>CANTUQ010000324.1:0-448248 GCA_947683425.1 Excoecaria cochinchinensis
AATTCATTTATTTACCTAATTTTTCACTTACATTTCATGTATACCATATAACCTACCACATTTTCTTTACTAAACCATTCGGTCACCCTTAGCCTTTTACCCTATCATTTTATTTTTCATTCACTCATTACTTATTCCACTAAATTAAGACTTAATTCACATGTGTATACCTTTTAATCACACTTAATCACAAGGTATACTATACATATACCTAATTATACCATTATGTTTCACTATGACTAAGACTTACACTTGGTTTTCTTTCACTTTAATCCTTCTAATAGTTTAGTTACCCTCCTTAAACTCAATTATCACTTCAATTGCAATTACACATGCAGTTTACACACATTCACCATATAAACATAATACAAAACCCTAATTTTCACATGAAAATACTTAGATTATGTAATCACAAACCTCATATCCTTGCTCTAGCCTTCACAACCTCTTCAATCCTTGTCCTTAACCTTTGAAGGCTCTTTTTTCCTTGATTTCTCCTCTATGGCCAAAAATTCAAGGAAATAAAACAACCATTAATTTCCTTCTTTTATCAAATATAACTTCATAAACATACTTAACACACCCTAATCTATCATCTAAAACCAATAAATCAATTTAAACTAACTTATTTCTCTTACCTCAATTTGAAGACATAACCTTAGATTCTTGCTTTTCCTTGCTTTTAATCTATCAAATGGATAGTAGAGACTACTATAAACTCATAGAGGGGCTGAATTACATTTAAAAATGCTAGAATTTAGGAAGAATTGGAGCAAAGTTTGAAGAAATTTGAGAGAAGAGAGAATGAGAGCAATTCGGCCAAACAAGATGGAGAGAAGTGCTGAAGGAGATAAGGATCACTCAACCATAAATCTACCATCTAATTGCTTTTAAAGTGGATCAAAATGGTTCAACCTTGATCTAACATTAAAAGCCCAATTGCCATATTAAGCCCATTATGCAATTTTTCTATGATTTTCTCACTTTCCAATTCCAATTCATCCCAATTTTGATTTCATAATTCATAACATGTGAAAACTAGGTTATATACAAAATTTTAACTCAATCAGAATCCATTTTCGGTCCTGTTCAATCAAACCGATCCGATTAGCAAATTTTCAGTGTTCTTGAAAAATTCTCTTTTCACTACCAAAAAATTCTAAATATTATTTAGAGTCTATTTGGAATCTTTGATCAATTTTGAAAATCATTTGCTATTTTTAAAGTCTCGGTCAAATCTCCAGTCAACCCAAATACTATTTAAACCGAAATCGTAACTTTTTCTTACTTTTTAAGGTTAATTCATCATAAAAATGACTTTATAATTCTTTACATATATTTATTAGACTCCAGGAATATTTTTGGGTAAATCAAAAACTATTTTTCGGTCCGATAATTATTTATCAGTCCGATAATCCAATTTTTCAGTATCACAAAAAATTTAGTTTTTGATTACTATATAATTCTACTCATCAATACGAGTACATCCGTATTTTCAAATTATTTTTCTGAAATCCGTAGCATCCTCTATGGTCCGGTCAAACTCTCAGTCAAACTGGTTATTATTTGAACCGAAACCACTACTTTTTCTTAATTTCGACTTTTTATGACCTATTTGACCTCAAATCTACTCTAAATTTTAATCCCGAACTCATCGTGACTTATATTTTCCAACGGTTAAATAAAATATTTTTTAACTCCAGGAGGTACTATTCACCTCGGTGTCTGTATTCACTATGGGGAAATAATATTCACGGCGAGGCCGGTATTGGAGCCATTACATAGTAAATGGCATTTCTGGGAAAAAGTCATTTCTTAACATTTGTTTCTATATACCTTAAGTTTGTAATGACATAAAAATAATATAATTTGGACTTATATATTAAGAGATATGCCATTGGGAACACAAAATGATCCCAATACAGAGGCAGCAACAGGTTTATGACTTCAAATTCAATTCAGGTAACTTAAGGGCAGGATTAGGTCTTATTTCCTCATAACAAATATAGGTATATCTCTTAAGTTTCATCTCCAATTGAAACCAATCCATTTAGAGCTCTGTAGGCCAAAATATGGCCTAAATACAGAAACAGGGTCAGGTGATCCTAAAGCAGAATTTGACCAAAACACGACTTGAAGTATATTTGGCCTTAATCATGCAATTTAATTCTAATCCACTGCTCCAGCAACATTTTCACATCGAATATAGCACATGTAATATCTCAATCACAATTCAAACACACATAATAAAAATTAATGTTTCCAAACCTCTTTAAGCTTCCTTTGCTCCCACTTTCTCTTTTCATTTGCTTTGATCAATTTCTTCAATTATGTCCATCATAACTTCACGTTAACGTCCTCCTCAATACACAATTCCAACAATTTTATAAATGCAAAGTGAAGAATAAGAAATACAACTAAGCTTACCCCTTTTTAACACTTGAATTGAACTCAACTTAGATCTTGACCTTAACAACTTGAAAGATGATTTTGTGAACGATTTTCATGTGAGAAGAGAGGAAAGATTTATGTGAATTTCCCTCTTCAAATGACCAGCTAAAATCCTTTTATATGGCTATTTAACTTTTATCTTTGTAGAATATTAATTTGTCAATTTTCTATTGGTTGCTTTTATCAATTTTTCTTTTTCCTCCTTGCTTTTCCTTTAATTAGACATTAACATATACCTTATTCTCATTTCATAAACTGACCCCCCAATACTAATCCTTTTATGCATTTGTGACATAATTTAACAATTTACTAAGTTGCCGCATTCACTGAATCTTTTAAATAAAAGATGATTGTGTCTTTTCAATGCATTCGTCACCAAACCATACACATTCGGTTTCCATTTCACCCTACTCATGCCTTATTACTACTAGAGTGTAATTTGGATCCTTACACCTAAGGTTGGGCTTTTTAGTCCAAAAAAATATCTAATGATGAAAGTTATTTTCTATAAGAACAAGATTTTGAAAAGAACCGAAGACATTTAAAATCAAGAGAATTTTATAAGTTATTTTTTAAAAAAAGAAAAAAACTAAGTTTTCAAAAAATAAATATCAATTTAAAAATTAAGAAAATAATTAAAAATTTAAGAAATAATTTAAATTAAAAATTTTAAAAATAAATATTTAAATTAAAAATTAAGTAATTAAAAAAATTAATTTAAGTAAAAAAAAAGAAAAATTTTGTAATTAATTGTGGCTTAAATGTACATAATAGATAAGAATGAATAATGCTAAAAAATAAAATTCTTAGGATCCCCGTAAAGAAACCCACTTCATATCTTTTGAAGAGGAGCATCCATTTTCTAAATGTGGTTTTTCAGGGAGACAAAGAATATCTTCATCTTTTTCTCTTTAAATTACACATTTTTCTATAAAAAAATGCTCCATTAAAATTTTGAAAAACTCTATCATCAGTCCAAGTATCTTAGAAACTCTAAAAATTTTCACCATTCTCCAAGAAAAAGAAAAAATTTAAAGGTAAAATTTATCTAAGATTTTCTCCTCTGTATGGTTTGAGTATAGTGGATCTAACCCCTCTCCTATTTATTTCCAGTTATTATCCATGTATTAAATGTTGTAGTGTTAATGTGTTTAATTTAATATTTTTTGTGTGTTATGGTGCTAGATTTATTTAATAATATGTTGATGTACTTTGCATGCCTTTTTTCTTTTTATGTGTTTATAGAGTTTACAATACAAATGATATTTTTATGAGAAAGTGAAAATTTATTTCAAAAATAAGAATAAGAATATTTGTTAGGCCCTTGTCTGATCCATTTGAGGATCTATTTTAAAGTTTTTTGATGTTTTAGGATTGAACTGTAAAAAATCGATTTCCAAATCAAATAATTGATTTGCACATTGGCGCAACGTCTTTAACATTTCTTCTTAATTTTTTTTTCTTTTGTTTTTCTTCTGTTTTTCTTCCTTTGTTTTTTTTTATTTTTTTAAAATGGCAATCTAGCTTTTTTTTTTTAAAAAAATTCTTTATATGCCTGTCAAAATTGACCTAAACCCAACAATCTACTTATGAAAAACTGACTCAAACCCAACTAAACTAAAAAATTACCCATTTAAACCCACCCAAAAACTACCCACCTAAAATCCAACCCGTTTGGGTCAGTCTCCCTACACCCAACGGGTCTAACTCCCAAATCCTTATTTAGCCTGCCCTCAATTCTTCTCTATTTTTCTGACTACCCTATAATGCCACCCAGCTGCCATAGTCCAGTTCCGGTCATCGTCTCTTAGCTCTGGTCATCATCCCTCAGTTCTTTCTCCTCTATTGATTTACGATGAGATTATTAATCTTTGTTGTTTCTTTTACATGTTTTTAGTTTTCAGTTAAACATCTCGTGCTTTATTTAGTTGCTAACTCTATTTAAGAAAATTTCACCTTAATTCAATCATTGACAATGCAATCTTAGTCTCTGTACAACCACCGTCGTTACGGCATAGCGCGCCGTAGTGGAAATAGCTTGATAGGGGGGCACCTCCCCCCCCCCCCCCCCCCCCCCGTGCTATTTCCACTACGACCTCCTTCTAAACAGTAGATCGGGGTCCAAACCTAAATGGAAGATGTATAAGCAGCAAAATTGTTGTTTGTAGCTTTAGCTAATCCTTGTGCAAATCTCTCTGGCTTAAAAACTCATTTTATTTTAAATCTGTTAAAAATTAAAATCGACTTATTGATATATCAAAAATAATAAAAATAATCTATTCTTAAAATTTTTGACTCCACTTGCTCAAAATTCTTAAACCCAAGCAATGTGCCATAGAACCTGCCAATTCCTATATATATCTCATACTAAACTAATTAATAGTGCATAAACTAGATGTTGATTGTCGTAGAATGAGAATGTATCTTTTACTCTGTACATGAATGCATATGTGGATTTGCAAAATGGTGTTAAATGTATCTCAAAACCAACTATTAAGATGGAGATGCAAGTTTACAACTTTTTGACTAAACCTTAATCTAACCAATTGTTCAATTAAAAACCAATTTATTCTAAACAATAATTATTAGTTTCAGAGTGTACTAGGAATAGGAAGTTTTAAACCTGTTAGCAGATCCTCCAAAACAGAAAATCATAATTGAATGAACTTCTAGCTTTATCTTAAGAGAATCTTACTTAATATGTTACCATCTAGTAAAATATAAAGATTAACATCAGTCAGAAATTAGCCTTTAACAAATATAGTGTACTTTTCTCATAGTCCCACCCTTTCTAAGCCACATGAGCTTCTTTCTCAGTAAGTTTTGTTTAAACACTACAAATTATTCATCAAATATTTGTTGTGTGCTTCCCTCCTTAGCCATACAAACTACTTTTCTGATTATTATTGTGTGTGTAATTTGCTTCTTGTTAAAGTTGCTTTTAGTTTTAGCCAGTGAAAGTAGGCAACATGCTGTACCAAACTTTCATAAGATATCAAATGCTCGCATATTCTTAATCATCTTCGCTTATAGTAAAAGGCAAAAGGTAAGCATTAAGATATGGGAGCTCAGAGTATTGCAGGTCTTTTCCCGTTATTATATCAAGAATTAATTTTTGTTAAAAATATTGGTCAAATGGATTGATCCACATCCTGGCTCATTTGGGCCTCCACCGACCCATTTGGGCCAACATTTTTTTATAGTGGTCCATTTAGTATCCCATTATTATATCGAGAATTATTTTTCGTTAAAAATATGGGTAAAAATGGGCGACCCAAACCCATCCAACTCATTTAGGTATTGACTCAATCAAACCCGCCCATTTTGCCACTTCTGATTCTTTATGATTTTTCAATTTATTTATTTTTTAATTCAATTACATGTGCATATACCATATTTTAAATATATCTTCACCTATTTATTTATTATTTTAATTTACATGTTTTATTTAATTGTTATCATTTAATTTATGTTATTCATTTCCATGTAATAGTTAGATTTATTTTTAATATTTATTTAATGCTTTATTAGTTTAATAATAAAAATGGTTTTATACAAATAAAAAAGACAAGGACATAAAATAATTTGTAGTAATGAAATGGGGATTTTTGATAATAAAATAGACTAATGTCCTAGTTTTCTTGTTCCAAAAAGCCCACAAAAATAATATTTATTTAAACAAGCAAACTGTTTTATAGAAATCAAAAATTGAATTTTTTTTAATAAAATATATCAATGTCTTATTTTTCATACTAAAAATCACTCCAAATAATATTTAATTAATGACTGAAAAAGGTTTTGTATTAATCAATTAATTTTATGTTTTCTCTAATAAAATAAGATCAATGTTCTTGTTCTCTTAATTCAAAAATCACACTAAAAATTATGTTTCTTAAGCTGGCCAAAATAATTTGTAGTAATTATTAATTAAGATTTTTCATAATAAAATTGGACCAAAATCCATATTTTCAACAAAAAAATGTTACCACAAAAGAGTTTTCATAAGGAACCAATGTCCCAATTAATTAATATGCATTAGGGAATTGATGCTTCCAAAATTACTAATGAGCTCACTTTAATGTATGTTAGCCATGCTTAGATAGGGATATGCCATGATTTATGATTATAAGTCATGCTATATAATTGTTTTACATTAATGCAATTTAATGCTTTCTAACATGATTGAGTGCACCTTAAATAAGATGCCATGATCTTTACACATATAAGATGAGGGAAAAAACCAACAAATTTAATGGCATTAGCTAACTAAATATTAATCTAAGCACGAATAAAAGTAGAGTTTCGAACCTATCTTTTGTTTGGTCCTATGAGTTTTAATTTCTCTGTGTTCTATTGGGTGGCGACTCTAACCTATCTTTCGGTGCCTAGCTTTCCACCAAAGTAGATCAGGAGCAATGGGATGGAAAATTCTTGGCACGCTAGACTCGTCTTTTAAATACTTGAGTTGGGTGAACTAAGTTGAGTTCCTGCTTACTGTAAAGTGATTGGTTTTGCTAAAAGACCCTTAACTCCCTCGAGTATTTCTTAAAAGTGGAAAATCTCGCTCGAAAGGGAGAATTAGGAAATCGATCGCGAACAATCAGTTGACTTTTCCCTACTTTTTCTTGATTTCTTTGACTTTGGAGTACATATATATAATGTGTCATCACAAAAGAAAGGTGAAAGTAACAGAGAATATTTTTTGTCTTGGGTTTCCCTTTTCTTTTATAGGGAGTTTCGCGCTTTTGATCAGGTTCTCTTTTTGTTCCCTTTTCTTCTATCATGATGCCTTGGGGACAAGGTCTTTTTCTTCTCTCCTCATGCCTCATACTATCTACTTCCATGTCTCTTATGGAGGGTTGAGGTCTTTTTTCCTTCCTTATCAAGTGCATGATCTTACCTTCTAGTTTATGCCTAAAACCTTTCATCAGCAACTTTAAGGCTTTCATGGTAATGGTCGCTGAGTCTTTTAGCTGACCATTAACAATGAATAGATCCTCATCATTAGATACGAGAAGGAGATTTTTTAGTGTTTTCTTTCTATAGATGGTAGATCGGTGTCGTTTGCTACCTCCAACCTTAGAATGTTATGATTATCTCAGTGAGTCTCCCATGACAAGCTTTCAAAGAAAGCATTAAATGATAACTCCGTGAATGACAAAGAGTTGTTTGCCTAGTAAAGAGATTGCTAATTAAGATTGTTGACTTGATTTACATGTAATCAAGGAAAGAAATAAGTTCCTCGATTTGCCCTAGGTATAAATACTTCGAAATTTATGTCAAATTTTAGAGATAGAAAGTATGTAGAGATGTTCTCTAAAAGTATTTCAAAAGTGTTTATTAATGACTATATTGCGTTGTTTATAATTCTTTCAATAGATCATTAATCCTCAGTGTACTTTAGATGAATGATTAGGGCGTCATGGCCAAGTGTGGTTTATTTGTCTGAATTCAGAAGCTTTCAAGTCGCTCATGATTGTCAAGAATCCATACTTATGGAAAGAGTTGATCGATGGGACCCACATGTGCAACATAAAGCCTTTTTGGCCTTGCGTGTTGGACTTGGGCTTTTATGTTGGGCTATTATAGTTATACTATTATCAATACATACACACACATATATATTCTCATATTTACGGACATGTATGTATGTATGTGCGTGTGTACATAAATGAATAGCATGTACATATATGCATGTAGTTGAGTATGTAGATATATACGTACATAAATGCATGTAAGCGTGTACATACATGTGTGTATATAACGTATCATTATTATTACTTTGATTTATTTTAAAAAATTAGTTAATATAAAACAATATTCTAATTGACTTTTCTTCATAATATGCCCACAATATAATATTCTTTTAGTATTTTTTTGAATTTATATATATTGTTATTAAAATTTAAAAGTAATCGATATATATTAATATTTTAAAAAAATAATAAAAAAATTAAAGTTGATTCTGCAATTTAAAAATTTATTATTCAATTTGATATTGAAAAAATGGATTTGACTCGAAATTCAAATATAACCCAAAATTGACACCATATGAAATGTTTGAAAGGTTTTATTTTATGTATCATTACACTATTGGCTTAATATGTTTGCATTTTTCTCTTTTGATGACATCATTCCAGTAAAATTAATCTTAATATGAAGTGTTTCATATTCAAGTCTCAACTCCTCGTATATGTGTATGAAGCCTTCAAAAAATTTGGCCTTTTATTGCACAAATTAGCAAGTTTAGCCATTTTTGTAATTAATTTGATGTCATACTATGCGAGGGGAAAAAAAGAAGTGTGATAATTGAGCACCGGTTTTGTAACGCGCAACAAATATGCAAATTTCTTTTTCTGCCGTACTCCACCAGACCTTGTTTCTCTCACTGCTCTCTCTCTCCTCTTTTGCGGTGACCCCTTTCTCTCCGCTTTCTACAGGGGTCGCCCCTCCCTCTCTTCCTCTACCATTCGATTCTCAGAATTAAGAAAAACAAACACTCTTCGTTCTGCAAACTTAATTCCTATTTTTCTTCAAAATTCAATCTTTCCAATCCTAATTTAATCAAAATTACAATAATTAGCCATGTCGGAGATGGCCAACACAGATCCAGAGGGAATCGATGGAGTTCGAATGTCGTGGAATGTCTGGCCACGCACTAAAGTTGAAGCCAGCAAGTGCGTTATCCCACTCGCCGCCGCGATCTCTCCGATCCGCCACCATGCCGATATTCCGACGCTCCCTTACTCTCCTCTCCGGTGTAAAACATGCTCCGCCGCCCTCAATTCCTTCGCGCGCGTTGATTTCACGGCTAAGATCTGGATCTGCCCCTTTTGTTTTCAACGAAATCACTTTCCTCCACACTATTCAATGATCTCTGAGACTAATCTCCCTGCTGAGCTTTACCCTCAATACACAACCGTACAGTATACAATTCCAAACCCTAGTGTTAATCCCAATAATCCTAATGTACCCTCCAATTCACCTGTGTTCTTGTTTGTTCTTGATACTTGCATGATCGAGGAGGAATTTGGGTTTGTTAGATCCGCGCTTAAACGCGCGATCGGGTTGTTGCCTGATAACGCGCTTGTTGGTTTCGTTTCCTTTGGGACACAGGCGCAGGTTCATGAATTGGGGTTTTCAGATATGTCGAAAGTTTATGTGTTTAGAGGAACTAAGGAGATTTCTAAAGACCAGATTATGGAGCAATTGGGGCTCGGAGTTTCGGGCAGGAGAGCTCCTGCTGGATACCAACAGAAAGGGATGCAAAATGGGTTCCCAAATACCGGCGTTACTCGCTTCCTATTGCCGGCATCTGAGTGCGAATATACCCTCAATTCTGTGCGTGATTTTCTTGCTTTTAGTTTTGAATTTTGAATTTCTATTTTATTCTTTCTGTTGATCGATATAATTGCTGTTGTGATTTCATTCTAACAGCTATTGGATGAGTTGCAAACGGATCAATGGCCGGTTCCCCCTGGTAGTCGGGCGTCAAGGTGCACAGGAGTGGCGTTGAGTGTGGCGGCAGGATTGCTTGGAGCTTGTTTGCCCGGGACTGGGGCCAGGATCATAGCTTTGGTCGGTGGTCCCTGCACGGAAGGGCCAGGCACGGTAATGCTTCTTACTTTCTTTTTCTGTTTTCGTCTTTGGTAATATTTAAAGCGATTGTATCATCTTGTTTTCTACCTTTTCTTAGTCTCTCTTCGATTCATTTATGCAACTACATTTAAAAATTAATGTAACATGGGATTTGTATGATGTATTTTTCTAATATTGCATAAATACATGCCAGTTGTGGATTAATTTTGACAATTCTGCTTGAGAGCATTTTAAAATTGCTAAGCATGTGATTGTCTGCCAGTCTGAATCCTAATGGTTCATAGATTGTTGACGAACTTTTTTTTTTTTTAGAAAAAAATCTTAAGGTTGGGCTGGACAGTTTCTTGGTACGACCAGTCCTATTTTTTCCATAAAGTGTTTAAAATTTTTTCCATGAAGTGTTTAAAAAAATCCAGGTGCCCAAATATATTTTAAAGATCAGACTATGTTAATTGCATTTATTATATCAACCTTTTGGAGGTCTTTGAACTTGCTATATCTATGAAGTACCAAGGCCTAAAGTTAAAATTAGAATAGCATAGATTGATGACGAACTTTTTTTTGTTTTTTTAAGAAAAAAAAAACTTAAGGTTGGGCTGGACAGTCTCTTGGTGCGACCAGTCCTATTTTTTCCATAAAGCGTTAGAACTAATTTATAAATAGTTGGAGCAATTGTGGAGGAACCTGAACCTTTTGTGCGAAGCTCTGGAGTTGTTGCTTTGTATTCTTGTTTCACTTTGTGAGAGAAATCCAGGTGGCCAAATATATTTTAAAGATCAGACTATGTTAATTGCATTTATTATATCAACCTTTTGGAGTTCTTTGAACTTGCTATATCTATGAAGTACCAAGGGCTAAAGTTAAAATTAGAATGGCGTATAGGTTGTCTACATACTGTGATTTTGAGTACGACACCTTCCTTGCCCATTACTGCAACTTTTCCCTTTTCCCTTTGAAGGCAGTGATGGTGATCCCAAGTGTATGGCAGTCTCTCTTTGTAGTTGAGAATTCTTGCTGTTTTCTAGTCCATGCATCCATGCACTATTTCCAATTATTATGGTGTTGTTTTGTCCATCTTCAGATTGTTTCAAAAGATCTGTCTGAGCCAGTGCGTTCCCACAAGGATCTTGACAAGGATGCAGCACCATACTTTAAGAAAGCAGTCAAATTTTATGACAATCTTGCGAAGCAGCTTGTTGCCCAGGGTCATGTTCTGGACCTTTTTGCATCAGCACTTGATCAGGTGTTTGATGCTATTATGATATTTGCAACTCTTTGGTTTATTAATATGCTGTAGGCTCTCTAGTAATATAGTGCAAAGAAAATATGCAATCTAAGACCTTATTGTTCATGGAAGTAGTAATATAAGAGATCCTTTTTCTTCCTTTTTCTCACATTTATTCTGCTATGAATTCTAAAAATCAATTATATATTAAATTTATTGATTTGAAAAATACAAAATACATAAAAACGTGATGTATAATGATGAATATAGAGCTTGTGGCCATTAAGGGAGGTAGGTATAGAATGCTATGAAATTTTATTCGAGAATAAAAATTTTCTTCTCAGTACCTTCTGTTAATGTTATATCATTAATTTATTAGAATTGCTGCTTTGGTGGAAAGATGTAAGTGGACTGGATGATGAAACTCTTCTAGAATGAAAGTTAAGTATTATAAAATAATGTAGTGGATATAAAAGGAACCAGTTGTGATAGCTGATTCTCAAAGAAAGAGAAGTTTCTTTCGTTAGTCTAATCTTGTCTAGGCATGTGAAGGGTTTTTTCAATTCATTGGAGGGATGAATCCAAATGAATTGTGCTGTTCAAATCTGAATCATATATACTAAAAGCTGAGCATCCATCTCAATGCGAGGCTCTATTTCAAAGGGGGTATATTTCCTTCTTTGAGATTGATTGCATTATTTTAAAGTTAATCAATCCAAATAATTCTACGGCTAAAACAGCTCCAATATGAAATGGTGAAGATCTTCGATAATGTTCGTTTAGTTGGTTCTTTGCACAGTACCAAAAAGTGTTGGTAATGGGCTGCAACGTGGATCAGACTAGTTGTAGCGCTGAATTTTATAAAATAATGTTGATTGGACCTCGTTCTATTAGGATTGGTTAAATTCAGTTTGGTTCTTCTGACAATTTATTTATATACTTTATTTATATAACAATATTGGTATATATACCCACATGTGGTTGTTTAAAATTAATATAGATGTTTTAATTAGTGATAACCAACTAATAATTTTTCCATGCAAAGTACATAGTCTATTGCTCATGTTTGGGCTAACAAGAGTTGCAAATTTACAGGTTGGGGTTGCTGAAATGAAAGTTGCTGTAGAAAGGACTGGTGGTCTTGTTGTTCTATCAGAAAGTTTTGGGCACTCTGTATTTAAAGACTCATTCAAGCGTATTTTTGAAGATGGAGAACAATCTCTCGGTCTCTGTTTCAAGTGAGTTATTTATTTGAACATATTTAATATTTTATCATTTTGTTTCTTTCTTTTCTTTGTTTTTTTTAAATTTTATGATTATTGTTTTGTAGTTTTATGATTTTATCATAAGTTACACTTAATAGCTACTTAGAATACTTTCCATTCGGAGTGGTACAGTTATTTTTTCTTTTGTCATGAATGATTCTAGTGGAAAGGTTTCTTGTGTTTCATGCTTTGCCATTATAACTTTGAGTTCCTTTAATTTTCTCCTTTGATGCTGTTTTTGGATATATATCCATATGCTGTAATTTATGGATATGTTTCAGCTGCACAATTGTTTAAGGTTGGTTGTAGTCTTGCTTCATGCTTCTTCCATGATTCATTGCATCCAAAGATCAGGTGGCTTTTATGGTATCAATATATGTGCATCTGTTTCTACATTTGTACAAAAAATGGGCAGGGACATTCTTAATTCGGTTGAAAACTGGAATGTACTTATTCTTTTCGATGTTATAAGCCTAAGCACTTTCAGAAATTCTCACAATATTATGAATTGAGTTGATACCCTGATTGTAGTGGCCCTTGTTCTGTTTGAATTTAAACTATATCAGTGAATTGTATGTGGGGTTGCCTCTGAACTGTTGTGTATGCATTACAATTCTGCATACACACAGGTTGCATGTGGTATGATTGGAGTTTGATTTCATTAACTTTAATTTTTTGGGCAGTGGAACACTTGAGATTAACTGTTCTAAAGACATTAAAGTTCAGGGTATTATTGGACCTTGCACATCTGTGGAGAAGGTAGAACCATTTATTGTCTTACATCTTAAAAGAAAAATTCAGTTGAATTTTATTCATTTTGTACTGGCTTTTGATGCTAAGTCTTACAATTTTTGCAGAAAGGACCTAATGTTGCTGATACAGTTATAGGGGAGGGGAATACTACTGCTTGGAAGATGTGTGGTCTTGACAAGAGTACTTGTCTGACAGTGTTTTTTGATCTCTCATCAAGCGAAAGGTCAAATGCTCCAGGAGCTGTAAATCCACAGCTGTACATTCAGTTCCTTACGAGGTGATTTGGAACAGAGAACATTTTTTTTCCTCCTTTGACGACTATGAAAGAAACTAACTCTATTCGTTTAATGATAAACTTCTCATGGACATATTGTTTGTTTCAGTTATCAGAACCCGGAAGGTCATACATTGCTTAGGGTTACTACTGTTACTAGAAGATGGATAGATAGTGCTGTTAGCACAGAGGTTGGTTTTTTGTGTTTTCTTTATTAATTTATGTTACTGCGGGAACCAATTTGGCAAACAAATTTGTTCTCATCATATATTGAATCTCTTTATATATGCATTTCTTTCCCCTTTTTTTTTTCCTATTTGTCCACAGTTCAGATTGCTGCTATATAAAATATAATTTGATGGAGGGTTAAACATTTTTTTATCCTTTAGGGGATCTTCATTAGACAGAATTCTATCCCAAAATTCCTGTCTACCCCTTAAATGCTAACTTTTGTAACAGCTTTTTTCTTCTATATTGCTTTTCCAGGAAGATTTGCCTTTGGGTATCCTTGGCTTATATGGATGCATCCTTCATATTTGTTTTAATCGTTCTAGATAACTTGCGCAACCAGATGTGTTTCATTTCCTTGTTTCTGGCCCTTTTTCTTTTAATTTTTTGGGAAAAATATACTGATTGAAAGTGAATTATGAAAATGAATTAGGTTTTTGAGATGCGCAGTCTATATGCATTAAAAAAATTATGTTATATCTCTGTGAGATATGTACTTATATTTGTCATGGTATCCTCATCTGTGCATGGGAGAAGTTATTCCTATTCATCATCTTTTTGCATGTGAGTTTGTGACTTTTTGGTAGATAATTCATATCATTAGTGTAAAGTAGATGCAATATACGTATTCGATTTGTCAACTAATACTTTGCCTATCGTCATGTTTTGGAATGCTTCATGTCCAAAATGTGCAATGAACGTCTGGATTTTTGTTCCCTTTTGGGGGTGATATGGTGTCTTCTATAAAGTCATTTCTTTTGGGTCAAATGAATCTTCAAATTTATGATCTCTGATATTCTGTAGTTTATATTTGCTTCTGCGGTTCAATTAATCAATTTTGGAATATTGCTATTAATGGTGGTTTATTTTAATTGTGATGAATTTATGGAAACAGGGTCGATGAAAAATTTATGCTGAGATAAGAGAATTACCTTTTGCAGGAATTAGTACAAGGTTTTGACCAAGAGACTGCTGCTGTAGTAATGGCAAGATTGACATCCCTTAAAATGGAGACAGAGGTACTTATTAGGTGTCTTCAATTAGCTACTTGTAGCTGTTCTTTCAAATATAAGCACTTCTTCATTTTGTTGGGTCTCTTGTTCTTATGGAAGGTTGTCACACATTCAAGGTGAAAACAATAATGTTTTTGTTAGTTTATGTCTGCATGAGATTTGAAATGTAAATAATGTTTTGATCTCCTGATGTTTCTGCTGATACCTTTTTCTTTAATATATAATGTGTTAATGATCTTAGTTTCATTTACTTGCCTGGTGCTTTACTATGCTACTTTTTCAAGAAAACACATCAACTTTCCTGATTCATTCTCTTCCTTGCTATTAGTGATTCAGCTGTTTGTTTGACTCTCTTGGACATTTATTATCAGTTTTCACACTCTTACCTCCTTTTTTTTTGGTCTTGTCTAACAGGAAGGATTTGATGCCACTAGGTGGTTAGACCGGAACCTCATTCGCCTCTGTTCCAAATTTGGTGACTATCGGAAGGATGATCCAGCATCTTTTACGTTGAACCCCTGTTTTTCATTGTTCCCTCAATTTATGTTTAATCTGAGACGGTCGCAGTTTGTACAGGTAATTGGAGTTTTGTCAGTCTTTCATCTTCTGGCTCCTTTCCTTTGATTCTTAATTTATCACATTCATGTGTGTGCTTTTCTTTGACTTATTCGTTTGGTTGGCAGGTCTTTAACAACAGTCCCGATGAGACAGCTTACTTCCGCATGTTGTTAAACCGGGAAAACATTACCAATGCTGCTGTCATGATTCAACCATCACTAATATCATATTCATTTAATTCACTGCCTCAACCTGCATTGTTAGATGTGGCTTCTATTGCAGCTGATCGTATTCTCTTACTGGATTCATATTTTAGTGTGGTAATTTTCCATGGAATGACAATTGCACAATGGCGGAACCTGGGTTACCAAAATCAACCTGAACATCAGGTATATTTTCATTCTTGTCATGGTGCCTTTTTGTGACTTCAGATCTGGGATGTATCAGGTTCATTTTTCTCATAATGGTGTAACATGTTATCACCATTGTCATTATATTGAGACCAGAGTCTTTGGGAATGCCCTTGTTCCTCACATAGGATTTGCATTTGCCCCTTGAGGCTTTAAGAATAATGAAACAATGTCCTGAGCATTTTCCAAGTCTTGTGTTTATACTATGAACATTGACTATGGAAACCACACTTTTTTAACCTTGATTTTTATATGAATTATCTTTGAAGTCCTCATTTGAGAATTTTTCCACTAATTATTCACAAAAAGATTCTTGCTAGTAACTAGCTTTCTTTTCACTTTTCAGTCTCAACCTAGCTACAATTATTAAAATGAATTTGTATATTGGGTAGTGAATTTTTCATTTGAATTATTAGTATTGACTCTGGTGGTAATCTAAATAACTTGTGGTTTTACCTTTGGTTTCTATATTGTTATTGGTAGGGGTGTGCAAATGGTCGGTTCGGTTCGGTTTTGGACCGAACCGAACAAACCGAAAACCGAAATTGAGGAATTTTTAGAACCGAACCGCGGACCGAAATTTTTAGAACCGAAACCGAATAAACCGAAATAATTTTGGTTGGTTCGGTTCGGTCCAATCGGTTCTTCACAAATATAGATTTTTTTTTAAAATTTTTAACTTAGATGGATCCATAAATTAAATTAACTTATATTCAATAAAATAAAACCATTTAAAATAACTAAAAAAATTATACACAAATTTTTCATATTATTTTCCTAATAAATTAACAAAATTACACTAAAAAAATATATTAAAAATAAATACAATATAAGTTCTTATTAATAATATATTTAATATACTTCAATTAAAAAAAATATATGTAAATAAATATAACTATAGTGTATATTTAGATTTAGGTTATATATATATATATATATATATATATATATATATATATATATATAAGCAAAATAGTGAATTTTAAAAACTTCGGTCGGTTCGGTTCTTTCGGTTTTACAATTTTAAGAACCGAACCGAAATAACCGAAATTTAATTTTGGTTTAGAACCGAACAAACCGGAAACCGAAGAAACCGAACCAAATGGACCAAAATTCATTCGGTTCGATTCGGTTTTCGGTTCCGGTTCGGTTTTGCACAGCCCTAGTTATTGGATTGCCAGATGGTAGGACACATTTAGCTGAATACCAAAAAAATTAATTGCTTAGAATTAGAAGAACTCTATCTATGCGGGATTCTATTTTAGTTCTTCACGTTAGTTCCATTAGACCATAATTGTTATCATGAACAATATAGGAAAAAGAAAAAAAAAGCCTCACGTGTGTTGTTAATGATCTCATGAGATCTTATTGATTTTGACTCATAACTTGTGAATTACTTATTCGATTTAACCAAATTATATCTGCTAATGTGATGCTTTTTTGCCCATTCCCTCTTGAAAATTTCTCCTCGGTCATATTGAACTATTGATGTCAAACTTCATGTTTCTTCTTCTAATAGATAGCTAATGATGATTTTCATCATTAGCTCTTGTTAGTCAGTAAAACCTGTGCAGCAGCTTCTGTAAATGATTATATAGTTAAATATTTGTGATCACCTGCTAGCCCAGGATACGTAAGGAATTATTTTTTCCTTTTTCTTTTTATCTATTTTGGTCCTGGATTAATGTCTCAATCTTTGCCACAAAAGATTAACCTGTCTCATGAAATGTTCTTCAGCATAACTCTATTTTCTTTTTCTAAAGGCATTTGCACAGCTATTGCAAGCACCACAAGATGATGCCCAAATGATTATCCGGGATCGCTTCCCAGTGCCTAGATTGGTGGTGTGCGATCAGCATGGATCTCAGGTCCGTTTCTTGTAATTTTGGTGCTTAAAAGTATTGAAGCAGTTCTGCCCTAAATCCACTTATCTCCTCTCCAAACCCAAGTCATTGAGAATATTTTTAAAATGCCTGTAGTAACTCACTGAATGGGTAATTAGCAACCCACCCAATAGAAGTAGGCTGCATGATGGGAATGCTTAATTGGTATCTTATATTGCTGTGAACATTGATTTGGTAATTGAATTTAGAAGTTGAGATTGTTAAAATTATGTGAATCTTTTGCACCTATAAATTAAAAATTCGTATCCAAACTTATTTTGGTTTCATTCCATCTATGCAATCCCTGAGCAGGCAAGATTCTTATTAGCGAAGTTGAATCCATCAGCTACATATAATAATGCCCATGAGATGGCTGCTGGTTCAGATGTGATTTTCACAGACGATGTGAGCCTTCAAGTCTTCTTCGAGCATCTTCAGAGGCTAGCTGTGCAGTCTTGACGTGAGCTTTCATCTGTAGGTTTTCTAGCATGGGGGACATTCCTGGCCCCTAGAGTGTGAGTTTTGTATCCTCTCTTTAATCCTCTTTCATTCTGTTGTGATCCTTTCGTTCTATTGTCTTGAAGAGGTAGAGTTAAGCCCGCATTGTTCCAAAAATAAGGGAAGCATATGACATTCTTTTGAGAGGCTAGGGAGGTAGTTGCTCCCTTGAAACAATAAGGTTACAGGTCACTGGAAATTAGTGTTAATAGGGAAAGGTATGTTAGCAATGCGAGTTAAAGGTGGATCCCGGCTCCAATTTTGGGGCCAATGACGATAACAAACATATTTTGGCAGATCATTTTTCTTTTTTATTTTTTATTCATTTGGGGTTTGATGTGTTTTTATGTTTTGGAATTTTGGGTGCACACTCCAAATGGGTTCGTGTCCTTAGATTTATCTTCAACTCTATTTTATTTTTTATTTCAAGTTGTGTATTGTCTCTATACAAATGTGGGTCTCTGTCACTCGGTTTTTTGGTCATTAGTATTGCACTTTACTCGATACCAACTGTACTTCAGGAAGGGAAGAAATATTTATTTTATTGAACCATCCGCTATTGTTTGATTATTATTTTCATTATTATAAAATACAGTATTGGCTTTACTCCAACTTTTTGACCTTGCTTGAATTAGCTTTAGCCTGCAATAATTTATGGTCGATGATGAGAGTATGTCACCTTCTTTTCTTTTTTTTAGCAAGTTAGATTGTATCAGTTCAGACCGTTCAGTTTAATTTGGAAATTTTTTTAAAAAATGAAATGGAATTTGAAAACACATAGTACGTCTTTCCTTTTGAGATGTGATTTGGTGCGTATGCATGTGCTGTGTTTACATTTGGGCCATGCGATTGTCGGTTAGTACGTCCACCGAATTATTACTTTTCTTTTCTTTGTATTTTTTAACAAAATTATAAAACTGGGAGAAGTGAATCTGGAGGGTTAATGTGGTGTGTGGGTGCGCTGCTTGTTATGTACCAAACATGTTTTGGTCAATTTGATTGGACGCTTTGGTCAAGTAATCGGATGATGGATGGTAGGTTGTGCGCTGTACACCGCATCGTTTCAAGTAAATTTGACAGGAGATAGTGGAGAGAGAGGGGATATGTTTTAAAATAAACTAGTTAAATGTGTACGTGTTATGTGCGTAATAGTTTTTTTTTTAATAAATATTATTATAATTTTTAAAAGTTAAATTAAAAATATTGTATAATTAGATTAAGTAAAATACAAGGTATTCGTATACTTAAAAAGTATGGAGTACATATAAAATACATGACACAGTATTTGAAGTTTTGTTCTACAAAATTAGTTTCATATCTATTTTTATTAATATTTTTCATTTACATCCATAGAAAATATTATCATTATAGATTTTTTTTTATATTAATATTTTGTTTGATTCTATCTGATTTTATATTACAAAGTTTAGTTTTATTATTTTTTAATTAAATTAATATTTGTTAATATTAATTAATATGAACAATTAATATGAACCATAAATACTGATAACGTGAATAATTTCAAAAAGAACAATTCAAATGTATAGTATTATGAGGTAGAAAATTACTTATACTAAAAGAAAGATGCAAATTATTTATGCCTAAAAATAATATTTTCATATTTTTTTAGTTATATTTATTGTTTTAATTATTTGGGTTGAACTATATTCTATGTTCTACTATATTTCAACTTGCTATCCCACATGCATTAAAAAATAATTATAAACAAAAAAGTTAGTGATAAAGAAATGGTTATATTATTTATCATCATCATCCTATAAAATAAAATTTTCAATTTATCCACTATCTTACAAGTTCAATATACAAAATAATAATAAAGAAATAATCGAGTAATAAATAAAGGTTAATTTAGTTATATCATGTGTAAAGCATGAGATAAATTATCTTAGTAAGTATTTTAATTATATATTTTCAATAACGATTTAAAAAAAAGGTTATAATAAACAGATTAAAAGTATAAATGCAAAATATCTTTCTAACATTGTTAATATTTGTTTTTACATCAATTGCAAATACTATAATAACAACTTTTGATTTTAAATTTAATATAAAAACCTAGTATCAATATATTAGTGCTTTGTTATATTATTTTGATTTGGCGTAATTTTATATTATAAAGTTTAATTTTATTGTTCTTTGCAAAAATATATTTATCAATATAATAGGTGGCAAATAGGTTGGATTAGGCAGGTTCAGCTTAGATAATAAATGAGCGGGTTACAAATTAGTCATTATTTATAGGTCATAAATAGGCCAATGCTCAAATGCATTGGTAGAATTTTGATCAATTCATGAATTTGCTACATATTAGCCCAGATTGATTGTATGTTGGCCTAAATGGGCACATGGTGACCCAAATGGGTCACATGGTAAGCCTAATGGGCGAAATTGTAGTTAACCCTTTTAACTCATTTTTTTTAGTGAAAATTTACTCTTGATACAATTATGACATACTAAATGGGATGGATCGAGTTCGGGCCAAATTGGGATTGGTTGGATTTGGGCTGGGTTCAAATGAAATTTGAAGATTTTTTTTTGCACAATTCTACACATAAAATTCAGACCTACTTTGAGTTGGGCCAGATTTAGGTCAAGATAGGCAGAGTTCGGGGTCAAACCAAGATGGTTCGGATTTGGGCCAAGACTAAATGAAATTTTAACATTTTTTCTGCATAATTTTGCATAAATAAAATTTAAATCTACTTTGGGTTATGCTAGATTTAGGATGGGATGAGCTGAGTTCGGGCTAGATCAGGATGGGTCGGGTTTGGACATGACTGAGATGGATCGGATTCGGACCTAGCCTAAATAAAACTTGAAGATTTTTTATTCACAAGCCTGGATAAAAAAATCCAAGCCTACTTCGGGCCGGAATGGATCGGGTTCAAACCGGGCCTAACCGAAGTTTGAAATTCTTTTTGTGCATAAGACTGCATAAATAAAATACAAGCTTATTTCAGATTGGGCTAGGTTGAATTTGTTATGAGTCGAACGCAGACAGAATCAGAATGGGTCGAGTTTGGGCCGAACTGAGCCTAAACAAAATTTGAAAAGTTTTTTTTTTTCACAATCTTGCATAAATAAAATCTAGACCTACTTCGTGCTAGGCCAAATCTAGATCTGGATGAGCCGAGTTTAGGCCGAACCGTGATGGATTGGGTTCAGGTTGAGTCGGGACTGGATAAGATTCGGCCTGAGTCTAAACGAAATTTGAATTTTTTTTTTTGCATAAACCGGCATAAATAAAAATCCGGCCTGTTTACATATGACAGGACCAATGCAGTTAATGCTCATTAAGCCACATGGAACATACCCATATGAGTCAAAATTTAACGGGATCGTTTTGAATTGGCTCAGATGGGCATCTCTTGGGTCGGGTCGGATTTAGATCAATTTTTTTCAGTGGATTTAGACGGAATTTTTAGATTGGATCAAATTTGCCACTTCAAAATATAATGGATATGAACAATAAAAGAATGTGGCAAAGATATGAATATTTTACAATTTAAATAATATTATAAAATAAAAAAAGTTAAATATTTTGTATTTTTGAGTTTTTTTTTTAAATCTTGTATTTTTGTGCTTATTTTAAGGTAAATAGAGATTATTTATTTATATATGAATTAAAAAAGTTAATAGATAAGTAGATGTTGTTTAAAAATTGTATAAATATATGAATCTAATATAATTTGTCTTTCAATTCATTGATAGGACTTGGGATCAAAATTTTGTCCAAACAATAATTTTGCAAGTCACACACATAAATAATAATTATATACAATAATTATTTATTTGAGGATGATTCTAAATTTTTTCAATAATATAAAAAAAATTAAAATTACTTGAGTTTATTTTGAAAATATATTATTACATTTTTTGGTTTGACAATGCCGTCCAACACCGTCCCTTACAATTACAATCTCCATGACTTATTTTTTTTGAATGCAAATTAAACTTTTATTAATAGGATAAAAAATACGAAAAGTACAAATAAACTTATAAAATTTAAAAGTATATAAGATATACGAAACTAATGAAATTGCTGGAGTATATCTCTGAACTTTTTAGATGAAAACAGTGGATAATTGTAACATGCCACGGGTAATCTGGTTTTTAGCGAAAAATTCAGTCCATTTGTTGTCCATAGGAAAACTCATTCCAGAAGGACAAAAACTTTCATGAAGGAAGACAGCAACCTCCAATAGGTATCTGATAAAAAGTCAGGTATCTCCATGACTCATTAGTTATTTTCAATAGGGTTGGAAAATAAAATTGAAAAATCAGGTAATTAAAATCTAGTTTAAATTGATTTATATAATTAATCAGTCCAGTTAAAAGCAAATGCGAATTTTAATTTTTCAAAATTATGGTTAATAGACTGAACTTAAACTTTAATAACCAGTTGATTAACAATTAATAGGTCCTTATATATATATATATATAGGGGTGAGCAAAAAAACCGATGGACTCGGTTAACCGAAAAAAAAATCCGAAACCGAACCGATGGACTGGTTAACCGATTGTAATGGACTAGTTAATGGTTAGTGTTTTGAAAAAACCGATATTAATGGACTGGTTAATGGTTTTTGACTCATGTGACTGGTTAACCGAACCGAAATCGAATTTTTAGTTAATTTATTAATTTATTAATAATTTATAATAATTTATCCTAATTAAAAGTGATCATGTACTTTTTTTTATTATACTAAATATTTTTAAATTTTTAAATTTTTTTAATTGACTATTAGTAAGTATAATAATTTATCTAATTAAAAGTGATTATGAACCGGTTAATATATTTACTTATTAAATATTAATTTTTAAAAATAAATTTGCTTATATCCACCAAATATTTTTATTTTAACAACAATAATGTTATATTATAGTGAAAAAATTTTAATTTTTAAGTATCTTGAATATTTTAATTTTATTTATGAATATATTTATAATTATAGTGGTTAACCGAAAAATATTGGGTAACCGATCCGAAAATCCGAAACCGATGGACTGGTTAACCGATGGTAATGGACTGGTTAATGGACTGTAATTTCAAAAAACCGATATTAATGGACTGGTTAATGGACTGAGGCTAATGGACCGGTTAACCGACCATGCTCACCCCTATATATATATATATATATATATATATATATATATATATATATATATATATATATATATATATATATATATAAGGATAATTTTCATATCTTAATTATTTCCATTTTACTCTATTATTTCCATTTTACTCTATATAAATATGAGTATATTTTATATCTTAATTACCAAAAAATGAAAATTATCCACTTGTCAATGTTGATGAGTCATAAATTAATATTATTATTATTTTTGTCTTATAGAGCATTTATGTAATTTCTTTGATTAGATCTAAATTAAATTTTAATGACGTATATTTTTGTTTGTATTTTTATGCTTAAAATTTTAAAATTTATATTTTAATTTTATGGATGCATGATTTTTTTTTAATAAAACATAGGATAATTGTAAATGTTTAATTTTTTTCAATAATTAGCCGACCACATTTAGCGGTTAACCGGATAATAATAAACTGAATTCGGACTTTAATTTTGAAAAATCGATATTAATGAAATGAACTTAATAAATAAGTTGTGGACTGGTTAACTAGTTCAGTCCATGCCCACTCCTAAATTTTTCAATATTGCAATCTTAATTTGGTATATATAATAAAGTGAAAGTTTTTCGTGTGTGTTTAGAAGTCTCTATCTTTTTAATAAAATATTTATCTTTTTTCTCATTACTTTACTAATTAATATAATTTTAATTTAATTTTTTAATAATAAGTTATATTTATATAAACTCATCCTTTCTTAAACCTATTAAAATTTTAATACGGGAAATACCACAATAATGCATAGAGATAAGTATAACTTATAGTTATAATTCTAATAGAAATTAAACAACTATTGATAGGGGTGAGAAAAAAAAAATAATTGGACCTAGTTAATCGAAAAACTAAATGGAAGCCGATATGAAAAATAGATTAATCGAACCAATTTTTTTGGTTTATGTTAGTATTTTATAGAAATTTCAGTTTCGATTTCGGTTAACCGAACGATTTTATATATATATATATAAAATATCAAAACCTAGTTAAAAAAAAAAACCCTAAATTGCATCGCGTCTGCTTCTCCCTCTCTGTCTCAAAATCATCTCTCCCTCTCTCTCGAAATCGGTAGCTGTTCATTGTCTCACTAGCCGCCTGTTACTAGCCATCTCATTAGTCATTCCTCTTTTGCCTCTCACCGGAGAAGTAAATTTGCCAGTCACCTGATTTCGATATAAAGTCATCGAAATCACTCCTCCTCCTAAAAATCTTGGCATTCGCTACTGTCCCCCATAAGTCTTCTTAATCTTACATATTCATCAACATTTTGAGTATATTTGAATTGGGTTATTTTGATTTTGCCATGAACTTTTAGCTACTTATTCTAAGTGGACTTTTCATCATTATTAGGCATTATAGCTCTATGTTACTTATGAATTAGAACTTAATTCCCCCCCCCCCCCCCCCCCCCCCCCCCCACAATAGAAAATAAGGGTGCTACACACTAGTTATCTTAAATAATCAATTATTAATCAACTTAATATAACATGCACTCATTTTGATGTGATGGTCATATATATATATATTCACAATTCACTATAACATTTTATCACATTACACTTTTACCAAAAGACTGTTTACCTATACGTAACCTTTTCTTTACAAAACATTACAATATTATATTAATTATACATTTCAAAATGCTATACCAAAAAGAAACTTTTGCTTTCCCTAGTGGCCTACAGATGTAGACACCAAGCACCTTTCACTTCTATACCAGAGTACCTATACGGGAATAAACACCCATGCTAAGCAATGGTTCAGTGAGGAATAAATAAAGCAAATTGACTTCTTAATAAAGTCATAAATAAAAACAAATACTTTAAAAAATAAATAAAATAATTAATCATGTTTACTGCATTTCGTTATAAAACATAAATAAGATGATGCTAACATTCACTGATACATTGTTATTCCACTTTTTCATAATCATATAGTAACGATATTTTAACAACTTACATAAAGTTGAGAACTCTTATGTCGTTTGAATCATGTTTATAAATGGATAACAATGGATAACAGGAATAGGGAATACCACTAATGATATAAAACACTAGATACTGAGTAAACAGTATCAATCACTAGAGACACTATGGTCTCGATACAATGGATACCAAACAGGTTTCAAACACTAGACATCATGCGGTGTCATTACTAGCAGCTGCAATCACTATCCCTCATAGGCATGCCTATCTCTTCATGACTCAAATACAATTCAGGCTCTAGTACAGGTTTTTAATCACTGTTCATATTACTATTCACTGAAGAATTATGAAAATTCACATTTGTAGACACCGGGTCCTGAGTCAGCCTAGATCGAAGTTATCCAATGATGATAAGATGTCTTGTCACAGGCAAAAAGGTTAAAAGTGGTGATTTCCGTGAAAATTTGCATTTTAGAGTGAAAAATTGAAAAATAATAAAAAATATTTTAAAAAATTAATTATGAAAAATGGGGGCTTAAAATTATAGTGTTTTTAGTCAATTTAAAATTAAAAAAAAAACTTCGGATCGAGAGTGTCGGGCACGGCGGCTCGCTGGGGCGCCCAGGCACCCAGCGCGAAAAGGTGACGCGCAGCGTCGCCAATGCTGTGCGTCGCTAAAAGCGCGCGGTTTCGCGCAGCGTCGCTTCGTGCGACGCCCGTCGCTCAATAGCGACAGGTGTTCCTTCCCCCTGGCGTCGCTAAAGGTCCTGAAACAGCTATTTTACGATTTTTTACCCCTTTTCCGATCTTTTTCACCCTAAATCAAGGTTTTTGAGTCCAAATAAAATTTTAAAATATTTTTTTTGATAATTAATTAATAAAACTTGATTTTATCCCCAAAAATGAAGGAATTTGTGTTAAAATAAAATTGCTTTCCCTAATTGAATTAGGGCAACTTTCTAATATTCTATATATTCTTTATGATGGGAAAAACTTAAAGGAGAGGGAGAGCCTCCACTTTATTTTTGAGACCTGAAATTTCAGATTTCTTCCTTCTTCTTCTATTTTATTTCTCTTCAACAAAAATTTCAGATTTTCTCTTTTAATTAATAAGGTTTAATTGAGATTGAAAAATCAATTTTCAATTCTTAATTACTCCAATTAATCCTTTTGTCTCCAAAAAAATTAATTATTTACGTACAAATCAATTTCTTTTCAATTTTATGCATTTAAATTAATTTTTTTGTTTCCTCCATAAGCAAAGATAATTAATTTCATTGCTAAATCACTGTTTTAAGCAAATTTCCGAAAATTAAATCACCACTTCACTTTCATCGAATCCAAAACTCTGAGGGTAAATATTGTAGGCTCAATTTCTATTTTCTTTTATTTTATTTATATTTAATCTATTCATGTATATTTTGTTGTTTGTATTGATTTATTTATTGTTTTCATTTATTTACTTATTGTATTGAATTTATATTTGTTCTATTTAATTGTTTATGCATGATTTTATTTTTATTCATGTGAATATTGATTTCTTTTGATTCTTAACATGTAAATAATTTATTTTATTTTGATTCCTCCTTATTTTTAACAATTAATTAATTAATTAATTTTTGTTAATCATTTTTACCATGTAAATAGTTTATATTAATTATGAACACATCAATTAACCTTGTCATATATCATTATTATTTTCATCATTCTTTTATTTACTAACTTTTATCATTCTTTTGTCATTGTTATATGTTATATTTATTGTTTATTCAATTATTTATTTATTCTCATTATTTTTCATCACGTTCATAATTTTCATGTATTAATTCATTAAAATGTTATATTTTATTTTAATCACATCATTTATTTAATTTGTCATAAAAATGCATTTTGCACATTTATTTTAATTGTTAACATATTAATTCAATCGTCATTTTGATATCATGCTATTTTATCTTATTTTATTCCATTTTATCTTTTATTATTGATTTAATTGTTTTAATTACTAACATTATTTTTTATGTTTTGTTTTTATGTCAAAACTCATTTTTTTGCTTGGGTATTTTTTACGAGCACACGAGAGATCCAGAATGGCTCGTTTAGATTATATATTTATTTTCTTTATTTGTAACATTTTATTTATTTGGTTTTTTTTTATTTTTGTCATATAATTTTCTTGTAAAATTGTTTATTTAGATCCGCTAGAAAGAAAATCACAAACGTTTTTTTATTAATTAAATTGATATTTTTCCTAAATAAAAATGGGACCAATGTCTCAATTTTCTCCATCCAAAATCATCACATAAAAATTGTTTTATAACAAATATGCCTGCGAGTACCAATATCCTCATCATTAATGAATATCCCGATTTATATATGGTTTGTACTTTATTTATAATGGGGGTTGTATCCCGCCCCTAGTTTTGTTGTATTATTATTTTCATGTACTTTATTTTATTTACCCTTTTATTTATCGCTTTCCTTGAATGATCAAACTTGCGCTCTAATTATTGCATCGAAATGTATGAGAAAAGGGATGAAAACTTAAATTCAAAATTTAATTATAAAATAACCAAGGTATGAATAAATGAGAAGTCCCGAACCATCTCTGGTCTTTGGGCTCAACGAGGCGAGAGAACCATTCCGATGTTTCATCGGAATGGGATCTCCAAGACACCTCTTGTGTCCCACCAAAAGACTCAGCTTACAATCCTAGGCTCCATAGGATTAGAGGGTCATTCCAATATTTTATTGGGGTGAATGCCTCCAAAACCCCTTTGGTTTGCTCAAAATGGATAAGATGCGCCGTCTTAGGCTCACTGAGGCGAGACGAACTTTCCCAATGTTCTATTGGGTGGCGACTCCAAGAAACCTCATTGTTGCCCAAAATAGACGCACTTGTAAATACCTTACAAGTTTTCATGAACCTCATCCCGATCGCCCTAAAGCGGGCCCTCGGGGCGCCACGGGGTTCGGCGCGCGTCACAGTGGCGACTCCACTAGGGACATATAAGTGGCTTCGATTCGAAAATACGTTGGTTAAAATATATAATTGAGTTTTAATTTAAAATTTTTATCCCTTTTCGAAAATTGCATATCATATCATTAGAGCGTTAGAACTATACTAGTTTGGTTCCTCTATTAGCCCCGGTGCGTTCCCGAAGCATGACCCTACGTTCACTCAATGTAGGGAAGTGTTAAGGATAATCACCAGCCCAAGCCTCGTACCATCGAGGTATATCAAATGATGACCCGATCGGTCGTTATGCTCGTGATGAGCTAGACTCATCGGCAGGGACCATGCTTGGGTAACCCCAAAATATCATCACCCATGACCAAAGCTCATGTAATGGCAATAGATACTTCCCCTAGGTGACATGTACCTTAATACAATGCTTGCTATGTGGGCCATTATATATTGAACAAATTCAACCCAATTAAATGGGTTTTTATCAAAAGCTTTCATGCCCCGATGGGTCTATCTTAATTTAGTTGAAACATTTAAATACATAAAAGCCAAAATCCATATGTATGCGCATTAGATAAGAGATGTTATGATGCCGATTTTCCACCAAGCACCATATGCGTCCATTGGGTTCCCCGCTAACCCATGGATTAAGCCCACCTAGGAAAGAGACCGCATTACCTCGTGTGTGGGAGTAATAAGGTTGGAAGGATTTACTTGCTTGCATGTAATTGTAAATACTGCATAACACACTATCATGCATTGTATATGTTATTCATGCATCATTCTAATAATTTAATTTTTTAGCCATCATAGATCCATCTAAGTGGACTAGAGGTTCAGACGGCCGACTAGTGAGGATGAATCCACTTTTTGAGTTGCCTGAATTAGTGCCCAACTGGGATTCTGAGTCATTCTCTCCAGGACCACAAATGGCAGAAGAGACTGCGGCATTGACCACTCAAGACCTAGCAAGGAGGCTAGAGGAATTTGAAGGAAGGATGCTTGACATGATGGGCGCTATGGCTGAAAGGATTGCCCATCCTCCTGCTCCACCAGCAGTTGCCGCCCCACAGCCACCTGTTGCTCCGGAACCACAGGCAGTCCCTCCTCGGGGGCAAGCCGAACCACCTACTGGTGGGGAGGCTCCCTTCGTTGGAGTTGCTGCTCGCCAACCTATCCATGAACACAAGGCCGCTCCACCTGTCGAGCCAAGAGGGGAAAGGGTCCCTAACACTAATGATGACTTTGTGATTGAAGAAGAAGATGAAGGGCCAATAGTCCATCATGCTGTGAGGCCTAGGGCACTCAGAGGAGAGGATGAAGCCTTAAGAGGGATGAGGCAACAGATCGAAGCCATCACTCGAATGCTGTCAGCTGGTAAGGGGATCAACCCTAAAGACAGAGACCTAGGGGACGAGGAACTGCTACCCCAAAGGTTCAAGATGCCCGAGCTGCCAAAATTTGATGGCACCTCCGACCCATTCGCCCATATCAAACAGTATACCCTGGTCATGAAAGGCACAGGGTTGAGTAAAAAGCAGAAGGTGGAATATTTCTGCCTTAGTCTAGTGGGCCCGGCAGTTGATTGGTACCACGGGTTGGATAGGAGGTCCAAGGAGGACTGGGACCTTTTGACCGAAGAATTCATGAAGCAGTACGACTGCAGCACCAGGATGGAGATCACCCTAAAAGACCTTGAGCTCTTACAGCAAAGGAGCGATGAGTCATTCCATGAGTACCTCACCAGATGGAGGAATAGAGTCACGGAGATGAAGAGGAAGCCTGACACTGCATACCAAATCAGGCTGTTTATCAGAAACTCATGCCCTTACTTAAGGGACTTGCTCAGTTTTAAGGGGCTCAAGGACTGGGAGTCGCTTAAGGATATCGCTATAGAGGCTGAGGCAGCTTACCTGGCAAAGAAAGCAAGCCATAATAACTTTGCTAGGAAAGGCTTTGGGAACCAGTTTGGGCACAGATCGGGAGGTGCCGAGAGCAGTAACGGCAGAAATGGCAAGACAACAGAGGTCTCAGCCACCGGGGTAGAACAAGGCCAGAGGTACTTTTCTAATTTGGGTCGCCCTTTATCCTGGGTATTAAAGAGACTGATAAAAGAAGGGAAGATGCAGCCCCTTCCCCCTAAGCCAGCCAAAACCCAAGGACAACCGGGTCATAGAGATGATGAGTATTGTGCTTTCCACCAGCACACGGGGCATATGATGGACCGGTGTGTGAGGCTAAGGTATGAAATTCAGGACTTGATCGATAGCAAGCAGATCACAGATCCTGAGAAGAGAGAAAAGAAGAAAAAGGCAGGTTACAACGCGGTCCCTCCACCATGATTATGATCGGGTCCTCTTAATCCACTAGTGAGAGTGGAAATGAAGATTATGTTCTTTCTTTTTCAATCCTTGTTATTATTTCGAGAACACTTTTTTATGACAATATTTGGTTATTTCAATAGAACAATTTTTACTTATTTGTATGGTGTTTCTAATGATTTCATTTAACATGATCACAATGCATTTACTTTGACGTTAATTCAAATAATATGACCGCAGTTAATCTCGGAACTTTGGGGAACTCAAAGAAAATCTTGATAGCATCTGATATAACTCCTGTAGAGAGGGAAATTCAGAGAAAAAAAAATAAAAAAAAAACTAGTTGCAATTAGGGGATTGGATGGAAACTCACTAAGAGCACTAGAACCTTTCTGATTACCCATCAAAGCGATCCTTGGATAAGACGGAACCTAGAAAATGATTTAGGCAACATTTTCTTTGTATAGCTCTCTAAATGACTATTTCCTACCCTTATTCTGCAATCGCTTGCTAGCCCGTTGAGCTTTATGAAGGTGTGCTAAATGCGTGCCAATTTTGTTGTTACACACGTTAAAACTATCCCCTCGCCTAAAATGAATTTTGCTTCCCCTTAAAAGAATGGCCGCTCTACAAGGGATGGACCTACATTGGGACAATTATTTGGGTCATCAAAAATTGCATGGATAAGGATGAGTTTACACTTTGAGAAGAGGGTTTAGTCATGCTCAAAAGACATGAGCTCGTGAAAAAAAAAGAAAAAGAAAAGTTGAGCTCAAGATAGTAATCTCTTGATGAATTCCTGTGGCAATCACTCTAACTTAGGTTTTCTTCTAAGCTTGATGAGCTAAAAGTATTATCAAATCCAAATTCAAGAATACCTTTACAATATGCGATTGAGCTAAGGATGGTCCTCCCATCAGTCGAGTCAATATTACGGTCATTTTTTTCTAGCAACCTGATCCTCCTTTGATAGCCATCTATCTAAGCCTAACATTACAACCAAAGTAAGACCTCTTGATTCTTGGTTCAGTCTTATCCAATTAGCAGAGATGACTGATAAGTTTAAATTAAACAATGTTTTGATGTGAATTTAGAGATTATTTCTTAGTCTAAAAGCTGTTATTTGTGTTAATTTTTGATAAAATGTCATTTAATGTTAGTTGGTGCAATAAATGAAGATTTATTTTAATTTTGGCATTTTTAGGTAGTTTACACGGCGGTAAGGTTATTCCTCACCGCCGTGTGAAACGCAAATAAAAGAGAGCAGCAGAAGGGCAGTACACGGCGGTAAGGAAGACTCATACCGCCGTGTACCACGAGAATCATCCCTTACGTAAGTTGTTACACGGCGGTATGGAAGTCTCATACCGCCGTGTGAGGCGTAAAATTTCCAGAAATTGCGGCACTGGACAAGGGAGCAAAATGTCAAGATTATTGACCAGAGGCATGTTACACGGCGGTGAGAGACTCTCATACCGCCGTGTAACCTATTTGTGAACCAAATCTGCACAAAATCAAAGACTTTGGAGGTCACCTTTTGACTTTGAACTTTGAACGGTTACTTAGGGACTGAAGGGAGACAGAAAGGGGGTCGATGGATTTTTTCTGGAAACAAAAAGAAAATTTATTTTCTCTGTAAGTTAAGTTAGGAATTTTTAATATAGTTGTGGATTGAATTTAAGCTGTTGTTATTTAAATCGGAGAGGAATAATCAGAGAGAGTTGAAGGTGATTATTTATTTTTGAAGTTTTGAGAACAGATTGAACGAGAAGAACTTTTAGTTTTTGCTGAAAAAAAAAATAAACTCTAGGATTTCAGATCTGGAAATTTTTAGAAGTGAGATTTCAATTCTGTAATTTAATTTTGAAGTTGGAATAGCTGATTCAGTTGAAGAACATCGTTTGGATTGCTGTAAGATTTTCATTTTCAGATTCAAATGGGTAATATCAATTTCTCTTTATTTAATTCAGTCTTTAATTCAAGTATGAGTGAGTAATCCTATTTCTTGTTAAGGGATGCCTTAATTCCCCAGTAAATCATGTGAATAATTTTGTATGGATTGTATTATGCATATACTTCAGTTTTACATTCTCTGATTTTATTTGTTGTTGCTGGTTTGAATACAAGTTAAGGGGAGATCTACCAAGATAAACTTTAATTGTAATCAGTTCATAAATACATACAAATATACATCAGTTTTATCTTCTCTGAAATTATCTGTTGTTGCTGGTTTGAATGCAAGTTAAGGGGAGATCTACCAAGATAAACTTTGATTGCAATTAGCCCATAAATACGTACACATGTTCTGTTCTATTTTAATCAACTTTCATTGATTTGATGAATCCGAATTGGTAGTTAAAATCTGTGAATGTTTATTTCAATAGGTTCAGAATGGTGGAAGATAAATGAGTTTGATATCTGAATCCGTAATGGTAAGATTATTTAACTTAGAACTTAAGATCTGTAATAATGCTAATTTATGTGCTGAATCCGGATTGGTAAGTGCATATTTTAGAGAAGCTGGATCCGAAAGGCAAGCTATGGTACAGGCTAGATTATTCACTGATTGTATATGAATTTGTTGAATCAATTATTCACATGATATTATTGGGGAGAATGGGTATTCCTTAGCAAGATCTCTTAGTCATTTTATCAAATTGCTGTATTATTATTTCGTTAATATTCTTAGATATTAATATCATCAGTTAGATTATTGATTTTTCTGAGTTAAACAATCACCACATCAAAAATATTGGGAATTCTTTAGCATACAATTAATTGTCAAACACTTGCACAACACAGTCCCTTGGGTACGATAACTCGGGGTCCTAACTATACCCCACTTTATTACTTGTCGATTTGGTACACTTGCCGAGGACCCGTCAAGTTTTTGGCGCCGTTGTCGGGGACCAACGTTGTCAGTAAGTTTTGATTTTTATTTGTATGTGTTTTCATTTTTCTGATTTTATTATTTTTATTCTTTTCAGGTAGTTGTGGTGTATGAGCAGAGTTAGACAAGGATCATTAGCACCCTACGACCCTGAAATCGAGAGGACTTTGCGTCAACACAGGAGAGCCAACAGAGATAACAACATGGAAAACAATCCTCTCCCTATTAATGAAATTCCTCCCGAGAACGAACAAGTGCCAAGGGCACAAGAAGAGGTACAAAGAAATTATGGAGGAGAAGTCCCTAGGCAGCGAATGATAAGGGACTATGTTGTGCCTAGATGGACTGAAGACCATAGGACAATTGTGCTGCCAAGAGGAGTACAATTTGAACTGAAACCAGCAACTATCAACATGGTGCAAAGAAATCAATTTTCTGGAACAGAAGTGGAAGATCCTGCACAACACCTGGATTTATTTTTGGAGATTAGTGACACAGTGCAGACTCCAGGAGTGACACCTGATGCTGTAAGACTGAAATTATTTCCTTTCACCTTGATTGGAAAGGCAAGGGAGTGGTTGCAAATGTTACCAAGACAGTCAATTACATCGTGGGATCAATTGCAAGAAAGGTTTCTGATGAAATTTTTCCCACCTAAAAAAACAGCAAATATTCGCAACAGCATTTTTCAATTTAGCCAAATGAGTGATGAGCCTTTTTATGAGGCTTGGGAAAGATTCAGAAGATTGTTAAGAAGCTGTCCGCATCATGAAATACCAATCTACCATCTGATGCAACAATTTTATTCTGGTATTTCACCACAAACAAAATCTTTGTTGGATGCATCATCAGGAGGTTCTTTTATGAATAGGATACCAGAAGAAGCATTCCAGCTGCTGGATGAAATGGCAGCAAATGACGCTCAGTGGGCCAATCCTAGATCAGTCCCAAGGAGACAAGGAATACATAGTGTAGATGAAGTGTCAATACTGAGGGCACAGGTGGAGTCAATGCAAAACGAGATGAAAAACTTAAGGGTGAAAAATGTAGCATCTGTTTCTCAAGAAGATGAGTGGTATGAAAGTGGGCAGTATGCTCAAGAGAGTGCAGCAATGGGAAATGTTAATGCTGTAGGGGATTATCGAAGGAGTGACCTTTATAGTAATTCATACAACCCGGGCTGGAGAAATCACCCGAATTTTGCTTGGAAAGATGGAAATCAGAATGCCTCATCCTCTCACCCACCAGCAAGACCACCTTTCAACCAAAGTACTCAGCACAATCAAGGACATTCATACCAACCTCAACCAACCAACCAATACCAAATGCCATATCCACCCCATCACAACAATGGACAAAACTTCAATCAACCACAAGCTCAAACATACCATCCACCGGGATACCAACCTAGACCACCTATGCAAGAGAAGAAGCCAAATCTTGAGGATATGATGGCTAACTTCATAAACAGTCAGCAGCAATTCATGATAAATCAAGAATCTAGGTGGAAATCTCAAGAGCAGTGGAACCGAAACCAAGATGCTTCTATGAGAAATCTGGAAACTCAATTGGGTCAGCTTGCAAATTCTGTGTCCCAAAGGCAACCAGGAACATTTCCCTCAAATGTGGATCGGAATCCAAAAGAGGAAGCAAAAGCAATTACACTGCGAAGTGGAAAGGATGTTGCACAAAGAGAAGATCAAGGTAAAAATTCTTCAGAAAAGGAGGAGCCAACACGGACGGTAAGTAATTCTAACTCCACTTCAGAAATGAATGAAAATGCTCCTAAAAAGGATAAAGGTAAAAGTATAGTGAATCCAAGGGTAGAAGATCTCGACATAAATAGACTGCCATTTCCTGCTGTTGCTAGACAAGAAAAGAAAAATGAGCAAAAAGCTAGGTTTATAGAAATGTTTAAGAAATTACACATTAATTTACCATTTGCTGAAGCATTAGCTCATATGCCCAACTATGCTAAATTTATGAAAGAACTATGTTCTAATAAAAAGAAATTAGAAGGGCATGGAACTGTTCAACTAACAGAAAATTGCAGTGCTATAATCATGAACAAGATCCCTGAGAAATTGGAAGATCCAGGTAGCTTCACTGTACCTTGTGCTATTGGTGAAAATTTTTATGGTAATGCTTTGTGTGATTTAGGTGCAAGCATAAATCTAATGCCTTATTCTATTTGCAGGAAGCTGAATCTTGGTGATCTTAAGGAGACGGGAATGAGACTTCAACTTGCGGATAGGTCGGTGAGGCAGCCCAAGGGAGTGATAGAGGACCTGTTAGTGAAAGTGGGAAAGTTTATTTTTCCAGTAGACTTTGTGGTGATGGAAATGGAGGAGGATAGGAAAGTACCACTTATTGTGGGGAGACCATTTTTAAACACAGCAAAAGCTTTGATTGATGTGCATGGGCAAACCGTTACTCTGAGATTCAATGATGAAAAATTAATTGTTGATATGAACAAAGCTCAAAGGTATCCATCAAATGATATAGAAGAATCTGCTTACTTTATGGATACAATAGACAAGTGTGTAGAAGAAGTGCAAGAGAAAATGTTAGAAGCTGATCCGGTGAATGAGGATTTACTGCATTCTTTGGAGAATGAAAAACTGGAAGATGAGGAAGTGATTGCAGCTATGGAGCAAGAAAGTGAAGAAGAAAGCACACAGGAAGAAGGACTAAACTTGGAAAAGGGGGATACACATTCTGAACTTAACCCTCTTCCTTCACATTTAAAATATATATTTTTAGAAGATAATGCAAAACCAGTAATTATCTCATCTTTATTGACAGGTTTGGAAGAAGAAATGCTTATTGAAGTACTCAAGAAGCATAAAGGAGCAATTGGCTGGTCAACTTCAGATTTAAAAGGAATCAGTCCCAGCTATTGTACACACCGGATACCTATGGAAACTGACTTCAAACCGGTGGTGCAACCACAAAGGCGGCTAAATCCAGCAATGTAAGAAGTGGTGAAAAAGGAGGTACTCAAGCTCCTTGATGCAGGTATTATCTATCCCATTTCTGATAGCAATTGGATAAGTCCAGTCCAATGTGTACCAAAGAAAGGAGGGATGACAGTTGTAGCCAACGAAAAAAATGAATTAATTCCCACACGCACAGTGACAGGGTGGAGAGTGTGCATAGACTATAGGAGGTTAAATAATGCAACCAGAAAGGATCATTTTCCTTTACCTTTCATTGACCAAATGTTGGAAAGATTGGCAGGAAATGGATTCTATTATTTTTTAGATGGATATTCAGGTTACATGCAAATACCCATAGCCCCAGAAGATCAAGAAAAGACTACATTTACCTGTCCCTATGGCACCTTTGCATACAGGAGAATGCCCTTCGGGCTGTGCAACGCACCAGCTACATTTCAGCGGTGTATGATGGCAATTTTTCATGACTTCATAGAGAAATTTATGGAGGTGTTCATGGACGATTTTACCATTTATGGGAGTCATTTTGAGAGCTGCCTTAGGCATTTAGAATTGGTGTTAGAAAGGTGTAAGAAGACCAACTTGGTGCTGAATTGGAAAAAATGCCATTTCATGGTAAGGGAAGGCATTGTGCTTGGGCACAAAATTTCTGAGAAGGGGATAGAAGTTGACAAGGCAAAGGTAGAGTTGATAGAAAGGTTACCACCCCCAACTAGTGTGAAAGGCATTAGAAGTTTCTTGGGACATGCAGGATTTTACCGCCGGTTTGTCAAAGATTTTTCAAAAATTGCTAAACCTTTATCAAATTTGTTGATGAAAGATGCTCCATTTAATTTTGACGATGAATGTATGCTGGCTTTTCAGACTTTGAAACGGAGGCTCATTTCAGCCCCGGTGATTATTTCTCCGGATTGGAATTTGCCTTTTGAATTGATGTGTGACGCTAGTGATTTTGCAGTTGGTGCAGTACTTGGGCAGCGAAGAGAGAAGGTATTTTGTACGGTTTATTATGCAAGTCACATTTTGACAGGAGCTCAAATGAACTACACCACAACGTAGAAGGAACTTCTTGCAATTGTGTATGCATTCAAAAAATTCAGGCAATATTTGCTGGGAGCAAGAATTGTGGTGTGGTCTGACCATGCTGCCTTGAGACACCTATTTGCAAAGAAGGAATCCAAACCAAGACTGATCAGATGGGTACTTCTACTGCAAGAATTCGACCTAGAAATTAAAGATAAGAAGGGAGCAGAAAACTTTGTAGCAGACCATTTGTCAAGACTGGAAAATGCTCACATTGAGAAAGGGGAGATTTCAGATTTATTCCCTGATGAACATATTTGTGCTTTGTTTGAAAATGAGATTTCTGTTCCTTGGTTTGCTAATTTAGCTAATTTTCTCGCAGGGGGATTTATGCCAAAGGATTTTACATGGCAGCAGAAAAAGAAGTTAAAGGCTGATGCAAAGCATTATCTTTGGGATGATCCTTATCTATTTCGTTTGTGTGCAGATCAAGTGCTGAGAAGATGTATTCCAGATGAGGAGAAAGGTGAGATTATCACAGCCTGTCATAGTGGAGAAGCTGGTGGACATCATGGACCAAACCGAACGGTATCAAAAATTTTATCTTCTGGTTTTTATTGGCCTACCATGTTTAAAGATGTTCAAAGTTTTGTGAAAACATGTGATAGATGTCAACGGGTAGGAAATATTTCTAAGAAAGATGAAATGCCGTTAACCAATATGCTTGAAGTGGAATTATTTGATGTGTGGGGGATAGATTTCATGGGACCTTTTCCAATATCCTTTGGGTTTGAGTATATATTAGTGGCTGTGGATTATGTGAGTAAGTGGGTAGAAGCCATAGCTACTAAGACATGCGATGCCAAAATTGTACTAGAATTCCTTAGGAGGAACATTTTCACTAGGTTTGGCACGCCAAAGGCCATAATTAGTGATGGGGGCAGACACTTTGTTAATCATCAATTTACTGCCCTACTGAAAAAATTTGGCGTGAGGCACAAAATTACCACCACATATCATGCTCAAGCAAATGGACAGGTTGAGGTTTCTAATAGAGAACTCAAAACAATCCTAGAAAAGACTGTAAATTCATCTAGGAAGGATTGGTATTTGAGGCTGGATGAAGCTTTATGGGCCTATAGAACCGCATTCAAAATGCCTATAGAGTTATCCCCGTTTAAGTTAGTCTATGGTAAGTCATGCCATCTCCCTGTCGAACTTGAACACAAAGCTTATTGGGCAACTAAATTTCTGAATTTCGATGTTAAGAGTGCAGGTGAGAAGAGACTTCTCCAGATGAATGAGTTGGAAGAAATACGCTATTGGTCATACCAACAAGCGGAGAAGTATAAGAAAAATACGAAGAGATGGCACGACAAGAAACTGATCAGAAAGGAATTCACTCCAGGTATGAAAGTCCTATTGTATAATAGTCGATTAAGGTTGTTTCCTGGAAAATTGAAGTCGCGGTGGACGGGACCATTTGAAGTGGTAAATGTAGCTGACTTCGGAGCTATCACGATCAGAAAACAACCTGGGAGCACGGAATTTAAGGTAAATGGTCATCGTCTAAAACCTTATTTTGAAAACCACGCTGAAGGTGCAGTAGTGGCTATTTTATTGGACGACGAATAAGGTGAGTTCAAAATCTAGCTGAGACTAAAAATCAGAACTAAATTAATTTCTATTCTTATTCTTTTTTTTTTTAATTTATTAAGACTGGTTATTTTTAGTTTGTAGGTCATTTGTATTTTTATTTAGTGGTCTATTGATTTTTGAACATAATGTAAAAATGTTTTGGAGTACTTGGGGAAATTATTGCTTATTTAAAGGGTTAATTTTTCTCAAAAACTTGTTTTACACGGCGGTGAGGAACCATCATACCGCCGTGTGGAACGAAGCATTTTCATAACTGGGACAGTGGCATTTTACACGGCGGTGAAGAATCCTCATACCGCCGTGTATATCGGGATTTAAGATATCAAAGTTCCAGTGGTACTGTTACACGGCGGTATTAAATTATCATACCGCCGTGTAAGAAGTTGAAATAAAAAATCCCCATGTGAAGTCACGTTGTACACGGCGGTATGGAATGAGCATACCGCCGTGTAACACGTTAAACCCTGTTTTTTAAAAACCCCTGTCGTCAGTTTCTTGTGCACAAATTTTTGAAAACAAAACTTCCCTCTCTCATATCCCTTTAACCCAAGTTCTGCGAACACAATTTTCAAGTGAAAAAAAATCGATTCTAAACCTAACTTTTGCACATCAAGTCTGCATTCTTCGATCCAAGTAAGTTTCTTTTATTCTTTTCTTCTTCTTTTTCATTTTGTACCTTCGTTCTTCTTTTTGGTTTTGTTTCTCTGTTGTTCTAGGGTTTAGGTATTTTTTCAGTTCTTCTTTTCTTAATTAATTCTTTCTTTAAGAAATAAGTGGATTTTATGTGTTAATTTTCAAATAATGGTTAGATTATGTGTCTTAAATTGTAATGGTTGGTTGGATTGATGTCGAATTCTGTGGATTTGTTGTTGGATTTGTAAATTTTTTTTTGTTTTGTGGCTGGATTTAAGCGAATTTAGTGATGTGTATGTTCTGCTCTGAATTGATAATTGAATCAGTGTTTTTATTCTCTTAAATCATGTTGCGTTGATGAATATATGGATTACTGGATGATATTTGAACGAATTTTGGGTAACAATTGATTGAGAGATGCTGTTTTTATCCACAAAAAGTGGTGCTCACCAAGTGTTTGACAAAATGCCTAAATGAGTGTTCATTAACCCTTCTTTGTTATATAGTTGTTGTCAACCATGGTTTTCTTTTGGGCTTTCATACACTCTGAAATATGTTTGTCGCGAGCTGTGATTACCGTTTGAGTGGGCATTTAAGCATGTAAACATTATGGCAGTATGACAATTAGGTGAGAATGCTGTAATTTTTCACAATCTATTTCTTTTGTGCATTTGTTGCTAAGGGAACTAGGGGGTGTTATCAGAATTGTTAACCTTTGTCATTGTTAAAGTTTATCATTATAGTATTGCTGTCTCATTGATTTACAAATTGTTTTAAGCTCAATTACGGCTCGCTTATTATTTTGTTGCAAATGTAAGCCATTGTTCTTCTCTCTCTAATTGTGTTTATTTATTAATGCAGTGGCTCCAAAAAGATCAAGAACGGACCAGGCATCCTCTTCTCAGAATAGCTCAATACCATCATGGGTCCCTACAAGGTGCCATACTGCATACGAATGTCTAACAGAGGCAACCTTCCTACCTTCTACATTTATTGATTTTGATGCACTACGGACATTGGGGATAAATGAAGAAATCAATGATTTGATTGAGGGGATAGGATGGACAGACTTCTTTCAGAAAAGGGAGCGAGTTCATCCGAAATTGACAAGGGATTTTCTGGCCACTGTAGATTGCAAGATTGATAATGATGATGAGGAGGATCCCGGGGAGGTAACATTCTGGTTAAACAAGAGAAAACACACTCTAACCTTTAATGAATTCGCAGATGCCTTGGGTTTTCCATTGGATGGAGCTAGACATCTGCCCGACTTGAATAAGCAGGCAGTGTGGGCCACAATCCGTGATCCAGTAACAGCCACATAATATGTCACTGGGCAGTCCAAGGCACACCATCTGAGGGATCATGCCTTGAGGATTTTACATCGATTTTTCGCCCTTTCTTTTTATGGACATATTGAAGCTGCTGGCGTGGTGAATCAGGCTGAGGCATTATTTTTACATTGCATGATCCACCAGATCCGATTGAATGGAGCCTATTTCTTATGGAAAAAATTTGAAGACTTGCAGGCTAATCCAAAGAAGGTAAAGAAGATCGCGATCGGATGGGTGGTCACGGTATTAGCTAAGAGAGTAGGCCTCAGCTCGTTGGGACCAGATTTGGGAGATAGCAATTTACTGGATTTCAGGATGCTGAAGAATTTGAGGATCATTGTAGATGATCATCATTTTCATGAACAAGTCCGATTGTCCACAAGGGACGAATACTTGCGCCTCATTGAAAGGGGCCGAGTACAGTTGCCCGTAGAAGGGGCTGAGGAAGAGGATGAGCAGCCAGAGGAGGCTGCAGGTGCAGCTGCTGCAGGACCTGCCCCAGCTATGCCAGCCTATGACTTCTCCCAGTTTACTGCTCATTTTGAGGCTTTGCAGACTGGACAGGCTCAAATCAATTCTCGCTTAGACCAGTGGGAGAGCTTCATGGAGGATACCCATGCTGAACATGTTCAGCTTATGGGACGATTAGATATGCATGAGCAGCAGTTAGCTTTGCAAGCACAGAGTCTGTCAAGGCTGGAGCATTCCATGTATCTCTCTCGGCAGGAGCAGGAGCAGTTTTATCAGACCATGAGAGATCGCTTTCCTCCGCCACCACCTCCACAGGACTGATTTTTTGGGAAGTTATCTGATCTTTTATTTTGTTTCTTTTGTTATTTTTGGTTGTTTGAATCACTTGCTGGGGACAGCAAGTTTTTATGTGTGGGGTAGCTAGTTTGTGTAACTTTGATGTGATGTGACTAACCCTGCAGTACTTCGGTAAGTTTAAGTTTATTATTTCTTTTGTTTTCTTTGCTTTTATATTTTACAAGTTATATTTTCTGCTTTTTGATAATGGTTTCTGTAGTTGGTTGTTTAAGTTATATTTTGTGTTTTGAGCTCATCAATTTAACTCATGCTTAGCTTAACAAATTTCTAAATTGTTATTCCAGCTCAATTGTTAATCTTGAAAAGGTCATTCAGAGCACTTAGTCGGCAAGAGAGTAAGATTCTGTCTTAAAGTTATTTTTTTTTCTTAGCAATTTTCAAAGTAGAAATATACCATTGCAATTTCCATGAATTGTGCACTTAGGCCAGTTTTTACAAATAAAGAAAAACCAGCATGAAATCTTTTGATCAAAAAGATTTTAGAGCACTAGAACCTTCCTCATTGCCCTTCGAAACGACGTAACAATTAAGACATAAATGTTGACATGATTTAGGCATTAATTCTTTTGAGAAGCTACTTAAAATAAAATTTTTCCCACCTATTGAATTAATTTTCCATTGCTAGCCCCATTGAGCTGAATTGGTATGCTAAAAGCGTACTCTGAAATTTTTCTTGTTACACACTTAATATGCCATTTAACCTAAATGCTTTTGCCTATCCCTTCTAAGAATTGGCCACTCTAGGATTGGGTTGGGAAGACATTGAAAGTTGAAATAAGGTGTTTAGTAGTAAATAAATGGGTAAGAAAAAATTAAAGAATTTTGGGATATTGCTTGACAAGTAAGTTGCAAGAAAATAGAGGATATAAGTATCCCACTAAGTGCAATTAAAAAAAATAAAAAAATAAAAAAATAAAAATAAAAAAAAATAATAATAAAAAAAAATAAAAAAATAAAAATTAATTCTGAATATAGCAAAATTCAAGTGTGGGGTATCCTCTATTAGAAGACAATATTGGGGTATAATAGGGACTGAGAAAGAAATTGTATCGTATTATTTCTCTGGTGATAAAAATTTTTCATATTTGGGAAATAGCTAAGTCTTGGCAATTGTTGATAGATTGGAAGTAGGTGATGAAAATTTTTGGGTAGCAGTGTTAGTTGGTAGAGTGGCTGAATCTTCATTTGATTTCCTAAACTTCTCTTGTTAGCCATCACCGATTGAACCATACATTACAACCTGCTTAAGACCTAATGATCATGTTTATGTTTTAATTTGTTCAGTGGAGATGACCTTCGGGTTCCGGTACTAAAGGAGAGGCCTATGGTGTTTCTAGAGTTTCAAGTGAGAAACCAGAAGTACATTCATGCACTGATTAAATTTGCTCTTAATTGATTGATGCTGGAAGTTTTAAGTTTTGAAAAATATTAAAACATTGGTTTTGGCCTTTGCACACACACATCAGAAATTCGATTGTATTTTCTTCGTTTGAAACTTGTTTGAGTGAAGATTACTCTAAAGTGGAATTTACTAAGTGTTTGCTTGGTATTCTGAATTTCCATTTTCCTGCTTGAAAATTGAGATGGCTGGAATTGAAGAAGTTATTTTACTCGAGGGCGAGCAAAAGCTAAGTGTGGGGTATTTTGATAAGTTTAAATTAAACAATGTTTTGATGTGAATTTAGAGATTATTTCTTAGTCTAAAAGCTGTTATTTGTGTTAATTTTTGATAAAATGTCATTTAATGTTAGTTGGTGCAATAAATGAAGATTTATGTTAATTTTGGCATTTTTAGGTAGTTTACACGGCGGTAAGGTTATTCCTCACCGCCGTGTGAAACGCAAATAAAAGAGAGCAGCAGAAGGGCAGTACACGGCGGTAAGGAAGACTCATACCGCCGTGTACCACGAGAATCATCCCTTACGTAAGTTGTTACACGGCGGTATGGAAGTCTCATACCGCCGTGTGAGGCGTAAAATTTCCAGAAATTGCAGCACTGGACAAGGGAGCAAAATGTCAAAATTATTGACCAGAGGCATGTTACACGGCGGTGAGAGACTCTCATACCGCCGTGTAACCTATTTGTGAACCAAATCTGCACAAAATCAAAGACTTTGGAGGTCACCTTTTGACTTTGAACTTTGAACGGTTACTTAGGGACTGAAGGGAGACAGAAAGGGGGTCGATGGATTTTTTCTGGAAACAAAAAGAAAATTTATTTTCTCTGTAAGTTAAGTTAGGAATTTTTAATATAGTTGTGGATTGAATTTAAGCTGTTGTTATTTAAATCGGAGAGGAATAATCAGAGAGAGTTGAAGGTGATTATTTATTTTTGAAGTTTTAGGAACAGATTGAACGAGAAGAACTTTTAGTTTTTGCTGAAAAAAAAAATAAACTCTAGGATTTCAGATCTGGAAATTTTTAGAAGTGAGATTTCAATTCTGTAATTTAATTTTGAAGTTGGAATAGCTGATTCAGTTGAAGAACATCGTTTGGATTGCTGTAAGATTTTCATTTTCAGATTCAAATGGGTAATATCAATTTCTCTTTATTTAATTCAGTCTTTAATTCAAGTATGAGTGAGTAATCCTATTTCTTGTTAAGGGATGCCTTAATTCCCCAGTAAATCATGTGAATAATTTTGTATGGATTGTATTATGCATATACTTCAGTTTTACATTCTCTGATTTTATTTGTTGTTGCTGGTTTGAATACAAGTTAAGGGGAGATCTACCAAGATAAACTTTAATTGTAATCAGTTCATAAATACATACAAATATACATCAGTTTTATCTTCTCTGAAATTATCTGTTGTTGCTGGTTTGAATGCAAGTTAAGGGGAGATCTACCAAGATAAACTTTGATTGCAATTAGCCCATAAATACGTACACATGTTCTGTTCTATTTTAATCAACTTTCATTGATTTGATGAATCCGAATTGGTAGTTAAAATCTGTGAATGTTTATTTCAATAGGTTCAGAATGGTGGAAGATAAATGAGTTTGATATCTGAATCCGTAATGGTAAGATTATTTAACTTAGAACTTAAGATCTGTAATAATGCTAATTTATGTGCTGAATCCGGATTGGTAAGTGCATATTTTAGAGAAGCTGGATCCGAAAGGCAAGCTATGGTACAGGCTAGATTATTCACTGATTGTATATGAATTTGTTGAATCAATTATTCACATGATATTATTGGGGAGAATGGGTATTCCTTAGCAAGATCTCTTAGTCATTTTATCAAATTGCTGTATTATTATTTCGTTAATATTCTTAGATATTAATATCATCAGTTAGATTATTGATTTTTCTGAGTTAAACAATCACCACATCAAAAATATTGGGAATTCTTTAGCATACAATTAATTGTCAAACACTTGCACAACACAGTCCCTTGGGTACGATAACTCGGGGTCCTAACTATACCCCACTTTATTACTTGTCGATTCGGTACACTTGCCGAGGACCCGTCAATGACCTTCTAATAAGGTTTGGTACGTAAGAAGAGGCATATGATGTTTCTTGAGCTTAAAGCGAGGAGCCATGAGTACATTCATGCATTCGAGTTAAGTCTCGTCCCCAAAGTTGCATTTAGAATTCGTGTTCAAAAAAAAATTAAGAGATGAGAGATAACATTCAATCATGAAACCCAAGAGGGCTGATTGATAACAGGAGTTTGATGCTTTCAAGATCTATCTCGAGATTAGCTGAAGTCTTGTATTTTTTGAAATCAATGCCAAAATAATGATCATGTTCAATGAAATAAAATTGAAACACATGCATTTATGCAATATGATGTGATCAGAGTATTGTATCCTGTGTGATTAAAGTCATGTATCTGCCTACCCTCTCTACTCTCAGCACGCAAATGCTTTAGCCGATTCATCCTGTTATCAGATGTGCAAAATCAAGCTCATACAACCATGTCCTAAGACTCCTGAAAGATTCTTGCCAACAGCTTCAGCAATCTGCAGAAAAAAAAAGCAGTTAGAGTGAAAACCGTAACTGGCGCTTTAAGCAAAAATTAGGCAAAAGGATAGGGTGAAAACCTAAAAACAGACAGTCTGTCCTTTAAAAAAAAAAGCCGCTGGATTGGGTTGGGTGCATTTCAGGCAAAAATAAGGCATAGGGTTATGTGAAAATCCGCAAAGGACGCATCTCCCGCTAAGAAAAGTTAGTATGAAAATCCATAAGAGACGCATTACCTTTCAATAATGACTACAGGTATCAGATGAGAATCTCGCAATCCCAAAGGGCATGAAATTCAAAAGCAGCTTAAAAGGCATTGCCTCTATTGCAAATTGCAGCTAGCCCGGCTGTCATCTCCAAGTCCACATAGATGAATTCTTACCCTGCATTCCCGCATGACTCATGCATTTCACTTGCATGCTCACTCCTGCATATTTTAGTTTCCCTATTTTGCAGAAAGAGAAATTTGATGCGGACACTGACAGAAGCCGAGTAACGACATCAATCCAAATAACCAACCAAAGACCTCTTAAGAGGCAACCAGCCAAAACAACATCAATTCAAGCATCAACAAAAGACCTTTGAGGAGGTAAATTCCGAAGACCTTTGAGGAGGCAAATTTCGAAGACCTTTGAGGAGGTAAATTCAGAAGACCTTTAAGGAGGTAAATTTAGAAGACCTTTGAGGAGGCAAAACCTGAAGACCTCTGAGGAGGCAAAACCAAAAGACCTCTGAGGAGGCAAAACCAGAAGACCTCTGAGGAGGCAAATCCAGAAGACCTTTGAGGAGGTAGAATCCAAAAGACCTTTGAGGAGGCAAATCCAGAAGACCTTTGAGGAGGCAAAAATTCAGAAGCCCTCTGAGGAGGCAAATCCAGAAGACCTCTGAGTAGGCAAACCTCGAAGTCTTTTGAGGAGGCAAAACCCGAAACTCTCTGAGGAGGTTAGACACCAAAACCTCATAGTCCTCTGAGGGAGGCAAAGTTCCTAAGTCCTATCAAGGGGCACCACCGCCTTAACAAACGATAACACGTCCGCAAGATGGCAACAAACACCACAACAGCGTACCCATGTCGGAAAGACAGCTGCCTCAGGTATGTGTCTCTTTCCTTTTCTTCTTTGAGTTTAGACTCACCTAGACACTAGTGTACTAGATTCCCCTAAACTGGGGGCAACGGTAGACACCGGGTCCTAAGTCCGCCTAGATCGAAGTTACCCAATGATGATAAGATTTCATTTCACAGGCAAAAAGGTTAAAAGTGGTGATTTCCGTGAAATTTTGCATTTTAGAGTGAAAAATTGAAAAATAATATATTTTAAAATAATATATTTTGAAAAATAATATATTTTAAAAAATTAATTTTGAAAAATGGGGGCTTAAAATTATAGTATTTTTAGTCAATTTAAAATTAAAAAAAAAAACTTCGGATCGCTAGTGTCGGGCGCGGCGGCGCGCCTGCAGCAGCTCGCTGGGCGCGAAAAGGCGATGCTCAATGCTACGCGCCGCACCGCGCATTGGAGCGCGAGGTTTCCGCGCCTCCGCTCGCTGAATCGCGCAGCGTCGCTGCGTGCGACGGGCGTCCCTTCCCCCTGGCTCGCTAAAGGGCCTGAAACAGTTATTTTACGATTTTTTACCCCTTTTCCAATTTTTTTCACCCTAAAGCAAGGTTTTTGATTCCAAATAAAATTCTAAAATATTTTTTTTGATAATTAATTAATAAAACTTGATTTTATCCCCAAAAATGAAGGAATATGTGTTAAAATAAAATTGCTTTCCCTAATTTAATTAGGGCAACTTTCTAATATTATATATATTCTTTATGATGGGAAAAACCTAAAGGAGAGGGAGAGCCTCCACTTTATTTTTGAGACCTAAAATTTCAGATTTCTTCCTTATTCTTCTATTTTTTTTCTCTTCAACAAAAATTTTAGATTTTCTCTTTTAATTAATAAGGTTTAATTGAGATTGAAAAATCAATTTTCAATTCTTAATTACTCCAACTAATCCTTTTGTCTCCAAAAAAATTAATCATTCACTTCCAAATCAATTTCTTTTCAATTTTATGCATTTAAATTAATTTCTTTGTTTCCTCCATAAGCAAAGATAATTAATTTCATTGCTAAATCACTGTTTTAAGCAAATTTTCGAAAATTAAATCATCACTTCACTTTCATCGAATTCAAAACTCTGAGGGTAAATATTCTAGGCTCAATTTCTATTTTCTTTTATTTTATTTATATTTAATCTATTCATGTATATTTTGTTGTTTGTATTGATTTATTTATTGTTTTCATTTATTTACTTATTGTATTGAATTTATATTTGTTCTATTTAATTGTTTATGTATGATTTTATTTTTATTCATGTGAATATTGATTTCTTTTGATTCTTAACATGTAAATAATTTATTTTATTTTGATTCTTCCTTATTTTTAACATGTAATTAATTAATTAATTTTTATTAATCATTTTTACCATGTAAATAGTTTATTTTAATTATGAACACATCAATTAACCTTGCCATATATCATTATTATTTTCATCATTCTTTTATTTACTAACTTTTATCATTCTTTTGTCATTGTTACATGTTATATTTATTGTTTATTCAATTATTTGTTTATTCTCATTATTTTTCATCATGTTCGTAATTTTCATGTATTAATTCATTAACATGTTATATTTTATTTTAATCACATCATTTATTTAGTTTGTCATAAAAATGCATTTTTCACATTTATTTTAGTTGTTAACATATTAATTCAATCGTCATTTTGATATCATGCTATTTTATCTTATTTTATTCCATTTTATCTTTTATTGTTGATTTAATTGTTTTAATTACTAACATTATTTTTTATACTTTGTTTTTATGTCAAAACTCATTTTTTTGCGAGCACACGGGGGATCCAGAATGGCTCGTTTGGATTATATGTTTATTTTATTTATTTGTTACATTTTATTTATTTGGTTTTTTTTATTTTTGTCATATAATTTTCTTGTAAAATTGTTTATTTAGATCCGCTAGAAAGAAAATCACAAACGTTTTTTTATTAATTAAATTGGTATTTTTCCTAAATAAAAATGGGACCAATGTCTCAATTTTCTCCATCCAAAATCATCATATAAAAATTGTTTTATAACAAATATGCCTGCAAGGACCAATATCCTCATTATTAATGAATATCGCGATTTATGTATGGTCTGTACTTTATTTACAATGGGGGTTGTATTCCGCCCCTAGTTTTGTTGTATTATTATTTTCATATACTTTATTTTATTTACCCTTTTATTTATCGCTTTCCTTGAATGATCAAACTTGCGCTCTAATTATTGCATCGAAATGTATGAGAAAAGGGATGAAAACTTAAATTCAAAACTTAATTATAAAATAATTAAGGTATGAATAAATGAGAAGTCCCAAACCATCTCTGGTCTTTGGGCTCAACGAGGCGAGAGGACCATTCCGATGTTTCATTGGAATGGGATCTCCAAGACACCTCTTGTGTCCCACCAAAAGACTCAGTTTACAATCCTAGGCTCCATATGGTTAGAGGGTCATTCCAATGTTCTATTGGGGTGAATGCCTCCAAAACCCCTTTGGTTTGCCCAAAATGGATAAGATGCGCCGTCTTAGGCTCACTGAGGCGAGACGAACTTTTCCAATATTCTATTGGGTGGCGACTCTAAGAAACCTCCTTGTTGCCCAAAATAAACGCACTTATAAATACCTTACAAGTTTTCATGAATCTCATCCCGGTCGCCCCAAAGCGGGCCCTCGGGGCGCCACGGGGTTCGGCGCGCGTCACAATATCATTATTCATGTTTCGCTACATCACATTCTTCATAACTTTATTTCACAATATATAAATCATATTTTGTCACTGCATTCCATGTTTCTGAATCACTAACTAAATCATTCAAAACATAATGCATATCTCATTAGACATTTACCTTATCAAACAATATATTTCTCATATCAAAATCATACATTAATTAATCATATATTCTTTTCAATTCAAAACTTGTACATATCATCATTGGGGAAAATCGTTTATGTATACTTGAGATACCACTTCGATCCCTTATAATTAATAATTTGAACTTAAGCATTTATATATGAACAACCATTGAAGGGCTCATTTTGAATTCATTTTATCCAATTCATACAAACTATACAATTTCTCAACTAACACTTCATATTTCTTAATGCTAATTGCATGTATTTTCTCAATTAAACTATTATGTTTATAATATGTTTCCAACCGATATTCATTTATACATTCATTATAAAATGCTAGACATGTACTAGACAAGTTTTGGAACCAAAGCAAAAATCTAACTTTAATGGGACAACAGCTTACCAAAGCTGGGACCAAAGCTGAATCTTGTTTTGGTAGGAATCTGGAACAGGGCAAATTCCAGATTCGAACTTGAGTGGGATTTTTCACTTATTTGGAGACATTTCTTGTCTCTTTTAAACATTTATTATACTGTGTCTTAAGTTTATTTTTGTACCAAAATCACCTAATTTGGACATCAGACCAAAGAGTTATGCTTAATTGAACCCAAATTGGTTCAACGGTAGGGACAACATCCAGTTCAAACATTCTAATGCATTCTCACCCATCTTAAGACCAAAATAGATTTCCATTTCTTCTAGATATTTATAGATCTATGTCTCATGGTTATATTACAACTAGAATCATATCATTTGGAGGTCTACAACTCTAGTTATGCTCAAAATTTCAGAATTGGTTCAAGTGAACCAAAAGATGGAACTTAGCGAATTTCATTTCTAGCATCCAAAAGCCATAAAATCTTACCAAACCAATATTAAATCTCCATTCATTATCAAATTCACATATTATATACCTTAAATCTCATTTCAATTCTACAAGCTCAAATGTGAATAAACCCTAAATTCCCAAACTTATTGAAGACCAACTCCTCCAAATGTTGTTCAAGTTGCCTTCTCCTTTCCTTTTTCTCATCTTGCTGATTTCTTCTACTAATTCACAATAATTTCCACATTAACAATAATCCTCAATCCACTTTTACAGAGTTTCATCACATAGAAAAGAAGAAGCAAAAAAGAAGATAGAACAGAAAACCAACTTACCAATTATACTTCAATTACAGAATTTGGTTAACATGCTTGATTCCATTGAATCCATTAACTTAATCTCCATGCATAAATTGAAAGAGAAACACTGAATTGTATTTCTCTTTTTTTCCACCTCTTCCACAGAAATAACTATTTAAATGGCCCACCATTTTCTACCATTTAACATGTTAAATGTCATCTAGTAGACAAGCCATGTATCACAACTTAAAGGATAATATCCATTAAATCCCTTAAGTTTTATTTACTCCATTAATCATACAATTAAACTCCACTAATATTTATCGGCCCATGACATAATTCCATTTATGCATATTTAGCATAATTTAATATTTTACCAACTTACGCGTCTTTTAAAAAATGACAGTTACGTCCTTTTTGACACGTTAATAACATAAACATGCATTTTCAATTTCAATAATTCTTTAATCCTACATCAAAGCTACCATGGTATATTTCGGGGCCTTACATTAATCTTCAGGGGGGAGTGGGAACAAATGTGAAGCAAGTGTTTGCGATGATTGTTTGCTTATATGTTGTGTGGATATCAATATGTAATCTTATTTGCCAAGTCCTAGTCTTTGATCATTTTAGTGAAATATAAGATTGAGAATGAACTCTTGGATAATTTTCTATCACATTCTCTTATGAACTTATATTTACATCTTATTTTATGTTTAATAATATGATATAAGAGTTGAGAGATTAAGTGAAAAAATGACAGTTACGTCCTTTTTGGCACGTCGATAACATAAACATGCATTTTCAATTTCAATAATTCTTTAATCCTACATCAAAGCTACCATGGTATATTTCGGGGCCTTACATTAATCTTCAGGGGGGAATGGGAACAAATGTGAAGCAAGTGTTTGTGATGATTGTTTGCTTATCTATTGTGTGGATATCGATATGTAATCTTATTTGCCAAGTCTTAGTCTTTGATCTTTTTAGTGAAATATAAGATTGAGAATGAACTCTTGGATAATTTGCTATCACATTCTCTTATGAACTTTTATTTACATCTTATTTTATGTTTAATAATATGATATAAGAGTTGAGAGATTAAGTGAATCAATTAGCTTGTAATGCATTAAAATCAGTGTTTTGAATGTTTAAGAGATAAAATCTTAGTTAAACATAATCTGTAAATGCAACAAAACTACAAGCAAAAATAAAGTTGAGGTGACAGGTGCACATGATATAATTATATGATGGAATTAAAGATAAGAAAGGATTAAGAGTTATTATTGGGATACAACTTAAAAGGATAAAGAAAACGGTAAATATAAGACTTATTGCTAGCAAATAGCTTAGCAATTTAGTAGGTCAAGACTAGTAGAAGTTCTATGTTGAAGTATATTATGGGAAATACTGACTAGATTCCCCTAGAGCTGATAAATTGCAAAGAAAATTGATAGCTGGCTGGCATTAGTACTATGTTTTCATAACTTATTGCCCATAAGCCATTTTTTTCAAACAACTATAGCTGCATGTTACATTCTTCTTGAAAAAGAGTGTTGGATTTAATGGAAATCCCATGTACAATATTATTATTTTTAGATAATTATAGTTCAACTGAGTAGTGATCTGTCTGAATCATTTGATGATCTTAATTCAGTGGAAATTAATTTAAATAAACTTTGAAAAGCATAGTTTTACAAGATGACTACATTGATCCAGTATTATTTTTACAATTGAATTGAGAATTAATTACTTTTTAATATCAAAAGTAACACTTCATGTTTTTCCATTATTTAGAATGTATGAAGAATTTGTCAAGTACTGCTGAAAATTCCACGGCCAACACTGAAAGTACCATCGCCCAAGAACAAGAGTAGCAAGGACATGCAAGAAATGAAGAGTGTCCTCAACTAGTACGAAGGGAGACAGTAACTCAAGTTGGAAATCAAGAAAGTCCACCACTTCTAAAATCAAGGAAGAGTGGTAAGTGAAAATCATGGGTTTGGGATCATTTTGATAAAATTGCAAGTAACAATAGTAGTGATTAAAAGGCCAATTGCAAATATTGTAAGAAATCTCTTCCATGTCCATCAACTAGTGGCACAAGTTGTTTAAGTAACCACTTAAGTGGGTGTAAAAACTATCCTACAAATGTAGAAAGCAAAAGCCAAAGAACATTGACATTTAAACCTTTACCAAGTGGTAGTTCAGCAGGCACTATACATAAGCTTTTACATTAGAATTTTGATCAAGAAGAGTGCAGGAAATGTCTAGCGAGAATGATAATTTCTGATGAAATACCTTTTAAATTTGTGGAACATGAAGGATTTTGTGACTTTTGTCGTGCTATGCAACCTTTGTTTGTTATGCCTTCATGTTTTACAGTTGCTAGGGATTGTTATGATCTCTATAAATAAGAGAAATTGAATTTGATGAGTTGTTTAAAGAAGTTACCTTCTAGAATTTGCCTTACAGCTAATGCATGGACTTTTATTCAAAATTTGAGTTATATGTGTATTACATGTTATTTTATTGATGAATATTGGACTTTGCATAAAAATATTATTTCTTTTTGTCCAATTTCTAGTCATTCTGGTGAGGTCATGGGTCAATCAATTGAAAAGTGCTTACTTGATTGGGGTAGCCATAGAGTTTTTACTGTAATGGTTGATAATGCAGCCTCTAATAACCTAGGAATTTAGTACTTAAAAAGAAGGCTAAATAGTTGTTGGGGGGGGGGGTGGAGCTAGTGTTTTAAATGGTGAATACTTGCATATGAGATGTGCTACCCATATTTTGAGCCTTATTGTGAAAGAAGGTTTGAAAGAAATTGATAGTTCAATTGAGAAAATTCGAAATGCAGTGAAGTATGTCCGCTCTTATCCTTTTAGATTGAGTAAGTTTAAAGATTGTGCTAAAAAAAAGTTTTTAGACACTTCGAGTCTTGTATGCCTAGATGTGGAAACTTGGTGGAACTCAACTTACTTGATGTTAAAGTATACTATCAAGTTTGGAAAGGCTTTTAACTTGCTTGAGCTTACTAATAAAAAGTATGTGAGTGACCTTTTAAGTAAGAGCTATTTACTTGATAGGGGTGACTGAGAATATGCCAAAAATATGCTTCATTTTCTTGAAGTATTTTATGAAACAACTGTGAGTTTGTCTGGTTCACTTTATGTCAATGGAAATGGATTTTAGCTAAAATCCAAAATTTTGTCCAAAATCGCCAAACCCCCCCCCCCCCCCCCCCCCCGCTCTACCCTCGCCGCCTCTCTCCGACTCCACCGTCTAGTAGTCGCCGGTCTCTAGCTTGTTAGTTGAAATATTAGACTTTCTTCATGAAATCTTCTTCTTCACTTCATCTGGATTCACTAGAATCTGAGAACACTTGATCGAGTTTGAGAAATATTGATCATTTCATTTCAAACTCGGGATCAGGTATATTTTGTGTATTTATTTCTTTTTACTATTTCCATAGACTCTTCTGTTTGATTTTAAAGCAGAGCAACCTTTGCTCAATCTCCTCTGCGGTCTCACCATTCTTTATGTTCAAGAGCAAGAATCTTCAGTTTCTGTTATGATGAGTTTAAGCAAATGCAAATGGAAATTTTGATGAATTGGGGATTCAGTTTTTGTGTTTTTGTAGTTTGTTTCAGTACCAAAAGAGCCATATGGACTAGTGATCTTCGAAAGAAGGTAACATTAACTCTATATGGTTTCTTCTTTTATTTTGTTGTTCATGGTTGGTTCTATTTAAATCAGTTTGACTGTTTACTTGTGCATAAAAGAGAGGCAAATCTTTTCATCTAGACAAAACATCAAATCGATGATTATAGGCTTCAAATTGAAAGCCGATTCTTCACAAATAGCAATTCTTAAGCAAAAATGATATTAGAGCCTGTAAGTTTGCCTTGGTGGATTTGATAAAGTCTTGAGAGGGCCATATCACAATCTGAGATCGAGTAATTGTTGAATTTATTGATTAAAAAAAATTATTTTGAATGAGTAAAAATTAGTTGCTAAAATTAGGCTATTTAGTGGCAGGATTTTCTACTTTAAGTGCCTAATTTTTCTCCTTATTTTTACCCTCATTTTATGGCCCCTAACGTTAACTTCTTATTCTAATATATACAGATTTTCTGTACTTCCCAAAAAGACACACGAGAAGCTTTGAAAACAAAAGGAAATCTGACTGTTATCAATTTCACTTTATCAATCTACTTTTCACAACCAAAAAGTCCCAAATTATTGTTCTACAAAGTTGATTTTTAGCTAAGAATTTTTCGAACTGATTATTCTCAATACTCAAATAATAATCAACGGAATAAGAAAATTAAAAGTAAATATATATATAAATCATTTACTTTTAATTTTTTTATTCCATTGATTATTATTTGAGTATTGAAAATAATTGGTTCGGAAAATTTTTAGCTGCACACAAGAATTTTAACGGGTTGAAGTATCTTGCGAGGGAGACGTGATTAATTATTACTCGGTGCAGACGGGCCATTTCCTCTCAAAGGAAGCGTGTTTCAGTCCACAAATTCACAGGCTTCTCTCAATCTTTTCTTGATTTAATTGTTATTCATTTATTATTATTATTATTGTTGCTTTTTTAAATAATTATTGGTGTGTTTATTGTTAGTTGGTGTTAATTGTGTTAATTAGTTGTAAATTTTTTCTAACTGTAATTAGCATTTTGTTTACAATCCTCTGCATAGTTCCTTAGATGTGCTAAATGTCGTTTCTTGTTACTTCAAATTTAGTAACTGAAACTGAGGCAAAAAGCCATTCAATTTTAGTCTTGCATTTGAAAATAAAGTGTCTAATCTTTGATTCTGTTGTCTGTTTAATCCTTACCCCGGTGATATTGAGCTAAAATGAAATGGATTATCTAGCTAATGCCTTTCTATATCCCTGTTAAGTAACTAGGAGAATACATTTCAGACTCTTTCAGTTTATGTGTTAACACATTATCAACTGATCATGATTAATATGAACAAAAAGGAAGATCAAAGACTCCCTTAGCTAGATTCTGATTTCCTGTGGTGTGTTTTGGGGAATGGAATGTGGTAAAGATCAATTATTTGTTCAGTTTTTCTTTACTTATCAAGTTGATTACTTGTATTAAAAGAAAATTGTTAATTGACTTCACAGGTGTATCTCCATCACCTACCACAGCTGCTGCTGCACCACTGGCCTGCCGGAGCAAGTTTCCAATCACCAGCAGGAGCACTAGCTCCGGGGACCGGAGTTTCTCATCCTACATCAATCTCAATTGGATTTCTAGCCATTGGTCTCCTAATTGCATCATTCTCTAGTTTCCAAGTAAATATGATATCATTTTGGTTTGGAGCGGATCAGTTTATATGATATGAGGAACTAATTTGATGTAGTTTGGCATTTTGGGTTGTTGCAGTGTAGTAGTTTCTGTTGATGAGACAGTGACTCTTAGTACGTATGAATTCATTTTGTAGCTTATTTATCATGTTTTGCTGCAGCTAATGAGTATGTGAGTCGATCTTTGGATGCATGTTTATTTGTTATTTTGTGTTTCCTATTGTGATGAATAGCAATGATCTTTTAAGTATGAACATTCAGTTCTATCAAATTTTGCAGGCTAAAATTTAATTGTTTTTTAGTGTAGAATTCGGACCAAATCAAGAAATCTGAAACCAATTCACACCAAGTAATTGACAAATCTTCAATATCAATTTCTTCTATCAGGAACTTTGTTAGTACATTCCTGCATTCCCAAGTTCTTGCAATTCTCCTTGTGTTTTCTTTTATTATAGCATTACCATGAATTCAAATGATAAATTGGATTTGGCTTTCCGCTATGTTAAAAATAATGTTATATACAATTGTCACATGTAAATAATTATTAAATTTTAATTGAATTAATGTTAAAACTTACAGAGTTAAAAAGTTGAAAATGAGCATTTTCTATATTTCTCTTTACCACTTGTCACGTGCTTTCACCCACAATTAGCAACGTGCGGCCTAGCAATATTCTCCCAATTGCTAGTAAGTCTTACCCACTAATGCTAAGGGTCAAATTGGCTACCATTCGATTCATTTTAGTATTACGATATTATATAGAGAGTTATTTTCATTAAAAAATGAATTAAATGGATGAACTCATATCTTGGCCTGTTCGGGCCATCATTCAACTCATTTTGGTCATTTTTTCAATAATATTTTTAGTATCCCGTTATTATATCGATAATTATTTTTCATTGAAAAGTAGGTCAAATGGGTTGATTCACATCTCGGTTCGTTTGGATCTCCATCCGATCCATTTGGGCTAATATTTTTTATAGTAGTTTTTTTAGTATTCCATTATTATATCAACAATTATTTTTCGTTAAAAAAATGGTCAAATGAATTGACCCACATCTTGACTCGTTTGGACTTCTATCCGACCCATTTGAGCCAATACATTTTAGTATTCCGTTATTATATTGAGCATTATTTTTTGTTAAAAAAATGGGTCAAATGGGTAGATTCAAATCCGTTCGATCCATTTGGACATTGATCCATTTATAACCCATATATTTTTTGTCCATTTATGACCAAATCCAAATCCGTTTAACCCGCCCATTTTGCCACCAAATTTTCTATTAGAATTTGATTTTTGAGTTTTTCTTATATTAAAAAAAACTTCACTTGAGAAAATAAAATATTAAAATACCTAATTATCTTATTTAAGAAAAGTATAGTTTAGTAGCTATAGCAGTTAGCAACATTTGATATAAAATTGTATGCAGATTCACTTAAAATATATAAATTAGTAAATTACTGCAATATTTTAAAATTTTCAATTAAATAAAATATTTTTTGTACAACAGTACAAATGTTATGCAATTTGAAGTATATTTTTTTTCTCCCTACTGGAATTTGAGACCTAATTATCTTATTTAATAAGAAATTTGGCAAAATGTTTAAATAAAAAAAGAATAGTGTAGTAGTCATTGCAACATTTGATATAAAACTGTATACAGATTCACTTAAAATATATAAATTACTGCAACATTTCAAAATTTTCAATTTTCAGAATTTTTGGAGCAAAAATAATTGAAAAGTTTTAAATGATATTAGGATACGTTTTTCTTTTTTATGATATTTTCCTCTTTTTTTTTTTTTGCATCAAAATAGAATAAATTTAGTACTATGAAATTAGATAAATATCATCATAGTTTTTGAAATAAGTACTACGATGATGAAATATTTGTTTTAAAAAAAAATCACTATTTAACATACCAGTGGACCAAAAGATGATTTTTTTTTTTTTTCAAATACTCTTTAATGTTCCAGGATTTATGTCTCAAATTTAAATTATAAATTTAAAGGTGGCAAAATGGATGGATTGAGCAGATTTGGGTTGGGTCATAAATAGGCCAAAAATATATGGATCATAAATAAATCAATGTCCAAATGGATTGGGCGAGTTTGAGTCGATCCATTGATTTTACGAAAAATAATTCTCGATATAATAATTAGATACTAAAATGACTACTGATATCCCAAATAGGCCAAATAGAGGCCCAAATAGGCTGAAACATGGATCGATACATTTGACACATTTATTAAAAAAAATAATTTTTAATATAATAATGAGATACTAAAATGACAACTATAAAATTGTTTGGCCCAAATGGGCTGGATGGAGGCTTAAACAGGCTGAGATATGCATCGACCCATTTGACTAATTTTTTAACGAAAAAAAATTATCGATATAATAATAAAATACTAAAATGATAACTATAAAAAGTGTTGGCCCAAATGGGTCGGATGGAGGCCAAAACGGGCCGAAATGTGGGTCAACAATTCGACCCATTTTTTAACAAAAAATAATTCTCGATATAATAATGAGATACTAAAATTACTACTTTAAAAATTGTTGGCTCAAATGGGCCGAATGGAGGCCCAAACGGGCCGAGATATGGATCTACCCATTTGATTCATCTTTTTTACGTAAAATAATTCTCGATATAATAATAAGATAATAAAATGATTACTCTAAAAAATATTGGCCCAAATAGGTCGGATGGAGGCCCAAACGAGTCAAGATATAGGTTCATTTGACCAATTTTTTTAAGAAAAAATAATTTTCGATATAATAACAAGATATTAAAATGACTACTATAAAAACATTGGTCCAAATGAGTCGGATGAAGGTCCAAATAGGACCGAAATGTGGGTCGACCCATTTTTAATGAAAAATAATTCTCGATATAATAATAGGATACTAAAATAACTACTATAAAAATATTGGATCAAATGGATCGAGTGGCTTAAATAAGGCCCAAAAGGGTAGAGATGTGGGTCGACCCATTTGACCAATTTTTAACGAAAAATAATTCTCAATATAATAACATGATACAAAAATAACTGCGAATGTTAGCCCAAAATGATATGAGCACAGCCAACTATAATGGCATAAAATCAAGGTCAAAGAAATTTAAAGAAGTCCTACAAGTATTTATGAGACCTTATATAGAGAAGATGTAAGTTCAAGAGGGGAAAGAAGCTAAATTGGGCTATGAAGATAAATTGAGGCCAAATGGTGTATTGGGCCTTTAAGCTATTTTGTTTAGCTTCTATTCTTGTAATGACATATAATTAAATGTATTTGGGCAGCCTAGTACCTTAAAAAATATTTTGGGCTTATTTAATTAGATTTGTTTTATTTTTGGGCTTATTTGAGTATTTTGGGTAGTTTAAGTGGGTAGACTAAAGTTGGGTTTATCTCTTCTAAAGAGTTGGGCCTAAATAACTAATTGAGGGTTAAAAAACATGAGGGGGCCGGATTTTAAAGGGGAGAGCTGAATTTGGATGGGTTTGAGTCAAATTTAACTTTATGCCTACATTGGTGAACTTGGGGTTCTAAATTTTAGGAATGGGTTTTCCTTGATAAATACTTATTATTTTGGTATATTATTGAATAGAGTTTGATGGAGAAACAATAGGATGAATTTATCTTGAGTGAGTTAGCCAAATTCCACTTATAGCCAAAATTGAGTCTACATTCATTTTCCTTAGGATAATCATTAGCTTTTAGGATTATTTTCAGATTGTATTTATCTTTATTTATTCATGTACTTAGTCCATATTGTGGCCAAATACATGTAGATAAAGGTTAGGAATTATCTTTGTTATTTATTTTATTAATTATCTCTTAGAGTTAGTGTTTGATTATAACTCCTCTAGGGAGGGGTGGCTGCCTAGCTTATATAAAGGGCTGAACTTCTTCATTTGTACTTTACATTTTGTATATCTTATGATTAACGAATTTTCATTAACTGAATTTGTGAGAGTTAATTTCTATTGATTCTTGCTATTGTATGAAGAATTAGACTTAGGCAATTTGCATGGTTAATGTATGCTTGATTCTTATTCTTCTTACTTTCTAAATCAATCTATTATAAGCGTTTCCATTCAATATTGTTTGGGGGTTCTTTAGATTGGAGGTTTATTTACTTGTTTATGATCAATATTCATGGTATTTTGGCGTTCTAGTTTGCATATAGCCTGGGGTTCCGCATCACAAAAGGGCCAGATGGAGGCCCAAATAGGTAGAGATGTGGGTTGATCCACTTGACCTATTATTTAACAAAAAATATTTCTTGATATAATAACGGGATATAAAAATGACTATTCTATAAAATATTAGCCTAAATGGATTGGGTGGCCTAAATAGGCCAGATGGAGGCCCAAAAGTCGACATGTGGGTCAGCCCATTTGACCCAATTTTTTTAACCAAAAATAATTTTCGATATAATAACAGGATATTAAAATAACTACTCTAAAAAATATTAGCCCAAACGGGCCTAATGGAAGCCTAAATGGGCCGAGATATGGGTCGATTCATTTGACCCATTTTTTTAACAAAAAATAATTTTCGATATAATAACAGGATACTAAAATGACTACTATAAAAATGTTGGTTCAAATGGATCGGGTGGGCTAAATGGGACGGATAGAGGCTCAAACGGACCGAGATATGGGTCGACCCATTAGACTCATTTTTTAATGAAAAATAATTTTCGATATAATAATAGGATACTAAAATAATTACTATAAAAAATGTTGGCCCAAATAGGCTGGATGGAGGCTCAAATGGGTAGAGATATGAGTTGATCAATTTTTTAACGAAAAATAATTCTCGATATCATAACAGGATACTAAAATGACTACTCCAAAAAATTTTAGCCCAAATAGATCTGATGGAGGCCCAAACGGGCCGAGATGTGGGTCGACGCATTGGACCTATGTTTTTTTATAAAATAATTGTTGATATAATAACGGAATACTAAAATTGCTATTCTAAAAAATGTGGGTCCAAATGGGTTAGGTGGCCCAAATGGGCCGGATGAAGACCCAAACGGGCCGAGATATGGGTCGACTCCTTTGACCCATTTTATTTTTAATGAAAAATAATTCTCAATATAATAACGGAATATTAAAATGACTACTATAAAAATGTTCGCCAAAATGCAACGGGTGGCCCAAATGAGTCGGATGGAAGTCCAAACAGGCCGAGATGTGAGTCGACCTATTTTTTTAATGAAAAATATTCTCGATATAATAACAAATAGTAAGTAATTGTTCATTTCAAAAAATTAGTTTTACAAAAATATTGGATATACAAATAGTAATATCTTTTCCGACTTTAACTAATGATTTCTCTACACTTTGATATGATTTTGAAAATTTTATATCTTTTTTCATGTGATATTGAGATTCATTTTCAGCTCCAATAATAATAAATATTTAGTAAGAATATTATAAGAATACGCAAAATAACTTATATTACGCAAAACAACCTATATTCTTATAACCCGTCCATTTATAACCCAATCCAATCCAAACCCATCCAATCCGCTCATTTTGTCACCTCTACTTATGACTCACTTCGGAAAAATTATGTATTTAAAGATAGTAATTAGCAATTTCATTCTTTAATAACTGATAGCTCATGCTGAGCAATAGGGGTGTGCATCGGTCGGGTTTGGATCAACTCGAACCAAACCCGAATAACTCGACACCCGAAATATATCTAATATCCTAAACCGAACCGACCCTATATTTTTGTAGGGGCCCAAACCGATGAACCCAAAATTATTCGGGGCCCGATCCGATGAACCCTGAAATTTGCTTCAGATTCAAAAATCCAACAAACAATAGATGCTCAGATCAAAATACAAACAGGCAAACAACGGATCAAAATCCAACCAACACGCAAACAACATAATCAAAACCAAGAAAATTAAAAAGAAACCCACACCTGCTTTCTCATAGCAAAAGCAAAAAAAAAAAAAGAAAAGAAAAAAACCCAGATCTCCTCGTTGGATCTGGGTTTTTTCTTTTTTTTTTTCCCTCTCATTGTCTCCCTGTCTGCTTCTCGTCGGAGCAGATGTCGCTAGAAGCTTCTTGTCGGTGGACACACTCTTCTTGGCTGGCAAGTGACTGGTGGTGGCAGATTTGAGGAGGAAGATAAAGAAAGAGAGAGAGAAGCAGCGAGAGCCAAGAGAGAGATCGGTGATGGTGGAGGCAAGTGATCGGCGGTGTCAAATCTGAGGAAGAAGAGGAGGAAGAGAGAGAGAGAGAGAGAGAGAGAGAGAGAGAGAGGGGGGGTGGGTAACTGGGAAAAAGAAATAGTTTATATACTGTTTCTGTCGGGTTCGGGTTTTAAAGGTTTTGACTCGACCCGACCTTGAAGTTTCAAGATTTCTAACACCCGACACGACCTGAACTACTCGTATAACCCTACTCGAATAACTATTTCAAGTTATTCAGGTTGTTCGGATCGATTCGGGTTTTGCATACTCCTACTGAGCAGCCAAAACTTTTAATTGGGACTAATTATTAGACAAAATGCGGTGAAAGTCTTAAATAATTTAAACCTTAAGTATATGCATTCTTTTTTAAATGCAACTTATTCAATAAATATATTGGTCAATCTTAAACAAAAATTTGGATTTTTTTTTTCCAAACAAAACGTACCTATAAACAAAAATCTCCTTTTTAACTTATGATTCTATTTTTAATTTAGTCTCTAAAATAAAAATCCATCAAATCGATTCTTAATATTTTTTGAAGTTTTTGGATTCAATCCCACCATTATAGAAATAAGTCCGATATTCTACTTTACATACGGGATAAAAAAGTTAATGGGGTTGGATTTAAAAAATTCAAAAAAGATCAGGAATCGATTTGATTTGATTTTTTTATTTTTATTTTTATTTTTAGTTTGGAGGTTAAAATGAAAATTGGATCATAAATTTGGAGAATTTTTATAAATAACTTAAAATAAAAGTTTGACGATTTCATTGAATAAAATAAGGTTTGACAGGGTAAATAGAAGAGAAAATATTAAAATTCGAGGATCCGAATATACATTTTGCTTATCATAACGATTGGGGGTTGCGCGGGAAACATCTATCCTCATATATATGCATAAGACTTCGAATTTGAAAACCTAAATCCCCAAATTCCAGATTGATTGTTGAATCAATCATGTGTAGCGACCTGGAATTTGAAGATTTGATCGATGAAGAATTAGCTCTATTTCTGAACAATCAATGCTCTCAAGGTCACCGATCAACTCTCTCTCTCCCAAGCCAACACGGAGGTTCTATTTGTCTTCTCTGCTTCTCTAATCTCATCACAAACCCTGGCTCTCCTACTTTCCATGTCTCTTATGCTCTCTCTCAGCTTTCTCTTGCTCTTTCTCACCCTCCTTTTCTCCATTCTCTTCTCTCTTTTCATCCCCATTTCCTCGTATCTCCTCTCGTTAATGCTCTCTCTTTGTTCGACGACGATCCCATCGCTCGCCAGCTCATCGATCTTATCTCCTTTCTCTCTTCTTCTTCTTCAACTGATTGCTCTGTTACTCAAGAGTTTCTTCTCAGGGTTTCCCATTACATTTCCTCTGGGTCCTTGGCTTGGAGCCGGAGGCAGGTTTATGTGGTGCGTGATCATTCGTTTGTTAGTTCGTTCTTCTTTTCAATTTGTGCTCTGTTAAGTGTTTGCCTCCTTAGAAATTAAGGGAAAAAAAATGTTGATAATTGATTGTTTTCTAGTTTTTATTTATTTATTTATTTTCTTTTTTCGTTTATTGTTGTTTTGGAGGAAAATGATAGGAATTTTTTATTTTAACTCAGAAGTTAGTTTTGGGACAAATTAACCATAAAAAAAAAAAATTATTACCGTTTAGATCCTTCTTACAAATTCATTCAATTGAAAACAAAGATAAATATTTTCAAGTATTTGTTCGTAGGTTGGCCTAAGCACTAGTGTCTATTGTTTATTTAATCACTTGCCCACCATGAAATTTACCAAAAATATGAGCACTGGAATATTTCGGCCTTTTCTAAACAATATGTGATCTCAAGTGCAGCTTCACTGCTTTGGGATTCTCTTGAACTGTTCTGTAGATAACCCCTTTGCTCAGATTAAAGACAAAGATGCCCTTTTATCAAATCTCGTCACAGGTCTTCAGTTGCCAAGGTAACCATCAACCAATCTGTAAGCTCAATTTACCTTCACCCATACACCAAGTCATCAACTGTTTCATGATATTTGCCTTCTGTATTGCTTCAATGCAGCGAGGAAATTCGGGGGGAGATTTTGTTTGTTCTCTACAAACTATCTAACCTCCCATTTTCTCATGAACATGGTGATGTAGCCGACTATCTTTTTGCCTTATGTCCTAAGCTCTTGCATCTTTCACTGGAGGTGCTTGTGAAGACCCAGGATGATACAGTCCGGTTGAACTGTGTAGGTTTGTGATAGTCTTCATTTGCTCTTATTCCTTTTCATAGACCATGTTAAATTGAAATATAGGCTTATTTATCACCCTTTTAATACTGAAGGTATTGAGCTTATGAAAACGCGCAATTGTCAACTTTAGTGTACACATGTTAGTGGTATGCATACTTTAATGTCTTCGGTAAGGCTTTAGATGGCCGAAAATTCATATTAGTAGTTCTTAAGCGTTGGATTTGAAAAATTCAAGCTGTTGATCAGTTGTTTTCTTGTGGATCCAGTCACAGTATACTTCATCCATTTTTCCAAGGCATATTCTCATATGAGCTCGAGCATTTTTTTTTCCTCAGTTCTTACTTAATTTCTTTATAGTTGGTTTTCTAAAACTAGAACATGGTGTCTGAGCTGGTTAGTACACAATTGATTATAGCTCTTTCCTACATAGTTTTAAGGTTCTTTAGATCAAATAATACCATATTGCACAAGTTGTTTTCATGTAATAGTCCAGGATATAGCTCCACGTCAATATAGAGATCTCTTATCTATAATTTGAAATACCATTGTGGAGGTTCTAATCATGGTATATGGGCTAAATTTACCTGCGTTTCTGATACTGCATGGGCTTGCTTACCTTTCAGTTTCATCTTAGTATAATTGTCATTCTATCCATAGATACCAAATCGAGATACGGATTGTGAATTGTTTTTCTAATTTGAGAATTGAGAAATTGTATCAAATTGTAAGACAAAGAACACATCAAATAAAAAAAGTTTGAAATATAATTTATAAGGCATATATACTTACAACATGAAAAAAATACTAAAAAAAAAACAAAATGACATATAATTTGTATTAAAGGAGAATATTATTTTTTTATATAAAATACTGCCCTAAAAAACTGCTGGTCACTTAATGAAGAAATTAGAACTTAGAAGAATTAAGAAAGGAGAAAATAAACAAGAAGAATTTTCTCATCGTTCGGAGAAGAGAATATTAAAAAAAGAAAAAAAAAAACTCCTGGTCACTTAGTGAAGAAGCAGACCTTATGAGAATTAACTGCTTCCTAAGAATGTGTAGAATTTGATTTTGATTGAAAGATGAGCTGTTGGAAATTGAAAAGATAAATAGTTGGAGATTGAAAAATCTTTTATAAAGGATTAGAAACTGAAACGTTTTCAATAGAAAGTTGAGACCAAGATGCTTCTTAAGTCTTATGAAGTACAAATGATGTTTAAAATGCTGTAAATAGATAAAAATATCAGTGAAAAATCGCATGATCAAAATCTTAAATAATCATAAGATTGGAATTGCGCCACTAAATGAGTAAGATTCGGATAAGATTCAGAACCTCCTAGAATTTGGATGAAGATTCTTATCCCGGAGCTGTTAAATCTTCTGGAATTGTAAGATTTGAATCGCCAATTCTAAGATTTCGATAAATATGATCCTATCTAAAATAACTTGTTTTTGTTTTTTTGTTTTTTTTCTTTGGCCTAGCATTGTTGTCAATCCTCGCTCGGAAGGGTTTTTTTGAGAATGCATATGCAAATGACTTAAGCAGCATGAGTTCTGATGGGGCTGATAATTTTATGCCAACAGCAGACCAGGGAGTAGATGGTTCTTCTCTAAACTTGTTATTTGCTGAGGCCATTAAAGGTCCACTACTTTCATCAGAAAGGCAGATTCAAATCAGTACACTGGATCTAATCTTTCATTGCTTGTCATGGGGAGCAGCTCCAAGCAAACAGATCCAACTTTTGGTGAAAGAAAACATTGTGGATTATGTGTTTGAAATACTAAGACTCTCAGGTAACTTACCCTGCATACACTAAAATCAGGAGCTATTTTTGTTCTTGTTCTAGTACTCATTCTTACCACGTAATCTACAAGTATCAAACAACGAATCTACATTTCCTTATCATCCAGTCTTGTGATTGCATTTTGCTCAGATTTTTCATGCATATTCAATGATTTCATGTCAAGGAATAGTCAAGTTCTTAATACTGTAAAATGATATTGTGGAGCTCATGAATTTCTACTGTTTGTGGACAGAATGCAAGGATCCACTTGTCAACTCTTGCCTTCTGGTTCTTGATCTTTTCTCCACAGCTGAGAAAGGCTTCACAGAAAGGCTATTTGTTGGATTTCCAACTCTGATTCCAGTTTTACGTTATATTTCTGACGTTCCTTTTCATCCTGCTCAACACCAGACACTGAAGCTGATCTGGAAAAGTATTGCTGATTGTCCTGGAATCATATCAACTTTGTATGTTGAGGAACTAGTTGTTGTTTTGACGAGGATGTTTAAAAAGCATACTGAAGGGGAGATGGGCATGTCTCCACAGACATTTATAACAGTTTGTTCAATTTTTGTAAAGCTTTTAAAATCCCCATCTTTCAATGGAACTTCCAATCTAGTGACTTCAGTTGAAGAAGCTACAAGTCATGCCATTTTAGCTTGTTTAGATATGTCTGAAAAAGATCCTAGCCAACTTTTGCATGCTTTATACCTACTTAAAGAGGCATATGGATGTGGACACGAAACATTTACAAACAACCCTAGTATCACACAGTTGCAAAGTTGTATTTTGGTTATATGCCAGAACCATATCTTACCTTGGTTTGCTACTGTTGTCAATGAACTGGACGAGGAAATTGTCCTGGGAATATTTGAAACTTTTCATTTTATACTGCTTCAAGATTCTAATGCCCGAGCAGCACAATTTGCAATGGTCTTAGTTGAGTCATCTTGGTTCAGTTTGGCATTTGGATGTCTAGGATTATTCCCTACAGAAAAAATGAAATTAAAAGTATATCTAATGCTCAGTTCAATTGTGGATGTTCTTCTGGGAAATGATACTGGGCAACCCATCCGAAATGCTGCTTCAGACCTACCAACTGATCCTACTGATCTCCTGTTTCTTCTTGGACAGAAGGCCTCCCGAAGTTCAGAATTGTCTAGTTGTCAATCTGCAGTTTTGCTGATTTTATATACCAGTTCTTTATATGATGACAGGTAAGCTCTGTCTTTATCCTAGTTGCTCAGTGCTTTGCTACTGCTGGAATTTGCATTCACGAATCCACCTATCCTCATGTTTTCTTATTTCTCATTGCTCAGGTTTGCAGATGAGAAGTCTGTATTAGTTTCTCTTGAGCAATATATTCTTTTCAACAGTAATGATGCCGCCAATACATTAAAGATGATGCAACTGGTAAATATTTATGGTTTGTATCGAAGTATTACAGGGATGGACTATCGAATCCCCCACAGTCCAGAAGCTGAGAGTATTATGTTTAATCTAGTGACAGAAAATGAGTGGGATTTGCCCTCTTCAAGAATTCACATGGTTTCACTGAAGTGGTTGTTTCAGCAAGAGAAATTAATCAAGCCTTTGTCTTACCAAATACTAAAATTTTGCCGGAGTAATGGCCCAAATGGGACCCAGATTATTCACAGGGAAAGCAGTCAAATTATAAATGTTCAAATAATTTCAGAGTTGGCAACATCAGAAGACAACTATGTAGCAAGAGTTCTTGTATGCTTATTGACTCAGCTTTTAGAAGAAGAAGAAAGCCTGGAGGATGACATTACATCAATAGCAAATCTCTTGTCAACAATTATAAGCATTGCTCCAGCTGCATCAGACCAATTATGCCTAAATGGTTTAAGCAATGTAATCCGAAATATCTATTGCAACTCTAGGCATTTTTCTTCTCCCCAAATATTTGTGGCCACCTCAAGTTTAGTCTTCCATATTCTCTGTACGGTGCACCCTGAAACACTGTTTGATGATGAAGCTTGGCTGGCAATGACTGTCAAGGTAATCAGTCTCACATAGGCATATGCAGATATACAATTTCATGATAATAATAGACTGATTTGTGTTGTTTTTCTAGTTGATGGATTGTCTTGTCTTTGCAATGGATGAGAAAACCTGGTCGGTTGAAGGCCTACGAACAGTTGCCATATTTTCCTTAATTTTGCATCAATCCACCAACAAAGTGTTGTTAGGAGCCTCAAAAGCCATACTTTTTAATTGTTCCCTGGCATCTATGATAAACAGCATAGTTTCTGAGGCCTGTGCAATGGGTCCTGAATTATCTGGTTACAACGAGGGGACAAGCGTTGGTGAAACACTGATTTTTGTACTTATGCTTTACTATTTCTCCTTAAGAAGGTAACTTCTCTACTAAACACAAATTTATGTTCTTATGTTGTGGATCTAACTTCTCTTTGATTTAGTTTGCACATTATTCTCCCCAGCACTGTGGATTGGCAAAATTTGCTCAATCGATCATATAGGAAGCAAACAATTTCAGTGATTAGCATCTTCGGCCAAGACTTATGTAGGCTGATGCATTTTGGGTGTCCTCCAGTGAAGCTTATTGCATCATGTTGCTTGTTGGAGTTCCTTACAAGATTATCAGATCAGAGAAACAGAAAATATGAGGAACTAAAATGTTCCATGGGTGACATATCATCCATGGCAGCTATACTAGAAGGCCTGATACTTTACAATGATGACAGAGTTTCGCTAAACAGCAGTCTATGCCTATCAATGATTTTAGGATGGGAAAAACTGGACATGAAGGACACAAAAGTCATTGCAGATAATATGTGGTGTAGACTGATCGTAGAAGAGATGGCAATGTCTTTGGCTGTTCCAAGTTTACCATCAAAATTTTTCTCTAATAATCACAAGCCTGCTATTCATGTTGCAGTTGGACTGCTGAAGCTTCCAAAGTCTCCTCAGTGGATCAGGACTGTGTTTGATGATCTCTGCATATCTGGTATAATTAAGAACCTTGCAGCCAGTAATGTTACAACTGAGATAGTCCTTTTACTTCGGCAGCTGGTGAACTCTAAATTCTTAAAGGCTGAGCAAATATCTGTGTTGAGTAGGGTACTTCAGGTATAATATGGTTCCTATGCTCAAACATAAAATTTTTAAGAGATCCGCAAACATACAGCACGTTTTTCTTGTCTTTGCAGGAATGCAGGAAACATATCTATGCTCAAGATGCTCAAAATGACTGCACCAATGAATACATGGAAAGAAAAATTAGTTCTGCAGATAATCTGGGAGACATTTGTGAGTATCTCATTCATTTGATGTCATCTGAGACATCCTTAGCTCTGGAAAGCCCGGGTTTTCAGAATGTGAAAGAGCGATTGTTAGAAGAAATAGAAATCTTTTTCAGAACTTTGACAGCAGATGATGACAACTAAAAAAATTCTTACACCACAAATGCTTGAATCAAAATTTCTAGCACTTCAACTGAGCAAATAGTATATTGAAATCTGCATTACACAGAAGCCTTATGCATACATGGACGTGTAAACTGTATACTTTGCAATCTTGATCCTATACAAATGATTTAACCGTTGATAACTTGAGATACACTTATATCAATTCCGCTGTCGCACAATGACAATACTAGTCAATCCGATTTGCTTGATTTGGATACATTATGCTTACTGGCAGTTATCTATCATGATTGAGTGGTAGAACTATGCAGATTTTTCCACAAAAGTCCCACGCCTTTTCATACGTTTCATTGAAAGGCCTAGAACCGTAAGCAGGTTACCTAACCTGAGTTAGCAAGAGAAAAGTATTAGTTTTAGTTTATGAGGCAAAAATTGTAACGAATATTTTATTTTTATTTATTTTATTTTATCTAAAACTTCTCCTTAGTTGTCATTAAGATCATTCAAAATAATGGAGTAGAATCTGCCTGAATTGGCCATGGCCCAACCTGGAGAATAGACTTTGTGTTTATACATTTCGGCAACAAAATCTGCAAGCCTATTAACTGCTCTATTTACATAAACAAAAGAGACAGGATGTCTGATATTATGTTCTTGATTTCCCATGGGTTCCTTTGCTTTCTTGTAATTGCTTGAAAGAGTATCTTTCATGTTGCTAGGGATAGTGCTTTTCCTGTTATTTCCCCCACTAGTAGATCCCCTATTATTTTGTTCATTCCTTATCAGCATTTTATAACTTGACTGAAAATATACATGTTCTGCCCACGTGCCACATAACCTCATCTTCTCCTTCATCTGCACTGAAAGAACATTTGGTCAAGCAAATTAAGGTCCGAAGATTTTGTGCGATTATTTATGATTTGTCCAAGTCTATAAGGAAGGGTGCTTCTATCCTCTCTATCAGCCAGTTCAAAATTTGATAAACTAGGACCCATGGATCTTCCCATATCCTTAGCCCCTTGAGTTATAGCCTCCTTGCCCCATAATAGACATACCATTTCAAGGCTCCTTTTCTATTACCTTTAGTCTCAAATAAGGACTCATTAGGATGGTACTTAACCCTAATGATTTTGGCTGCTAGGGAATCCTGATTTTTCATTAACCTCCAGACTTGTTTGGCTACAACTTATTAAATAGATCCATCCTTTTGAATCCTCCTCCCGCATCTCTCTTAGGTTTTGTTAAACTATCCCAACCATCACAAATTATTCCTTTTTTAATATCCCGTCTTCCTTTTAATATCCCCTCTTCCCACCAAAAATTTGCTAATGTTTTGTTCAGTATAGCACAAATATTTTGAGGCAATTTAAAATAGGCCATGTTATAAGTGGAAATAGCTTGGAGTACCGTCTTGATTAAGACTTCCTTGCATATGAAAGTAATTTACCTTTCTAGCCTATGTTTTAATTAGAATCTAAATGTGATATAAGTATAATGAAAGGAGCAAATGTACGGTAACAGGATATGAAAGGGAATAGTCATTACCATGGACTTGTCTTGTCATTTGGGTAGACACGATACTTGACTAAAAGCATCCAATGACTTGTACAATAAAATGATTTAAAGAAGTCTAAATCAGACAAATTAGAATTTGTCAATATATCTTGTACAGTCAACATGCACATTATCCTACAGGGCCGCACATTATCCTATAATTAAAGTCTGAGATAAAATGTGATGTATGAGTTGGACATATTGTAATGACCCGAAATCTACCCTAGTAGCATTGTGCATGATTAGGATAATTAGGTGAGTTTGATTTAGGGTTTATAATTTTCGAACTAAAGTGTAATTGAGAATTAAGGATCTAATTGCATGAAATAAATAAGTTAAGTGACTAAAGTGTAATTTTGCATGATTAGTGTTAATAAAGGATTAATTAAATTAAGATTGATTACTTAAGCTTAATTAATCTTAGTAGGTTACAAGTGGCATGTGGTGGGTTTGACACCTAGGATCTACATGCATATATATATATATATGAGGTTAGAAGAGGCAAAGTTTGTCTCTTTTGTTCTTCAAATTGGCCGGCCATCTCTCTCTAATTAGATAGGTAGGTTTTGCTTTGTTCTTCCTTTCTTTTGTTTCTTTAGTTTGATTTCATCCAAGGGTTAGTTTGCTTGTTTTCTTCCCTTTGTTCTTCATCTCATTCAAGAATTTGTCGAACGAAAGTTGGAGAATCAAGTAGGAGATCAAAGGGTAAAGAGAAGGTTTCTTGATTTGTGAAGTTGAAGGAGTTAGTTTCTAAAGGTTTGGGATTTTAACTCTTTACTAGATGTATGATTGATTGGATTGGGTGAATTATGGGTTTTGAAGGGTTCAATAACTCTTCTAATTGTTAAATTGTACTTTGGGTAGTAATATTGGATAGTAATTGCATGAAATAAATAAGTTAAGCGACTAAAGTGTAATTTTGCATGATTAGTGTTAATAGAGGATTAATTAAATTAAGATTGATTACTTAAGCTTAATTAATCTTAGTGGGTTACAAGTGGCATGTGGTGGGTTTGACACCTAGGATCTACATGCATATATATATATATATATATGAGGTTAGAAGAGGCAAAGTTTTTCTCTTTTGTTCTTCAAGTTGGCCGGCCATCTCTCTCTAATTAGATAGGTAGGTTTTGCTTTGTTCTTCCTTTCTTTTGTTTCTTTAGTTTGATTTCATCCAAGGGTTAGTTTGCTTGTTTTCTTCCCTTTGTTCTTCATCTCATTCAAGAATTTGTCGAGTGAAAGTTGGAGAATCAAGTAGGAGATCAAAGGGTAAAGAGAAGGTTTCTTGATTTGTGAAGTTGAAGGAGTTAGTTTCTAAAGGTTTGGGATTTTAACTCTTTATAGATGCATGATTGATTGGATTGGGTGAATTATGGGTTTTGAAGGGTTCAATAACTCTTCTAATTGTTAAATTGTACTTTGGGTAGTAATATTGAGTTGACGAAGCTATGTGATAATTTGAAGTTAAATTATGTTTTGATTGTTTGTATGTTGATTATGTTTAGTTATAATTTTGTATCATTAGAAGTGCTTATGTGTGTGTTGGTTAAAAGTTTAGGGGCTATTGGGATGTTACAAGTTGTGGTATCAGAGTAAAGGTTTAGGCGGTTCTAGATTATAGGATTTATAATGAATAGAATTGATATGAGTCTGTTTAGAGTGTGGCCATAATGAAGATGTTGTTTTCCTTGTTTTGTAGAGTGATAATGGTTAAAGTCATAGCGTATATATTAGAGGGAATTTCGAGCATGAAATTCTTTAAGGAAGAGAGAGTTGTAATGACCCGAAATCCACCATAGTAGCATTTTGCATGATTAGGATAATTAAGTGAGTTTGATTTAGGATTTATAATTTTCGGACTAAAGTGTAATTGAAAATTAAGGAACTAATTGCATGAAATAAATAAGTTAAGTGACTAAAGTGTAATTTTGCATGATTAGTGTTAAGTGTAATTTTGCATGATTAGTCTTAAGAGAGGATTAATTAAGTTAAATTGATTACTTAAGCTTAATTAATCTTAGTGGGTTACAAGTGGCATGTGGTGGGTTTGACACCCAGGATCTACATGCATATATATATGAGGTTAGAAGAGGCAAAGTTTGTCTCTTTTGTTCTTCAAGTTGGCCGACCATCTCTCTCTAATTGGATAGGTAGGTTTTGCTTTGTTCTTCCTTTCTTTTGTTTCTTCAGTTTGATTTCATTCAAGGGTTAGTTTGCTTGTTTTCTTCCCTTTGTTCTTCATCTCATTCAAGAATTTGTTGATTGAAAGTTGGTGAATCAAGTAGGAGATCAAAGGGTAAAGAGAAGGTTTCTTGATTTGTTAAGTTGAAGGAGTTAGCTTCTAAAGGTTTAGGATTTTAACTCTTTACTAGATGTATGATTGATTGGACTGGGTGAATTATGGGTTTTGAAAGGTTCAATAACTCTTCTAATTGTTAAATTGTACTTGGGATAATAATATTGAGTTGACGGAAGCTATGTGATAATTTGAAGTTAAATTATGTTTTGATTGTTTGTATGTTGGATTATGTTTAGTTATAATTTTGTATCATTAGAAGTGCTTATGTGTGTGTTGGTTAAGAGTTTAGGGGGTATTGGGGTGTTACACATATGATGTTAAAAGAACTCATTCTATTAGAGAAAATAATGTTTGGGGCTTAAATGAAAAAGCACCATAAAAGTTATGGGGTTAAATTGGAATTAAAGGCTAAGTTGTATGTATGCTTATCCAGCTGCCGTTCATTAAGATGAATGGGCATTGGTAAGTCAACAGGCTTGATTTTATGTAGAATCAATGACCGTTGAAAAGTCTCAACAGCCATTATACTTGTCCAATGGCCATTTTATAGTTTGAATGCACTTTGATAAAGCATAAATCATGATTTTATGTATAACATGAGTTGGGCCCACATTTACAAGCCTATCAAAACACATCCTTTTAAACTAAACTTAGTTTGACTCAAAAGGAGTACAAATACCCCCTTAAGTCAAGACTAGGTAAGTGTATCATTACAATCATAGGCTGCCACAAAGAATAGAGCCAGTTTATCTTCTTCTCTCCTTATTTTATCTGCTAAATTAATTATACTAGTCCCTGAATTAATTTAGCCATTGCAACCCCTGCTTGAGGTTCTTGGACTACAATTCTAATATCGATACCGAGGAGGTGTTCAAGACACATTGATGTTTTACGATAATCCAATGAGAAGGAAAATTAAATGATTAACAAAAATCTACAGGTAAAAGTTTTGAACTTACCCTAGGTTTTTTATTAATTCTTTTGACAAGATTAATCCTCTCTTTGAATTGCCGGTCATTTATTTTTTTATATGTATATGATGCATGAGACTTGACCAACTCCAACAGTAGTATCAGAGTCAGGTTCTGTCAAAAGAATTATCAGTTAATGATTAAGAATTATCTATTTAATTGTGCAATTGAGAATTAGGGTTTACACCATATAATCAAAATTTGATTTTTGATGAACAAGGTTAATTAATGAATAATTAATGTTTAAAACTTGTATATAAGATACAATGTGATTTAATTACGGTTTATTTATAATTTGCTATAAAACTTTAAATCATTGTTTGAATTTTGAGTTACTGTGCGATTAAAATTGAAAAAGTTTACGATCTCAGGATTTCTAATTTCAACAAGTGTTTGCTTTTGCCAATAGCCGTTGGACTTGAAAAACTAGCATCCAACATGAATTTAAATAGTTAAATGGGCATTGGTTTGCGTAGTCATGAATGTCAACGGGTATTCACTTTAGCGAATGGCCGTTGATGTGTTTTTCATGACCAAAATTCATACAAAAACTCTTAATGGGCGTTTCAATAGTTGAACGGCCATTGATTCATTAAAAGTTAATATCAATGAACGTTTGACGACATGAACGACCGTTAGAATTATTTTAATGAATGTATTTGACCCAAAACCTCTCAATAGGCGTTCATATAAATGAACGACCGTTGGAAGTTCTTTATGCACTATGAAAGGGCATTCAAATACATGAACGCCCATTGATTATTGGGACAAAGATTTGATTAGGGTTTTTTAAAAGAATTTTTACGAAAATAGGGTAGTTTGGACAATAATTCTGGATGTAGGGTTGCGTCAGAAGCTGCAGCTGACAGCTGCGGCTTCTAATGGTGGGACCCACATGGTGGGTCCCTTTTTCTTGAAGGATGCCGCAGCTGTTAGCTGCGGCATCCATAGGGGCAGCAAACAAAGCTACCCCTTTATTAATGTAAAAGGGGCAGCAGGCACACCTACCGCCTGCTGCCGCTTGATATATATATATATATATATATATATATATATATATATATATATATATATATATATATATATATATATATTTATATTTATAAAGGTTTTTTTTTTAAATAATAATTTAGTATTAATATTATTTATTATAATAAAATAGAATTATAATAGAGATAAAATAAAGTAAGAAATATATTTATTAAATATAATTATAATAAAATAATATTTAAATAATATACAAAATGAAACTTATTTTTTAATTGTCTAATTATAAATTTTACAAAAATATTAAAATTTTAACATTTTTCTTGTATTTTTATTTTTTATGTTTAAAGTAGGAAATTTATAGATAGTATAATATTAATATTTTATAAGTAACTCAAACAAATAATTTAGTGCATGAAACAATTAGCATACGCTATATATATATATTAATTAAAAAAATAAAAATAAAAAATAATAACAAATATTTTTAAAAAAGATATTAATAGTGATAAAAAAAATTATGTGTTTTTACAAAAATATTTTTATATTGAATCATGATACTAATATCTGTTATATAGCGTATGCTAATTGTTTCATGCATCTATAAAAATTTATATTTCTTAATTATTTTTTTTGCACTAAATTATTTGTTTGAGTTACTTATAAAATTTTTATATTATACTATCTATAAATTTCATACTTTAAACATAAAAAATAAAAATACAAGAAAAATGTTAAAATTTCAATATTTTTGTAAAATTTATAATTAGACAATTAAAAAATAAAGTTTCATTTTGTATATTATTTAAATATAATTTTATTATAATTATATTTAATAAATATATTTCTTACTTTATTTTATCTCTATTATAATGCTATTTTATTATAATATTAATATTATTTATTATTAAATTATTATTTAAAAAAAAACCTTTATATATATATATATATATATATATATATATATATATATATTTATATATATCAAGGGGCAGCAGGCGGCAGGTGTGCCTGCTGCCCCTTTTACATTAATAAAGGGGCAACTTTGTTTGCCGCAGCTGTTAGCTGCGGCATCCTTTAAGAAAAAGGGACCCACCGTGTGGGTCCCACCGTCAGAAGTCGCAGCTGTCAGCTGCGGCTTCTGACGCAACCCTACATCCGAAATTATTGTCCAAACTACCCTATTTTCGTAAAAATTCTTTTAAAAAACCCTAATCAAATCTTTGTCCCTTGATTATTGTGTATTTCAAAATTGACTATTTTCAAGCGTTGAATACAGTTGATAGTTTTCAGCAATTTTAATTTGATTAATCAAATTAATTAGTTGAATTAAAAAATAATTATTAATTAGATTAATAATTAAATAAAAAACATAATTAAGTTAATATGGTTTTCTTAATTATTGTACATGAACTACTTGGTTTGAACATAAAGACTTAGTTTTTTTTTTCAAAGGTTGAATTGATTACACAGTTATATATAAATTGAATTTCTGATTTTATTTTCCTTAATTGCATTAGAGAATGCATATAGGGGATGTATATTGGCATGATGATTGGTTGTGGACTGAGCCTAATATGATTGAGCATATGAATATTTTATTTTCTGCCCATAAGGACAATGTCCGGCCATCTGTTTCTTGGATATTTTCTTTTCTATAATGTTATATGTAATTAGATTACATAGGACTAGACTAGGATAAAGAGACCAAGAGCAAGGAGATGATGGGCTAGTGGATCCAAAAAAAGAAGACTATTATTATAATTTATATTTCTTTTGGTCAATGTAAAATCATGCATTCTACATAGGTTTAGCTTGTTGATTTCTTTCATGGCTCGAGGAGATCAATTTAGAATTAAGTCCATAACTATATTATTTTATGTTTTATGCTTATATTTATATAATAGATATAATAAGCATACCAATGTATGCCAACCATGTATGATGAGACTTATCTAAAGAAATCCCTCAAATATTATTAAGAATAATAGCCTTCCATTAAATAAGAATTGAACTAGAGTTCTTTGTAGTAATGGGTTGTGTTCGGTGTTTAGTAAGTATACTGAATCGATCAAGTAATATAGCGAGTATAATTAAAGACCAACAAAATATCGAACCCAAGGAAAAAGGATTGTTAAGCTAAATATCTATGGTGCTAATTTGAGATGTCACGAGTTAGAATGAAGGGAGTCCTAAACTAAGCAAGAAATTAAAATCTATAAATTACTAAAAAGAAAATAAAATCAATCATCAAGGAAATAAACCAAAAATGAAATAAATGATTAGGATATTCTATCCTCATAAATGCAAATAGATATGGGTAAAACAATACAAATATGAAATTATGAACTAACCCAACTAAATTAAGTAACCAAAATCGGAACTACTATTCTAGCTAACTTAGTCCCTAAACCAAGCAAAACCTAATAAACTAGACTAGCATATGCACAAGTTATGGATAAATCCTAGCCCATGTAATGGCCTGAATACTGAGTTAGTAGTAATCAGTGAATTTTGTAGAGTGAATAGGGTGGTTTGAGTGTGAAAATAACAACACTAGTATACTGAATTTCAGAGAGACTAAGAGGTTAAACGTGCGAGGGTGAGAGAAATTCTAGGATGGGTGACCTGGTGCTAGTAGAGTAAAAATTGCACCAGCAAGTTGTAGACATCGGGTCCTAAGGCAGTCCAGATTAGAGTTACCCGATGAAGATCTCAATGCCCGCTTCCGGGCAAATGGATGAAAGTTGTGAGCTTTCTCTCTTCGGATTTACAAGGATTGAGGATTTTTCTTGATGGTAGGAGATTTCCGGGCGTCAGGAGGAGTTTGTCTTTAGAAAATCTTGTTTTTGCTTCACCGACGGGAGGCCCATCGGTCAGGAGAGACGCTCGTCGTTCGTTACGAAGGACGGCCTCCCTCGCATGAGCAACGCCTATCGCTCGCTCGAGACGGGCCCGTCTCTCGCGGGAGCGACGCCCGTAGTTCGCGTGAGGGGCCTGTCTCTTGCGGCGAGTGATGGCTATCGCTCGCATGCGAAAGACCATCTCTCGCACTGAGAGACGCCCGTCGTTTGTGCGAGAGAAGATTGCCTCTCGCGAGCGACGCCTGCCTCTCGCGAGCGACGGTGGTCTCTCGGCACTCGCCTCTCGTGGAGTGGTCCGCCGTTCAAAAGATCGAGAGTGCCCCCATAAGCGATGCCCGTCGGTCGTTAATCTGCTGCAAGATTAAACGGGATTTTTCAGATTTTCATATCTTTTCAAAAATATTTCGAGATTTTCATATCTTTTCAAATATATTTCCAAGATTTTCTAATATTTTCCAAATATTTTCATATATATGTCCAAGATTTTCCAATATTTCCCAAATCTCTTCAAATATTTTCAAATACCTGATTTGATTTTGAGAATATTCTGCAAATCATTCGGTTTTAATTCTGATTTCGGAAATCTTTTTGAAATTCAAATTCAAAATTTAACTTATTTGAATTAGTTTCCTTAACCTATAAATAGGAGATTAAGGCTTATTATTCAAGGTTAGCAATTTTTACGGAATAGAGAGTTTTCTCATGAAAAGTTCTTACTTTTATTTTCATCAAATTTTTATCAAATATTCTTCAAATCAAGGCGAATCTGAGGGAACGAGATTAATTCATTTTTATCCGATCTACCCGTTTTTAGCATTCATAATTGTTACCAAAACATCAAGAAGGAAAAATATATTTTTATTTTCTTGATCTGATTTTAAAAAGTACGATTTTGCAGTCAAAATCTCCTGAAATTACATATTAAGGATCAATTCTTGTAGAATTCAAGAGACAGAAATCACACGACATTCACCTTCCAAGGTAATATTCCGAGAGTAAATATTTTTGATCAACCTCTTTCACATTTTACCCTTTCATATTGATTTTTTTTAAACGCGGAATTCCATTTTATTAAAAAATAAAAAGAGTTTCAGTTAATTTCCTTTTTTTTTTCGAATCAGGGATGATTGATGGGCAGAGGCTCTACCGACGGTCGTCGCTCAGCCGAGCGACGGGTCATCGCTCAGCCGAGTGACGGGTCGTCGAGGAGTTCTGACTCCACCAGTCGGTCAGCCCAAGGACGGCCGTCGCTCGCGCGACATGGTCCGTCCTTGGGCCTTCATTTCTCATTTCCTTCTTTTCTTTCTTTTATCCTTTATTCTTACTTTTTTCCTTTATTTTCTATGAATAATTCTTCATAGATTCTTTGTCTTCATTTACTTTTTCTTGTTTATTTTATTGTTAATTATTGCACTTACATGATTTTTGTTTTTGTGAGCTTTGTTGTTTCTTTATTGGATTTGGGATATTAAGAATGGAGGACACCGCGGTGATCTGAGGAACATTATTCGGGTTTATTTTTTCATCCTATTTCCCTTTATTTCAATTTTCATGTACCGTTTATTGTAAATATTATTTTCATGTCGCTAACATAAAAATGGCTAAATATTTATACTAATTAAGTTGGAGCTTTTCTAATAAAACGGGACCAATGTCCTAATTTTTATTGAAATAAAATTGTCACTTAAAAATTATTTTTGTAAGTATGCATGAGAGTGCTCATCCCTAATAAATGCCCCGTTTTTTGTATGATTACATGTCATTTACAAAGGGGGTTGTATTTCGCCTCTAGTTTTATTGTAATTTATTTGATTTCTTTTATCTTATGAAAGCTTGCTTCTATTTATCGCTTTCATTATATGATCAACTTGCGCTTTAATTAACTGCATTGAAATTAATGAGAAAACAGAATGAAATTTTATCTCTAAAACTCAATCATAATTTAATCAAGGTATGAATAAATGGAAAGTCCTGAACCATCTCTGGTCTTAGGCTCAATGAGGTTAGAGGACCATCTCAATGTATTATTGGGGTGGGATCTCCAAAATATCTCTTGTTGCCCAAAATAGGCCCAATTTGCATAGTCCTAGTCATCCATGAGGTTAGAGGACCACCTCAATGTATTATTGGGGTGGGGTCTCCAAAATATCTCTAGCTTGCCCAAAATGGATGTATATGAGTGGTCTTAGGCTCCATGAGGTTAGAGAACCATCCTAATGTCTTATTAGAATGGGGACTTTAAAATATCTCTGACTTGCCCAAAATAGACACAGATGCACTGTCTTAAGTTCAGTGAGGTTAGACGACCTTTTTTAATGTTTTATTGGGTGGCAACTCTAAGAAACCTCCTTATTGCCCAAAATAGACGACCTTGTAAATATCTTACAAGTTTTATGAACCTCTCTCGAATGCCCTAAAAGCGGGTTTTCAGAGCCTCCCGGGGTCAGCGCGCATCACAGTGGCGACTCTATTGGGGACAATTGAGACTTTACTTTGAAAGTATCTTGATTAAAACATATAATTGGGTTTTAATTTAAAATTTCATCCCTTTTCGAAATTGCATTGCATATCATTAGAGCCTTAGATCTATGCTAGTTTGGTCCCTCTTTTAACCCCGATGCATTCCCGAAGCATGACCCTACGTTCACTCAATGTAGGAAAGTGTTAAGGATAATCACCAACCCAAGTCTCGTACCGTTTGGTATATTAAATGGAGACCCAATTGGTCGTTATGCTCGTGATGAGCTAGACTCGTTGGCAGGGACCATGCTTGGGTAGACCTAAAGTATCATCACCCTGGCCAAAGTTCATGTAATGAAAGTAGATGCTTCCCCTAGATGGTATGAACCATAATACTATGCTCGCTATATAGGTTATATTGTATTCGATAAACCTAGATAATTTGATTGGTCACCTAATTAAAGGCTTTCATGCCTCGATAGCCCATGTCGATTTATCCGGACTGCCTAAATACAGGATGGTCAGAACCCATACGTATGCACATTAGTTAGGAGAGGTTATGCTGCCGATTTTTCACCGTGCACCAAGCATATCCATCGGGTTCCCTGCTAATCCATGGACCAAACCCACCTAGGAAAAAGACTATACGGCCTCGTGTGTGGGAGAAACAAGGTTGGAAGGGATCTATATGCTTGCATGTGATTGTGGATACTGTATAGCACGATTATGCATCTTATGGCATTCATGCATCATCCTAACCTGGTATGTTTTGCAGCCATCATAGATCTACCCAGGTGGTCAAGAGGTCCTTAGGGGCGGCTACACAGAAATTCGTTCTTTGAACTGCCAGAAAGGGTAGAGTACTTAGGCGCACTTTCGAAAAGTAGTCATACTACCTCCTCTCAGTTTTCTTTGCACAGTAAAATGGCTAACTCAACAAGAGGGATAGACGTCACCAGGGCTATGATAGCCAAAGAAGTGGGTAGACGGTTTGAGGAATTCGAGAATAGAATGATGGCCATGATGGCAACAATGGCCCAGCCTGTCGCGCTACAGAACCCGGCTCCCCCTCCTATGAGAAAAAATGAGCAAGAAGAGGTCAGAGAGGACCTACAAGAAGAAATTCGTCCGCCACCAGTGGACTTAAGGGCCAATATATTGGCAGGGTAGAGAAGAGGGCCTGTCCGTAGGGTAGATGAGGATTGGGAAGAAGATGAATACGAGCAGCCAGCATCAGTAAGGGGAAAGGCACCTTAGATGAAAGAGGCAATCTGGAAGAAGATGGAAGAGAATGTTGACTCGAGGGCGAGGGATGAACCTTGAGGATAAAGAAATGGAGGGAGAGGATCTGATCCCCATGAACTTTAAAATGCCAGATGTCCCAAAGTTCGACGGCACTTCTGATCCTACCACCCACATAAAGCAGTACTCGTTGGTGATGAAGGGTACTACTTTGACAAAGAAGCAAAAGATAGAATACTTATGCTTGAGCTTGACTAGCCTCGTGGTGGATTGGTACCACGGTGTAGACCGGAGGACTAAGGAGGATTGGGATCTATTAACAGAAGAATTCCTTAGGTAATATGACTGCAGCATGAGGATGGAGGTGACGCTAAAGGATTTGGAATTGCTGCAATAGAAGTCCGATGAGTCATTTCACGAGTATCTGACCCGATGAAGAAACCAGGTGATGGAGATGAAGAGAAAGCTAGATACTCAAGATCAGATTTGGCTTTTCATTAAGAATATCCGTATCTGAAGGATGGGCTGAAGATGAAGGGTTTGAAGGATTGAGAATCACTGAAGGACATTGCCATTGAGGCTGAGGGAGAGTACCTTGCGAGAAGAGCAAGTAACGAAGGTTATGCCAAGAAGGGCAAAAGCAGCTAGGGGGCAAATAGACAAGCAAGCTCCAGCAGTGGCACAAGAAAGACAGCTGAGGTTTTAGCTGCAAATACTGCTCCGAGGTATTTATCTAATCTGGAGAGGTCTCTCTCGTGGATACTTAGGAGGTTGATGAAGGAGGGAAAACTGTAGCCTTTACCACCCCAACCAGCTAAGACCCAAGGACAGCCAGGGCATAGGGAATACGAGTACTGTGCTTATCATTAGCATACCAAGCATGTAACTGATAATTGTAAGGCGCTACGGCATGCAATTCAGGATCTGATCGACTCTAAGTAGATCATAGATTTGGAGAAGAGAGGGAACTAAAAGAAGCCCGATTATAATAATGTGCCCCCACTAGTGTTTATGATAAGGTCCAATTTGCCCAAGTGGTATGTATTAGAAGACTTTTACGGCATCAGTGCCAACCTTGCTATCACGCGCCTTCATGAGGCAAGTGAAAAAGGGATTCTCATAGCAATGATCGATTGCTGGTCCACTGATAACAGTGGAGATGAAAATCAAAATTCTGAGGTTGAAGGATTTCTCAACTCGTGGGGTTCAGAGGAGGAAGAGGAGAAGAGAGGAAAGAAGAAGGTCGGAGCAGTGACCCTAAGTGGAAGGGTAGCTCTGGAAGTTGAAAGGCCACAAGACCCCATGGTAAGTCAAAAGGAAAAAGAGCCGGAGGAGGATTCAATAATGAGGCAGTTGAAAAAGACGCCGGCTCAAATTTCTATCTGGGATTTGTTAAGACAATCTCCCTCGCATAGGCAAAAGTTAGTGGAGGCTTTATAGGAGACTACAGTGGCCACAACCATCTTGCCCAAGGAATTGCTAGATATAGTCAACGGGGGTGCTGGAGAAAATGTGGTGTTTTCAAGTATTGACTTGCCGGCAGAAGGTCGCAATCATAATCGCCCCCTATACATAAGGGATTAAATTAATCAGAAAGACACAGCATGTGTCATGGTGAACGATGGTTCATCAATTAATGTCTGCCCGCTGGTGGCAATGGCAGCTTTCAGAGTATCATAGGATATGCTGACTAAGTCTGATCTGACGATCACGACTTATGATAATTCTTGAAAGCAGGTGTCGGGGACATTCAAGATGATGGTCAAGACGGGGCCAGTTGAGACCGAAGTGGAATTTGTGGTCTTTCCTATTCCTGCTAATTTCTCAGCCCTCTTAGGCAGGCCCTAGTTCCATAAGCTGGGAGGGGTGCTTCTACTTTGCACTAGATGGTAAAAATTCCTCAAGAGGGACAAGTAGTGACGATAAGAGCCGCAAGGGAGAATCAGGTCTCAGTGCTAGAAATTGCAAGGCAACCCTTCAGCGGGTTTCATGTTGCCGTAATAGATGGGGAAGAATGCATTGAAGTGAGCTATCAGGTGGTAAGCATGATGACGAGGATGTCTTTCCTCCCTGGTGCAGGTTTGGGCAAGAACTCGCAGGGACTATCGATAGCCATCGCCACAAGAGGCCAGAAAGATAGGAGGGGCCTTGGGTATAAAGGTGTGGTAAAGAAGGGCAAGGAGTCGGTAGATGAAATCCCCCATATCAAGGAAAGTTTTGTGCTAGCAGTTTCAGCATGTGCCTACACGGGGGAAGCAGAACCTTAGTGGGTAGATGGAAGAATTGTGCCGGGTTTCGAGGTCTTCATTGATGTCTTTGATTGGGACATCAGAGTGATCAAGCCAGCAGAGGGTTTTTGGGATGAGGAAATCATGACCAAGGAGACAGTTTGGGACCGCGAAGCACCCGAGGAGGTTATTACTGAGAAACTGATAACTGCCTATTTGAAGGCGAAGGGAAAGATGGAAGACAAAGCTATAGGGAAATTGAGTAAAGCTATACAGGGGGTTGCTGCATACAGGGGGTTGCTGTAGTGCCTCCAGAATGCTAGTTTGATTCAAAGCTGTCGGCTGCAACATTTGCGTCGGCAGAAAAAGAAGAAAAAGATAGTTTAGATTTTCTTTTTACACCTGAACTTTTCAATAATGTTGATGACATTTCTAGTTATATTAATAATGTGAACAATTTTGCTTACTTGTACGATGTTTCTGATGATTTCATTGTGCATAATCATGATCATGATTTATTTATATTTGACATTGAATTAACCGATGCTACTCCATTTAATCTCGAAACTTCGGAAAACCCGAAAGAAATCTTGATAGCATCTAACGTAACTCCTGAAGAGAGAAAAATTTGAGAGAATTTTAAGAAAATATGAAAAAGTTTTTGCCTGGACCTATGAAGATATGCTGGGAGTAGATCATGAAATCGCGGAGCATGCCATCCCAACATACCCAGACCATAAGCCAGTCAAGTAAAAGCCTAGGAGGCTCAGGCCAGAATGGGTAGAGAAAGTGAAAGAAGAAATTCATAAACAGATCGAGGCCAAGTTCTTGATTGAAGTTCAGTATCCAACCTGATTGGCCAATGTCATCCCAGTAGCCAAAAAGAATGGCAAAGTACGCGTGTGTGTGGACTATCTAGATTTGAACAAAGCTTGTCCAAAATATGACTTTTTCCTGCCCCACATCGACGTGTTAGTAGACAGTGCAGCTGCTTGCATGATGTACAGCTTCGTGGATGGTTACACAGGCTACAATCAAATTCTTAACAAGATAGTTAATCGAATCAAGACAGCCTTCATCACTGAGTGGAGGACATTTGCTTGTAGGGTGATGCCATTCAGTTTGAAGAATGTAGGCGCAACTTATCAGAGAATGGCAACAAGAATCCTAGATGATTTGATCCACAAGGAGGTGGAAGTATATGTGGATGACATGATGATCAAGTCAGCCACCAGAGAAGGTCACTTTGAGGCTTTAGAGAAGTTCTTTCCGAGGATTAGTAAGTATAATCTGCGATTGAACCCCAAGAAATGCATTTTCGGTGTCACTTCAGGGAAATTGTTAGGACATATAGTCAGCCAGAGAGGGATTGAGGTCTACCCATACAAGGTCAAGGCCATCAGAGAGATGCTGGTACCTCAGAAAGAAAAGGATGTCAGAAGTTTTTTAGGTAAGTTGTAGTATGTCAGCAGATTTATCGCCAAGCTTACTTCAATTTGCGAGCTGATCTTCAAATTGCTCAGAAAAGACCAACCTTTAGTATGGAATGAAGATTGCCAGAAAGCTTTCGATACCATTAGGGAGTATTTGTTGAATCCCCCAGTTCTGAGACCACCGCAACCAGTTAAGCCACTTATTCTGTATTTAGCTATAGAAGATAGCTCTGTAGGCGCCATGATAGCTCAGGAGGACGAGTTCGGAGTATAGTTTGCGGTCTATTACCTTAGTAAGAAGTTCCTTTCCTATGAGGTCAAGTATGCAGAAGTATAAAAGATTTGCCTCGCAGTAATCTGGGCCTCTAAAAAATTGAGACATTATTACCACTCCTATAAGGTACAAGCAGTCGCGAAGCGAAACCCACTTAGATACCTACAGGAGGCTCCGTCTTTGTTAGGAAAAATGGGAAGATGGTTGTTGTTATTACAAGAATTCGATGTTGAGTATATCACTCGAAAGACCATTAAGGGGCGCGCAGTAGTAGAATTTTTAGCAGAACACCCTATCCAAGGAGATTTGTATGAGTTCAACTTCCCAGACGAAGACGTGGTAGCTGTCACAGTATAAGGTTGGCAGTTGCACTTTGACGGGGCTGTGAACAGCAAGGGGGCAGGACTAGGAATTATTCTAACAACCCCGGATAATGAAAAACTTCCGCTGGCTAAGAAATTTAGATGTAAGGCCACTAACAATTAAGCCAAATACGAAGCTTGCACTTTCGGGCTAGAAGCCTTAATAAATAGCCTTGGGGGCAAAAAGCGTAGAGATATTTGGAGATTCATCGCTGGTAATCAATCAGATTCAGGGCGAGTGGGTTGTTAAGGAAGAACGACTGATACCATATGTCAAACACTTAAGGGATTTGAGCAATCAGTTTGAAGTATGCACCTTCCACTTTGTTCCGAGGGATGAAAATCAATTGGCTGATGCACTTGCAACTCTAGTATCGATATGGGATAACCCGGAGGGGATAGTTATGAAGTCGGTGTTAATTTCTAGTTCTGAGAGGCCTAGTTTTGAGTCTAATCCTGTCATGGAAATGGAAGTTATGGATGGAAAGCCATGGTATCACGATATCAAGAATTACCTAGAGAACACAACGTTCCCAGAAGAGGCTACCGAAAAAGACCAAAGGTTGATCCGCAAGTTATCTACTCAGTTCATCTGCATGGAGGGGGTGTTGTATAAACGACAAGTCGACGAGGTTCAATTAAGGTGTTTAGATGAGAAAGAGGCCGAAAGAGTAAAAGAGGAAACTCATGCTGGAGTTTGTGGGGCCCACATGAATGGTTTGATACTGGCCAAAAAAATCATGAGACAAGGGTTCTACTAGCTTACCATGGATACAAATTGTTCCAAGTACGTAAAACAATGTCAGTTGTGTCAGTAGTATGAAGATTTGAGGCACTTGGAGGTTTCAGAGTTACACAGTTTAACGTCGCCTTAGCCGTTCGCAGCTTAGGGGATAGACATTATCGGAGAGATACGCCACACGGCCTCTAATGGACATAGATTAATTATAGTTGCTATCGATTATTTTACTAAATGGGTGGACGCTGAGTCTTTTAAGAAGGTCGACGCTCGGGATATGGCCAGGTTTGTTGAAAAGAATTTGATATGCAGATACGGTCTCCCACATCTCGTTGTGTCTAACAATGGGGTGCAATTCATGGCTGAGACTAAGAAGTTACTTCAAAAATATGGCATCGAGCATCACAAATCCTCTCTGTATCACCCGCAAGCCAATGGGGCAGTAGAGGCTGCCAATAAGAATGTCAAGAAAATCCTGGCCAAAATGGTTCAGAACTATAAAGATTGGGCAGAAAAGTTCCCTTTTGCACTTTGGGATTACAGAACTACCGTTAGGACTTCTACAGGAGCCACACCGTATTCTTTGGTGCATGGGATAGAAGCGGTGTTGCCAGTTGAAATAGAGCTCAGATCATTGAGGGTAGTCATGGAAGCTCGAAAATTTCGGAGGCTGAATGGGCACAACAGCGGTTGCAACATCTGAATATGCTAGATGAGAGCAGGTTAAGAGCCTATTATCACAACCAGATTTATTAGAAAAGGCTTGCTAGGTAGTTCAAAAAGAAGGTCAAGAAACACCCGCTGACGGAAGGAGATTTGGTCTTCAAGCAAATGAGACCAGGTGCACCGGATATGAGGGGTAAGTACAGACCGACATGGGAAGGTCCTTTCATTCTCAAAAAGCTGTTATCAAAAGGAGCGGCAATTCTGACAGATAGCGATAGCAATGAGTTCAAGGAGCCGATCAACATTGATAGACTCAAAAGGTTCCATGGCTAAAGGCTAAAAATAAACAGAAGAGAATAAAAGCCCCGCGGGTTGAAAATCAAAAAAAGGCGGCCTTGCTAAAATTGGGCGCCTCGTCAGGGCGAAAAATGAAAAAAGGCATCCTGGGCAAAAATTTGAGGCTTGAGAGAAAATGTCCAATCAAAAAAACCTGAGAGGACTGATTGGTAACATGAGTTTGATGCTATCAAGATCTATTCCAGGAATGAATGTAGTTTTGCATTTTGAATTGGTGCTAAATAATGATCATGTATAGTGAAATCATACTGAAATGTACACAATTTTGCAAAAGGAAATAAAACTAAATTTATTCATTTACATTATTCTCTAGTTTTGTTTTAAAAAGAAACACATTGTTCAAGATGCATACAAATCTGAACTACGCTCTATTACTTCTCTCGCCGGTCAGATGCCTAAGTCGACGAGTCCTGTTATTGACTGCAGGGCTGAGTACCCATCCCTTATATGCACTGGTAGAAGTGACAGAATGATCTCCAAAGGAGGGTATAATAGTTTTCACTGGTAGCTCAACCCAGAGATCATGATATCTGGTGGCAAAAGCCGAAGACAGCACTCTACCCTGAAAAGATAAAGGGAGTCTCACCACATCCTGGGTCATCCCGAGCTATTGAGCACAGCGGGCTGTGATTTAAAAAGTGGCTTTGTGAAGCCCGCATAGGGGAACACACCCCGAAGAGCTGCCGACTATCATGGCAGAAAGAGGAAGCCAGGCATTTATGAAATTGATATCCTTGTCTGTTACTTCACCAAGTCTAGTAATGCCCTCGTCAAGAGTTGCGAATGAGTACAGTCGCTGACGGGGGAGGAAGTGCCTCAAGGAATATTGACTGATAACCCTGGGAGGAGGATCTGACAGCAGCCTCAGCTTTTCTTGCAGCCAAATCAAAAAAAAAGAAGAGAAGTTATTATTAAAAGCCACTGGAGTGAGTTGGGTTCACCCCAAGCAAAAGTAAGGCATAAGGTTGTGTGAAAATCCGAAAAGGACACATTTTTTGCTAAGAAAAGCTAGTGTGAAAATCCACAAGGGACGCATTACCTTTCAAAATAATGACATACCTGGACTAATAAGGGGCTCCCAGAGAGGGCAGCAGAGGAATCAGCGAGGATGGAATCTAAGCCCAGAATGGTCTCGACAAGGATCAATGGGAAAGGGGTTAGTTCATGATGAAAGTCATCAACAATCCCGAATAGACGAAGATCACTAGTCAGCTCCTCCAAAGTCACGGTGAAGTACCTCATGAGGCAAAATAGGAAAACGACACCCGTACGGTATGGGGGAACATCGGAGAAGTCCTCTAGTGCCTCAATTAATGGCCCTAAGGCAAAAGTAGATCCCTGAGGGACTAATCGGGCAGCATCAGAAGGAGGGATGCTAAAATCCGATGCAATATCCCTGGTATGAATCAAACCGCGGTATGGAATGTAGGGTAAGGCGCCGAGAGGAAACCATGCTCCGATGATAACGGAAAAACTCTTTAGGTAGGGAGGATAGTTCCTGATAAGTGAATCCGAAGACGTGAAAACGTGGGTCTCAGAAGTGAGCCACAGCCAGAAGAAGGTTGTGATCTATCTTGACCCTTCTCAGAAATTTCAAGCTAGAAAATGGGGATAGGGTGGTATTTTCCCAAGTTCGGGGGTTATCCAGGACTCGGTACATTTTGGTGAGGACAGATGAAGACATTTTTCAAGTATTGCCACTAAAAAATTAAAAATAACAAGGAAAAATATGAAGACAAGAAAGGAAAATGTAACACCCCCTTATCCCCTGGAAGGATATTGGGGTGCCACGCGGACACATACGTATACATATACCTATACATACACTAGCAGAAGCGATAGCATTATAGATATCAATACAAGCTAAGAAAATCAAGTAACACTTAGGCCCACATGCATTTTACAAATGTTATACTTATTACAAAACTATTGCCATTTTACTTTACATATTCGTTTCTGTACATATATTACAATAAACTTTACATGTAACAACTATACTCTTTTATCACATAATGATGTTACTCAAAACATCACAAACTCTATTTCTATCTTATACAAAAAGAGATCAAAATAAAACTCCTAGTGGCCTTGACCCGCAGATGTCCGCTCACTGATCCGAACCTGTAAACCTACACTGAAATAAACATCTGTGCTAAGTGATAACGCTTAGTGGGGATGAAAATAATGCAAAGGACTTCTTTATGAAGTCACATATAGATCACACATGTCATATAACAAAATCAAATAGTTCATACATATAGCTCTTATACGCGTATAGGTTGCATGCTCAATTATCAAAAACTATGAGCTTACATGTATATAACATCTACTCTTTTACTTATTCATGTACACTACAACTCAAGCATATAACTTTCACACACTTGTACAAATCATTTATTCAAATACACATTAATCATGTATTCATATTCATGTAAACATATACTTGTATATGAAACTGTTATGTACTTAAACATTACTCTCATGTACTATAACGTTTATTCAGAGCAATACTTTTAATCGTCTCAAGTTCACTACACAACATTAATAAGCCTGAATTCCTTTCATGGTGGATACGGGTAACTCTGGATACTGTTTACAGTATCTTACATATGGAGAATTAAATCAAACTCTATAGGATACACAGGGTATTCCAAACTCTGGGCACAATTAAGGCCAACTCTAGCAGCTGCACTCTAACCCTTTATAAGCATGCTTATCTATCCACTATAATGGTAATCAGGCTCAGTAACAACTCATACACTATACACATATACCAACTCATCAACTATAATTCAAATGCATTCATCAAATTCAGAGGCACTTAATTCATGTACAACTTTTATTAATCATATACATTTAATAATACTAATCATGCAAGAGGTTTAAAAGATAATTTTAAACCAAACACAGACCAAATGGTGATATGTAAAACTCATCTAAATATATAACAACTCAAAATAGAAGCAATAGATCAAAACAGGACAAATAGAAAAGGAGAGGGCATGAGCACGACTCGTGCTCACTCTCTCTCACTCAACTGGAGCACATTTCGTGCTCCCACTTCTCTCTCTTTGTGAGGATGACTCATGCTCATGAGCACGACTCGTGCTCCTGCTCCCTCTTCTTTCTCTCCTAGAGCATGTCTCGTGCTTCCTCTCCCTTTTTCTCTCTGGTTGAGCACGACTCATGCTCCTCCTTGCTTTTCTCTCCCAGACATGCTACTCAACATGACTAAGACATCACCAAACTTCTGAAGAATATGTTTCTGTCACGATCGCGACCACTGCCGCGTTCGCGACAGAAGGCTCCGTTAGGAACCTTTACAAGACTGCTTCTTACCTCAAACTTACATCATCTAAACCGACCTCTAACAGTCATTTTTAGGCAACACTTTCTTCTTAATAATTGTTCCCTAGGGTGTTAAATTTCAAATGGGACAAATTTCAGGTCATTTGGACATCTAAAACTCCATATGTGAGCTAAACAAGCTATACTGTTCCAGTCACCTGACCCAAACAGAGACACTTCTGTTTTTAACATTTTCGAGGATCATAGAGCCAGAATTAGCTCCAGAACCCTTTAGACATTTTTAGCTACAGATTTTAGCTTTCATATTCAATTTTAATCAACTCAGTTGAAGGCCTATAACTCTACTTATGACGAAAACATCATACAGAGGTATGAAGAAAATCGAACAGACATCACACTTTTTACACAAAGCTATATGAAAGCCATCTAACACATCCAAAACTCAAGCAATATGATCCAATACATGATCACAACCATGTATAAATACATAAAACATCGAAACACTGCAAGCAATCAAAATGAACATCTCACAAATATACTTTAAAAGAGCACTTGAGCTACTAAAAGCTCATCAAGCATCTCTCTATTCAAACATGTCTCTATTCGAACATATTTCATGTAAACACATGCAAGAATAATAAAATCACACTCGATCCCTACCTCTAGGAAGCTTGAACTCTATGCTCTATTCAACTCCAACATTTTTCCTTTTATCAATAGCATATTCTCAAAGATCAACTCTACCTTTCCCAACTCTCTCTTCAACTAACCCAATAGGCTCACTCAAAGAGCAAGGCAAATGAAGAAGAAAAGAAACAATAAAAAGAACAAGAGAGGGAGCATGGCAGAAAGGCAAATCAAAAAGGAAAAGAAAACTAAAGGCCAAAAGCAATTCAATGTGGGAAAAGGAAGCAAGGCAGCTGGTCCATTGTAGACACCGGGTCTTGAGGCAGTCCAGGTCAGAGTTACTCGATGAAGAGATCAACGTCAGTTTTCGGATAAATGGGTGAAATTCGGAGGTTTTCGTCTTTCGGTTTCATAAGGATTAAAATCTTTTTCTCTATAGTGTGAGGTTTTGAAAGAGTTTGGGAATTTTAGCTTGAAAATTGAGATTTTGCTCCTCAGACAGGATGACCGTCGGAGTTGGGACGCCCGTCTCTAATTGGTGTTCCCTGTCTCTATGCGTTGTAGGAACGGCCAGTCTGTAGTATAAGTGGCAGACATGTGTCTGCATAGAGATGCCCGTCTCTAGTCCCGCGCCTCGGCCCGTCTGTTGTCCAGATTTCCACACGTGGGGGGCAAAGATGCGCACGAGTCAGTTCTTTTTGAAAAGATTCCGGGTCAGAGTCCGTAAAGCCAAGATAACGCGTTTCTAGATCCTTGGGAGAATCAGACAATGTGAGAAGCCGAGCAGTACCCTCAACGAATCTCTTAACCACCTGGGATGTGGTCTATTCATTTTTGCATATCACATGCATGTCACGTGCATTCGGTCTTTTACACATATGTATATGCACACACAATTCTTGTACATTAATCCTTTGCATGTGTTTTCTGTATATAGTTTTGTATGTATATTTCACACACATAATTCCATACACACACAATCATTTGTATATGTTATTGTGCACATGACTTAGAGGGAAGGGTCCGAATAGACCTCATGAGCAAGGATGATCCAAAGGACGGATTCAGCTCAACATTATCAGCCACTGTATCCAACATAAAATTAGGTGCATATATGAGGGGGTGGAATGTCCAGAAGGACAAGCTTATCCGGACACACCATGCTCAGGGCAATCCGGAATCACACAAATCTATAGAAAATAAGATCCTTTGAGAAGTCAGACTACCCACACATACTTTAGTCGGAGGAAAATCAGATGTAAAAATGGGCCAAGGTACAATTTTGACTCTACATCGGCGCTCATCCATACCGAACAATCAAGTCAAGATGAAGTCCTCACTAGAATGGAATCTCAAGGACTTGCTCCTAGAAAGACATTTAAGAGAGTAAGCCGACTCATACACACCATGTCAGGAGCAACAAGGTAAGTTTCTCTACCGTAAGATGTATGCTTGTACACATCACACAATAGTCAAGATGAAGTCCTCACGAGAGAAGAATCTCAAGGACATGCTCCCAAGAGGGAAAAGAATAAGCCTTTCCATGCACACCATGCCGGGAGCAAACAGGTAAGTTTCTCTGTCATAAGATGTACGCTCACACACCTCACACAATCCGGATTCAAATGTATGTATATTGCACACACATGATTCCACATACATGCACGGTGTTTTGTATATGTACATAGCTCAGATGAGGGGTCCGAATAGACCTCATGCTTAGAGATGATCCAAGAGATGAGTTCAGCCTAACATTGTCAGACTCATACATGCCATGCCGGAAGTCACCGGGTAAGTTCCTCTCTCATAAGATGTACGCTCACACACATTACATAGTAAGTGTATCAAAGCCAAATTCAAATGTACAAATTCTCAAACAAAATAATGTACAAGGAATACAAACTCTCAAACCAAAACAACAAAAATAACTTCTCGACCAAAAACAACAGAGGCAAATCCTCAAACGAAAAGACGACAAACAAAAAGAAGAATATATTTTCAAGGCCTTAAAAATCCAATATACTGTAAAAGTTCAAACGCGTCCAAAAATGTGAAAACACAAAAGGAACAAAACAAGAAAAAAAATAGAAACAAAAACAAAAACAAAATAGAAAAATCACCCGCCTGCAGGCAAACAGCAAATAAAAAAAAACAGAAAAAAAAACAAAAACAAAATAGAAAAATCACCCGCCTGCAGGCAAACAACAAAATTTCCAATCTAATTTTTTCTTTGAGAAAGCTTAAATCTTTTTTTTTCTGCCCCGAAGGCTCAACATCAAATTCTCTCACCCTCTTGAGAAGTATGCAGGTCTTTTCAACAAGTTGGCTGCATTGAAAATGATAGAGGAATCGATATCTGGCATGTCACAGTCGGTCTAATTAAGAAAATGGGGAACAACTAGCCGTCCTTCAGGGGGCACACATCTGACAATGCCCCCAACAGGTATGTACTGCCATTGGTAAGCATCTCTTTTATGTACCTTGCACACTTGCTTTTCCCTTTTTTGTAGTAAAAAAGAAGAGGTTCAGGACAAGCGCCAGTAAAGAAAGTGACGAACGAGTCACCATGTCAACCCAAGGATGGTCAACGGTCCGGCACTGGGTTAACCAGATGGTGGTCGGCAAATACATCATTCAGATAATGGTTAATAGGTACACACCAAGTGTGACGCGCGCTGAACCCCGTGGGACGCCCCGGAGGCCCGCCTTTAGGGCGATCGGGAGAGGTTCATGAAAACTTGTAAGAAATTTATAAGAGCGTCTATCTTGGGCAACAAGGAGGTTTTATGGAGTCGCCACCCAATAGAACATTGGAAAATTTCGTCTTGCCTCAGTAAACCTAAGACGGCGCATAATATCCATTTTGGGCAAGCCAAAGGGATCTTGGAGGCATTCACCCCAATAGAATACTGGAATGACCCTCTACCCCTTGGAGCCTAGGATTGTAAATTGAGTCTTTTGGTGGGACACAAGAGGTATCTTGGAGATCCCATTCCAATAAAACACCGGAATGGTTCTCTCGCCTCATTGAGCCCAAAGACCAGAGATGGTTCGGGACTTCTCATTTATTCATACCTTGGTTAAGTTAAAATTGAGTTTTGAATTTAAGATTTTATCCCATTTCTCAAACGTTTTAATGCAATAATTAGAGCGCAAGTTGGTCATCCAAGAAAAAACATTAAATGAAAGCATACTTAAAATAAAGTGCATAAAAATAAATTACAACAAAACTAGGGGCGGAATACAACCCCCATTGTAAAATAAATGTAAATCATGCATAAAACGGGTTATTTATTAAAGATTAGGACATTGGTCCTCGCATGCACAATTAAAGAAAATGATTTTGAAGTGACAATTTATTTTGGATGGAAGAAACTAGGACATTGATCCCATTTTATTAGAAAAACCCAATTTATTAATATAAATATTTTATGCGACTTTTTAATTAACGTGCATGAAAATGAATAAATTTATTACAAATTACATGATAAAACAAATAAACTAAAAATAATGGAAAATAATAAAAATGACAAATTAATTAACTTCCAAATAGTATCCTTAAATCTCCATGGGCTCCCACTTGGAATTGAAAAAGCTCACACATGAAAAATAAGTATTAAAATAAAAACAAATAAAAATAATATTAGTAATAAAAAATGGATTTAAATAACATGTAAAAATGAATTAAAATAGATAAAACAACATGCAAAATGTATGACAAATTAATTAGATGGCATAATAAAATAAACATATTAACATATTAACATTTAACATGCATAAATAAAATTTATAAAATTTAACATGCATGAAAAACATGAATAATAATAATGATGATGATAAAAATAATAAATTATAATAGACAAAACTAATAAAAATAATAATAATGATAATAATAATGATAACAATAATCACAATAATAATAATAATAATAACAAATAATAATGATGATGGTAATATCAAAGAATATGAACAATCCAATTAAACATGCAAGTAATGATAATAATAATGATAATGATAATAATAATAATAATAATAATAATAATAATAATAATAATAATAATAATAATAATAATAATAATAATAATAATAATAATAAATCCAAAGAATATGAACAATCAAATTAAATATGCAAGTAATGATAATAATAATAATAATAATAATAATAATAATAATAATAATAATAATAATAATAATAATAATAATAATAATAATAATAATAATAATAATAATAAATTCAAAGAATATGAACAATCAAATTAAATATGCAAGTAATGATAATAAATAATAATAATAATAATAATAATAATATATAAAAATAATGATGGTAATAATAATAGTAAATTATAATAATAATGATGATAATAATAATACTAATGATAATAATAATATATGAACAAAAATAATGACAAGAATATGAACAATGAACAATTAAATAAGAAATAAGAATAAGAAATAAGAAATAATAATATGAACAATTAAATAAAAGATTAAGAAATAAAAGAAATAATGATAGATCTAAAAGAAATTTACATGCTAGCTAACTAATTGTAAACAAAAATAAATTGAAAATTAAATTAAAAATGGAGCCAATAATGTTTACCCTCAAATTTGATGTGATAAATGAAGTTGGATGATAATTTCTTGCTTTGATTTAGAAAAATAAATAATATATAATGAAATTTTAACCCAAGAACAAATAAGTGATTTATTTGTCTCAAGAAAAAATTATGAAAATCAAGAAGTAAATAAATTCACAAGAACAAATAATTGATTTATTTGTCTCAAGAATTAAATTTAAAAAAAATCAAATTAGAACACTTGGAGAATTTTTCTTGAAGAAGAAGAAGATGAAGAAGAAGAAGAAAGTGAATTTTTCTTAAGAAAAATCCCCCCAAAATCCTTACTAAAAACCCCTTTTTATAACCCCAAAATTCAGAATTTTTATTAAATTGAATTAAATAAATTTAATTGCAATAATTACAAAAAAACTCATGAATTTGAAGAGTTTTCTTGCTTTGATTTAGAAAAATAAATAATATATAATAAAATTTTAACCCAAGAACAAATAAGTGATTTATTTGTCTCAAGAAAAAATTATGAAAATCAAGAAGTAAATAAATTCACAAGAACAAATAATTGATTTATTTGTCTCAAGAATTAAATTTTAAAAAAATCAAATTAGAACACTTGGAGAATTTTTCTTGAAGAAGAAGAAGATGAAGAAGAAGAAGAAAGTGAATTTTTCTTAAGAAAAATCCCCCCAAAATCCTTACTAAAAACCCCTCTTTATAACCCCAAAATTCAGAATTTTTATTAAATTGAATTAAATAAATTTAATTGCAATAATTACAAAAAAACTCATGAATTTGAAAAGTTTGGAAAATAAAAGGTTTTTGCATTAAATTGCACAAAAAAATGAAGAAAAAATCAATTTTTAGGCCAAAAATCGGAAAAACCAGCAAATCGGCCGAATTGGGGCGATCGACGCCTGTCGGCGCGCCCGTGCAAGGCGCACGGGCGACGCCTAGCGCGTCGCCCGCGGGCGCGGGGCGCTGTCGCTCGCGCGCACAGCCTGCGCGCTGGGGCGCTGCCACACCCGCCCAGCTCGCTGCCGCACTCGACATTCGCCGACTTTTTTTTTTTAAAATTTTTTAAAAAACTATAATTTCTAAACATACCTTTTTGTCCCAAAATAATTTTTAAAACACTTAAAATATTTTTTTTAAAAATACATTTTTATTTATTTCTAATAAATCAATTTGACAAGGAAATCATCATTTTCCACTTTCATTTTTGCCTATAAGTCGGCACACTTAATTTCATCATTGGGTAATCCTGATCTAGACTGCCTCGGGACTCGGTGTCTACAGTTGCCCCCAGTTTTAGGAAAACTAGTGCACTAGTGTCTAGGTGAGCCTAAACTCAGAAAAGGAAAAGAAGCGCGTACCTGAGGCGGCTGTCTTTCCGGAACGGATGTTGCTGTTGTGGTGGTTGTCACCAGTTTTTCGGCGTGTTGAAGCGGTAGTGCCGTGATCGTGCTAACCCTCCGTGGAGTGGTAGTGCCGTGATCGTGCTAACCCTTCTGAAGTGGTAGTGCCGTGGTCGTGCTAACCTTCCGTAGAATGGTAGTGCCGCCATCGTGCTAACCCTTTTGAGATGATGAAGTGGTAGTGCCGTGATCGTGCTAACCCTCCGGGGAGTGGTAGTGCCGTCATCGTGCTAACCCTTCTGAAGTGGTAGTGCCGTGGTCGTGCTAACCTTCCGTAGAATGGTAGTGCCGCCATCGTGCTAACCCTTCTGAGGTGATGAAGTGGTAATGCCGTGATCGTGCTAGCCCTCCGGGGAGTGGTAGTGCCGTCATCGTGCTAACCCTTCTGAAGTGGTAGTGCCGTGGTCGTACTAACCTTCCGTAGAATGGTAGGTGAAGTGGTAGTGCCGTGGTCGTGCTAACCCTCTGTAGAGTGGTAGTGCCGCCATCGTGCTAACCCTTCGATTTGGTGAAGTGGTGCTATCTGTGAGCCCTTTGGTTGATTGCCCCCTGGGAGGTCTTTGGTTGATTATTTGAATTTGATGTTTGGAATGATGCTTGGATTGATGACGTCTTAGTTGGTTTCCCCATGAGAGGTCTTTTGCTGATGCTTGGACTGATGTCTAGATTGATGTCGTTTTGGTTGGTTGCCCCTTGAGAGGTCTTTGGTTTATGCTTGGATTAATGCTTGAACTGATGTCGTCTCTCGCCTTTTGCTGGTGTCCGTATCAAATCTCTCTTTTTGCAAAATAGGGAAACTAAAATATGCAGGAAAAAATAGCGAAATGCATGGGTTATGCAGAAATGCAGGATAAGAATTCATCTAAGTGAACTTAGAGATAATAGCCGGTCTGGCTGCAATTTGCGATAGGATCAATGCCTTTTGGAATTGCCTTTGAATTTCATGTCTTTGGAATTGTGAGGTTCTCATCTGATACCTGTAGTCATTATTTGAAGGTAGTGCGTCCCTTGTGAATTTTCACATTAGCTTTTCTTAGCGGGAAATGCGCCATTTGCGGATTTTCACATAACCCTGTGCTTTATTTTTTCCTGGAATGGACCTAACCCAATCCAGCGGCTCTTTTTTCTTCTTTTTTTTTCTTTTTTTTTATTTAAGGACAGACTGTCTGTTTTCAGGTTTTCACCCTATCCTTTTGCCTTACTTTTGCTTAGAGCGCCAGTTACGGTTTTCACTCTAATGGCCCCCCTTTTTTTTTGGGCTGATTGCTGAAGAGGCTGAAGATATTGCCTGAGAATCTTTCAGGAGTCTTAGGACACGGTGCTGTAGGATCGGCTCCGCATTTGATAGTAGGATGAGTCGGCTGAAGCGCTCGAGTGGTGGACAGTGGATGACTTTGATCATACAAAGTGAGCTGCTATGATCATACCAATATATCGTTGCACAAATGCATGTGTTTCAATTCGATTTCATTAATCATGATCATTGTTTGACATTAATCTCAAAGAATATATGACCTCACTTAATCTCGGGATAAATCTTGAAATCATCCAACTCCTGTTATCAATCAACTCTTTCGGGTTTTATGATTGAATATTTTCTCTCTGCTTTTTTTAAAAAACTTTTTTTTTGAAGCAAATTCTAGATGCAACGTTGGGGATGAGACTCAACTCAAATGCATAAATGCACTTGTGGCTCCTCGCTTGAAGCTCAAGAAACACTATATGCCTCTTCCTACGTACCGAACCTTATTAAAAGGTCATCTCCGCTAATTGGATAAGACTGAACCAAGAATCAAGAGGTCTTACTTTGGTTGTAACGTTAGGCTTAGGTAGATGACTATCAAAGGAGGATCAGGTTGCTAGAGAAAAATCGCCATAATTTTACTCGATTGATGGAAGGACCATACTCAGCTCAATTGCATACTATAAATGGATTCTTGAATTTGGGTTTTGAAAATACTTTTAGCTCATCAAGCTCAAAATAACAATCAAGTTAAAGCGATTACCACAAAAACTCATCAAGAGATTACTATCTTGAGCTCTACTTTTTCTTTTTCTTTTTTTTTTTACTTTTCCCCTATGTTTTTTCTTTTTCTTTTTTTTTTTGCGAGCTCATGTCTTTGACACATAACTAAACCCTCTTCCCAAAGTGTAAACTCAATCATATTAGGGCAATTTTTTATAACCCAAAGAATTGTCAATGATGTACATCCATCCTTACTAGAACGACCATTCTTCTAAGGGAGACAAAAATCATTTTAGGCGAGGGGATAGTTTTAACATGTATAACAATAAAATTGGCACGCATTTAGCATACCTCCATAAAGGCTCAAGGGGCTAGCAAGCGATTACGAATAAAGGTAGGAAATAGTCATTTAGAGAGCTAGACAAAGAAAGGTTGCCTAAATCATTTTCTAGGTTTTGTCTTATCCAGGGATCACTTTGATGGGTAATTAGAAAGGTTCTAGTGCTCTTAGTGAGTTTTCATCCAATCCCCTAATTGCAACTAGTTTTTTTTTTAGCTCTCAGAATTTTCCTCTCTTCAGGAGTTATATCAGATGCTATCAAGATTTTCTTTGGGTTTTTCAAAGTTCCGAGATTAAATGTAATCGTATTAATTGAATTAATATCAAAAAATGAATGCATCGTGATCATAAGAAATAAAATCATCAGAGACACTATACAAATACGCAAGATTGTTCACTTTATTGAAATTAGCAATACTGCAAATATTGTCATAAAAAGTGTTCTTGGAATAACAGAAGCAACTAAAACAAAGCACAATCTTCTCCTCTGATCACATTCAAGGTGGTGGAACTGCATTGTAGCCTGCTCTCTTCTTCTTGTCTCTCTTCTCAGGATCGGTGATCTCCTTGGCATCAATAAGATCCTGAATTTTGTTCCTCAGAGTCCGGCAGTAATCTATTAAATGCCCGGTGTGCTGATGGTAAGCGCAGTATTGATCCTCTCTATGCCCCGGCTTTGCTTGATTCATGGCTGGCTTGGGTGGCAATGGTCTCAGCTTGCCTTCTTTTGTCAATCTCTCTAATACCCAAGACAGAGAACGACCCAAATTGGAGTAGTACCTCTGAACCTGTCCAACCTCAGTGGCTGAAACCTCGGCCGTCTTACCACCTCTATTATTGCTGCTTCCTGCACCGCCTGGTTTGTACCCTGATTGATTGCCATAACCTTTCCCAGCAAAGTTGTTTTGGCTTGCTTTCTTCGCCAGGTAAGCACCCTCAGCTTCTACAGCAATGTCCTTAAGGGATTCCCAGTCTCTGAGCCCCTTAAAGCTGAGCAGGTCCCTCAAGTAAGGGCAAGAGTTCCTGATAAATAGCCTGATTTGGTCAGCAGTGTCAGGCTTTCTCTTCATCTCCATGACCCTATTCCTCCATCTTGTAAGGTACTCATGGAATGACTCATCATTCTTCTGTTGTAAAAGCTCGAGGTCCTTTGAGGTGACCTCCATCCTAGTACTGCAGTCATATTGCTTCATGAGCTCCTAAGTTAAAAGGTCCCAATCCTCTTTAGACCTCCTATCTAACCCATGGTACCAGTCCACAGCCGGACCCACCAGACTAAGGCAAAAATATTCTACCTTCTGTTTCTTAGTCAACCCTGTGCCTTTCATCACTAGGGTATACTGCTTAATGTGTGCAGATGGATCCGAAGTACCATCAAACTTTGGCAGCTCAGGCATTTTGAACCTTTGGGGCAACAGCTCTTCATCCCCCAAATCTCTGTCTTCAGGGTTGATCCCCTTTCCAGCTGATAGCATGCGGATGATTGCTTCAATTTGTTGCCTCAAGCCTCTTATCGCCTCATCTTCTACTCGAAGTGCTCTAGCGCCCACAAATTGGGGTGCTACTGCCTCTTCATCTTCCTCCTCCATCACAAAATCATCATTGGGATTGGGGATTATTGCCCTTCTTTGCTCAACAGGCACAGCAGCTATATGCTCATTAGCAGGTTGGCGGGGAGCATTAACTACAACAGGGGCTTCTCTGCCAGTAGGTGGTTCAACTTGCCCCCCAGCATAAACCATCTGGGGCCGTGGAGCAATAGGTGGATGTGGAGCAGCTAGTGGTTGTGGAGCAGGAGGACGAGCAATCCTATCAGCCATAGCTCCCATCATTTCCAACACTCTTCGCTCAAAATCATCTAGCCTCCTAGCTAGGTCTTGAGTTGTTAAGGCTCCAGTCTCTTCTGCCATTTATGATTCTATGGATGATTCTTTGGTCATTGAGGGTGGCTCAGAATTCCAGCCAAACACTAATTCTGTCAATCCAAGAGGCAGATCTATCATCACCAGCCGACCGTTAGAACCCCTAGTCCACTTAGGTGAATCTATGATGGCTAAAAAAATTAGATTGTTAGAATGATGCATGAATGATATATACAATGCATGATCGTGTGCTATGCAATGTTTACAATCACATGTAAGCAAGTAGATCTTCCCATCCTTATTACTCCCACACACGAGGTAGTGTAGTCTCTTTCCTAGGTGGGCTTGATCCATGGGTCAACAGGGAACCCAATGAACACGTATGGTGCGTGGTGGGAAACAGCAGCATAATATCTCTTGCCTAATGCACATACGTATGAGTTTTGGCCTTTATGTATTCAAATATTTCAACTATATTAAGGTGGGCTCACCGGGGCATGAAAGCCTTTGATGAAAGACCACTTAATTTGGTTGATTTTGTTCAATAAATATTAGCCCACATAGCAAACATTGTGTTAAGGAGCATATCACTTAAGGAAAGTATCTATTGCCATTACATGAGCTTTGGTCAAGGGTGATGATACTTTAGGGCTACCCAAGCATGGTCCCTGCCAACGGGTCTAGCTCATCACGAGCATAACGACCGATTGGGTCACCATTTGATATACCATAAGGTACGAGGCTTGGACTGGTGATTATCCCTAACACTTCCCCACATTGAGTGAACGTAAGGTCGTGCTTTGGGAACGCATCGAGGTTAAAAATAGGGACCAAACTAGCATAATCTAAGGCTATAGTATGGATGCAATGCAATTTCGAAAGGGATAAAATTTTTAAATTAAAACTCAATTACAATTTTTAACCAAGGTACTTTCAAATTGAAGTCTCTTAGAGTCCCCAGTGGAGTTGCCACTGTGACGTGCGCCGAACCCCGTGGGACACCCCGGAGGCCCGCCTTTAGGGCGATCGGGAGAGGTTCATGAAAACTTGTAAGAAATTTATAAGGGCGTCTATCTTGGGCAACAAGGAGGTTTCATGGAGTCGCCACCCAATAGAACATTGGAAGAGTTCATCTCGCCTCAGTGAACCTAAGACGGCACATAATATCCATTTTGGGCAAGCCAAAGGGATCTTGGAGGCATTCACCCCAATAGAACACTGGAATGACCCTCTACCCCGTGGAGCTTAGGATTGTAAATTGAGTCTTTTGGTGGGACACAAGAGGTGTCTTGGAGATCCCATTCCAATGAAACACTAGAATGGTTCTCTCGCCTCGTTGAGCCCAAAGACCAGAGATGGTTCGGGACTTCTCATTTATTCATACCTTGGTTAAGTTAAAATTGAGTTTTGAATTTAAGATTTTATCCCATTTCTCAAACGTTTTAATGCAATAATTAGAGCGCAAGTTGGTCATCCAAGAAAAAACATTAAATGAAAGCATACTTAAAATAAAGTGCATAAAAATAAATTACAACAAAACTAGGGGCAGAATACAATCCCCATTGTAAAATAAATGTAAATCATGCATAAAACGGGTTATTTATTAAAGATGAGGACATTGGTCCTCGCATGCACAATTAAAGAAAATGATTTTGAAGTGATAATTTATTTTGGATGGAAGAAACTAGGACATTGGTCCCATTTTATTAGAAAACCCCAATTTATTAATATAAATAATTTATGCGACTTTTTAATTAACGTGCATGAAAATAATTAAATTTATTACAAATTACATGATAAAACAAATAAACTAAAAATAATGGAAAATAATAAAAATGACAAATTAATTAACTCCCAAATAGTATCCTTAAATCTCCATGGGCTCCCACTTGGAATTGGAAAAGCTCACACATGAAAAATAAGTATTAAAATAAAAAAAAATAATGTTAGTAATAAAAAATGGATTTAAATAACATGTAAAAATGAATTAAAATAGATAAAACAACATGCAGAATGTATGACAAATTAATTAGATGGCATAATAAAATAAACATATTAACATATTAACATTTAACATGCATAAATAAAATTTATAAAATTTAACATGCATGAAAAACATGAATAATAATAATGATGATGATAAAAATAATAAATTATAATAGACAAAACTAATAAAAATAATAATAATGATAATAATAATGATAACAATAATCACAATAATAATAATAATAATAACAAATAATAATGATGATGGTAATATCAAAGAATATGAACAATCCAATTAAACATGCAAGTAATGATAATGATAATGATAATGATAATGATAATAATAATAATAATAATAATAATAATAATAATAATAATAATAATAATAAAAAATCCAAAGAATATGAACAATCAAATTAAATATGCAAGTAATGATAATAATAATAATAATAATAATAATAAAAAAAAATCCAAAGAATATGAACAATTAAATAAAAGATTAAGAAATAAAAGAAATAATGATAGATCTAAAAGAAATTTACATGCTAGCTAACTAATTGTAAACAAAAATAAATTGAAAATTAAATTAAAAATGGAGCCAAGAATGTTTACCCTCAAATTTGATGTGATGAATGAAGTTGGATAATAATTCCTTACTTTGATTTAGAAAAATAAATAATATATAATGAAATTTTAACCCAAGAACAAATAATTGATTTATTTGTCTCAAGAAAAAAATTATGAAAATCAAGAAGTAAATAAATTCACAAGAACAAATAATTGATTTATTTGTCTCAATAATTAAATTTTAAAAAAATCAAATTAGAACACTTAGAGAATTTTTCTTGAAGAAGAAAAAAAAAGAAGAAGAAGAAAGTGTATTTTTCTTAAGAAAAATCCCCCCAAAATCCTTACTAAAAACCCCTTTTTATAACCCCAAAATTCAAAATTTTTATTAAATTGAATTAAATAAATTTAATTGCAATAATTACAAAAAAACTCATGAATTTGAAGAGTTTGGAAAATAAAAGGTTTTTGCATTAAATTGCACAAAAAAAATGAAGAAAAAATCAATTTTTAGGCCAAAAATCGGAAAAACTAGGAAATCGGCCGAATTGGGGCGCATAGGGGCGACTGACGCCCGCGCGCAGGCGAGAGCGCCCCGTACGCGCGGGGCGCTGTCGCGCGCGCGCACCGCCTGTGCGCTGGGCCGCTGCCGCGCGGGCCCAGCGCGCTGCCGCACACGACATTCGCCGACTTTTTTTTTTAAATTTTCTTAAAAACTATAATTTCAAAACATACATTTTTTGTTCCAAAAGAATTTTTAAAACACTTAAAATATTTTTTTTAAAAATACATTTTTATTTATTTCTAATAAATCAATTTGACAAGGAAATCATCATTTTCAAGTTTCATTTTTGCCTATAAATCGGCACACTTAATTTCATCATTGGGTAATCTTGATTTAGGCTGCCTCGGAAACCAGTGTCTACACAAAGTAGACTGGATGGGGGTCAAAAAGTTAAAAAGCAGACATTGTACTAGCCGGATGGGGGTTAGCAGATCACACATATTACTAGCCTGATGGGGGTTAGCAGATCACACATATTACTAGCCGGATGTGGGTTAGCAAATCAGACATCGCACTAGCCAGATGTAGGTTAGCAGATCAGACATTGCACTAGCCGGATGGGGGTTAGCAGATCAAACATTGCACTAGCCGGATGTAGGTTAGCAGATCAGACATTACACTAGCCGGATGGGGGTTAGCAGATCAGACATTGCATTAGCCGGATGTAGGTTAGCAGATCAGACATTGAACTAGCCGAGATGAGGCCAGCAGAATACACGCGATAGAACAGATCATAAACAGAGGTTGTAGTCAGAGAGTACTGCTTCTCACAGACACCGTGCAGGCTGGGACGATGCTAGCGGATCACCAACGGTAGAATAGGTTGCAAACAGAGGTTGTAGTTAGAGAGTACTGTATCTCACAGACACCGTACAGGTCGAGACGAGGCTAGCGGATCACCAGCGGTAGAACAGATCGCAAATAGAGGTTGTAATCAGAGAGTACTACATCTCACAGACACCGTGCAGGCCAGGACGAGGCTAGCGGATCACCAGCGGTAGAACAGATCGCAAATAGAGGTTGAAGTCAGAGAGTACTGCATCTCACAGACACTGTGCAGGCCGGGACGAGGCTAGCGGATCACCAGCGGTAGAACAGATCGCAAACAGAGGTTGTAGTTAGAGAGTACTGCATCTCGTAGACATCGTCCAGGCTGGGACGAGGCTAGCGGATCACCAGCGGTAGAACATATCGCAAATAGAGGTTGTAGTCAGAGAGTACTGCATCTCACAAACACCATGCAGGCCGTCAGCGATAGAACAGATCGCAATAGAGGATGCAGTTAGACAACACTTCACCTCACACCGTGCAGGCTAAGATGAGGCTAGCGGGATAGACCAGCCGCCGTGTAGACCGAGATGAGGTTAGCGGGGGACAGCAATAGAATAGATCACAACAGAGGATGCAGTTAGACAACACTTCACCTCACACCGCGCAGGCTGAGATGAGGCTAGCGGGACAGACCAGCCGCCGTGCAGACCAAGACGAGGTTAGCGGGGCACCAGCGATAGAATAGATCGCAACTAGGATTGCAGTTAGAGAACATTGCATCTCACAACGGGGTTGTAGTTAGAGAACACTACATCTCACAAACACCGTGCAGGCTGGGACGAGGCTAGCGGATCACCAGCGGTAGAACAGATTGCAGCAGAGGCTGTAGTTAGAGAATACTACATCTCACAGACACCGTGCAGGCCGAGACAAGGCCAGCGGGACAGACTAGCCACCGTGCAGACTGAAATAAGGTTAGCGGGGCACCAGCGATAGAACAAATTGCAACAAAGGATGGAGTTAGAGACACTGCACCTCACACCTTGCGAGCCGAGATGAGGCCAGCGAGACAGATCAGCTACCGTGCAAATCGAGACGAGGTTAACGGAGCACCCGCGATAGAATAGATCGCAAATGGGATTGTGGTTAGAGAATACCGCATCTTGCAAACGCCGTACAAGCCGACCGGAGGCGAGTCGCAACATTCCATATGGCAAAAGGTAAGGGTTGCCTCAGGTACGCATCTCTCTCCTTTCTTCTCTGAATTTTGGCTCGTCTAGGCGCTAGTGCACTAGTTTCCCCAAAATTGGAGGCAATTGTAGACATCGGGTCTTGAGGCAGTGCAGGTCAGAGTTACCCATTGAAGAGATCAACGTCGATTTTCGGATAAATGGGTGGAATTCGGAGGTTTTCGTCTTTCGGTTTCATAAGGATTAAAATCTTTTTCTCTATAGCGTGAGGTTTTGAAAGAGTTTGGGAAATTTAGCTTGAAAATTGAGATTTTGCTCCTCAGACGGGATGACCGTCGGAGTTGGGACGCCCGTCTCTAATTGGTGTTCCCCGTCTCTATGCGTTGTAGGGACGGCCCGTCTGTAGAATAAGTGGCGGACACGTGTCTGCATAAAGACGCCCGTCCTAGTCTCGCGCCTCGGCCCGTCTGTTGTCCAGATTTCCATGCATACTCTTCTTAGGGATGCCCTATCGGTAGTTCTAGGGACGGCCGTCGGTAGTGGATCTGATAAGATAACGCCGGATTTTGTAAAATCTAATCTGATAAGCTTGATATCTTTCAAATTTGGATGAGATTTTGGGGCAGATATTTGGTTAAAAATTGAATTTTAAAATCCTTTTAAAATTCAAACTTTAAATTGATGTTTATCCTAATTATCTCCTAAAAACTCTATAAATAGTGGATTAAATTTCATTATAGGGGGTTAGAAAAATTAACAAATTTTTGGGGAGAAAGATTAGCAAATTTTGAGAGATTGGCAAATTTTTAAAAGGAAAAAATCTTTTGTGAGCAATTACTAAAATCTAAAAAATCTCTATTATTTTCAGAGTTTTTATTTGATAAAAATTCTTTCAATTAATTGACTTTTTTTCAAATTCTACTTGTGAATTAAGCCAATTTGAGGTAACGAAATTCATTCGTTTTCATCAATCCAGCTAATTCTAATACTTGAATCGCTGTCAAATTTCCAAGAAAGAAAAACATATATTTTCTTTCCTTGATCCATTTTTATTCGATCCCTGTGAAGGGTACGGGGACCAAAATTATTCGACATTCACCCAAAAATGTAAAATCCGAGGGTAAACATTATGGATTAATATTTGTGTAATTTAATTGACTTATATTAATTGTTTTTTTATTTTTAATAATATGTTTTTTAACAAAGAATTTCAATTGAAATTTGGAAGGTCTTTTAACTTTTTCTGCAACCAGGGGTGACCGACGGGCAGAGTTGTTACTAACGCCCGTCCCTATTCCGAGAGACGGGACGTAGGTGACGCACCACTCCGTCCACCGGTCACACTAAGGACGCCCGTCGGTATTGTGTAGAAGGCCGTCCCTAGGCAAATTCTCATGTTTTTAATTTATTTCTTTTACCCTTTTTTTATTTCTTTTATCTTTTAACTCATTTCTTTTAAAGTTTCTTGTTATTTTACTTTTCTTTACTTTATTCACAATTTTGACACTGACATGTTTATTTCTATGAGTTATTTTCTGACCATTTTGGAATTGGATTTGTTAATGATGGTGGTCGAGCCAATCTGAGGATTTCCATTCGGGTTCTTTCTTTACCCTTGTCTTTATTCATTTTATTATGAAGATTATTTTAATGTCGTTAAAGTAAAAAGGGCCAAATGTTTTATAGTAATTAATTTGGGATATTTTCGAAAGCCGGGGACCAAAGTCCCGTTTTTAGCCAATAAAACCGACACTTCTAAAAAATCAGCTTGTAATAAATATGCATGGCAGGACCAATGTCCTCACTCCAATGAATATCCCAATTTCTGTATGAATTACATATTGTTTTGATAATGGGGGTTGTATTCCGCCCCTAGTGTTATTGTAATTTATTTTGCGTATTTTATTTCGTGTCAATTTGCTGCTTTATTTATATGAATGGATTGCGCTTTAATTAGCTGCATTGTATGGAAAGTTGATAAAATAATGAATTCGAAACTTAATTATAATATTAATCAAGGTACAAATAAATGAGAAGTCCCGAACTCACTCTAGTATTGGGCTCAATGAGGTTAGAGGTCTAGAACCTCCAAAATATATCTTGTTCCCCTCCAAAAGGCCTAATTTACATAATCCTAAGCTCCAGGGGGTAGAGGATCATCCTAATGTTCTATTAGGCTGAGACCCCCAAGATCTCTCTAGTTTGCCCAAGATGGATATTTATGCGCCGTCTTAGGCTCGCTGAGGCTAGACGACCCTTCCCAATGTTCTATTGGGTGGCGACTCCAAGAAACCTCCTTGTTGCCCAAAATAGACGCACTTGTAAATACCTTACAAGTTTTTATAAACCTCTCTCGAAAGCCCTAAAGCGGGCCTTCGAGGCATCCTACGGGGTTCGGCACGCGTCACATCCGTCCTCATCCTCAATTAATTGCCAAAAACACAGCTGTGTTTAATCCAAAAGCACAGCTGTGTTCTCCAATTCCTCATCCCACAACTAAATGCCCACAATAAATGCCACTTACCTCATAAATACATGTACATCTCTTTATAAATACCTGTATTTAGATAAAATAAAACCAATAAGTCTCTTGCCAAGTGTCATTTCCCTACAATGCCACGTGTCCAATACACATCAAATATTCTAACTCAAATAGGCTTCCCGTGAAGCATTCTATCGCGCTTGCGACAGAACCCACACCAAGCCACTCACTCATCTTCTCAAAATAATTTTCTTCTAGGGCAAGTTTAGGGTGTTACAAAAAACCTGGAAAAGAAGCTCTGGCAGAGGTCCGTGAGGTTAAAGTTCACAAAATTCAAGAAAAAGGGGATATTTAAAGGGAAGCATTAAACGACGGGTAGCCCGTCGGTCAACCTGGTTGACCCCTGGTAGATTTATTCTCTTGCATCGGACACAGAAATCGGAGCATGATATCCAGGGAGTAAAAAAAGGGGGGGGGGGGGGGGGTTCATTAATTAATTAATTAATTAATGAAAGAGTGGAATGAGGAAGAAAATATAACCTGTCGTTCGATGTTCAGAAGGGCTGCCCGTCGGTCATCAAAAATTATAAAAAGAGCGCCCAGCGACGCTCATTCAGTTTCTTTCTCTTCTTCTTCCTTCCTTCTTCGCAAACCGATGCCACCCTTACGTTTTTTGCTCTTTTCTCACTCATTTTTGATCCATTTTGTGCACCACTTGCGCCAAAATGATCCTTGCACCGTCACGGACATTTTGGACTATTTTTTTTTTGCAAATTCGTCAAGTTTTATTTTAGTGCATTTCGTCGCCCACTAGGTTAGTTTATCGTCTTTTCCTACTCTTTTCTATTTCTTTTTAAGTAAATTTGCATTTAAAAAGCATGATTAGTGTATATTATCAAAATGTAGGACTAAATTCTATCTGTTTATCCTTGGTATTTTTTTTGGACTGCATATGAAATATAGACCCTGTTTATTATAATAAAAGCAAATAATGACCAAGTAAAGGAACCATGGACTTATGAACTTTCCCTATCTTAGAACCAAATTGGACTAAGTTAAAGCATATAATGCAATTGTTGCTTGGGGCCTGAGGCCTGTTCCATTATTTTGTATTTTTTAAGTAGGGAGTTGGGCACATCCTTGCCGGGATGCTGCCCAAAATTTTTAGAATTTTCTGGGTAGGCACATCCTTGCCGGGATGCTGCCAAAATTTTTTGGTAGGCACATTTCAGCCGAAATGCTGCCGAAATTTGCAAAATTTGTAATCTTTTGATTAGCTTGCTTGCTATGATAATACAAAACTAATTTTTCTTCTTTTCAGGATGCCTCATGACCAGGCCGAGCCTCAGGCTCCCATATGGATGAATGATGAGGCCAGGACGAGATTTCGGGCCTTGGTACATGTCTAGTTTCCAGCCAACCGCTTCATCTCTAGACCGTTTTTGCAGAGCATGGGGATGCTCGAGGAGGTCAATGCCCTGGTAGCAGTGGCAGGTTGGATAGAGTTTTTGTGGCCTTTATTTTAGACCCATCCTGAGGTTGTCAGGGAGTTATTGGCCACTCTCCATTACGGGAGATTTCAGAGGTCGAACATGGAGGAGGGGGTCATTCAGTTTTGGATTAGAGGTCATCATCATAGTATCACACGTCGAAAGTTTACAGAGGCCATGGGACTTCCTTTTGGGGATGATGTGATGGTCGCCTAGAGAGCTATTAGGAGGAATCACTGGGAGGTCATTGCCATACCGGGGGTGCCATATGATCATGACACGGCAAAGAGTACAGTGCTTTCATCTCAGGCCCTCAGATATATACACAGGGTCCTCTCAAGTTCATACCTGGGATGGATAGGTAACTCGAGATCCGTGGATGGGGTGGAGATTTGGAGCTTATGGGCGATGGCAGCAAGACGACGCCTTAACATTAGCCACGAGATAGTGGCTAACTTGGTTAGAGTTTCACGGGGGGCAACCCCGATAGTATGGGCCGAAGGAGTAGTTACCAGGTTACTTCTGCACTTGGGTGTTGATCCTGAAAGCTATGGGCCTCCACTTCATGAGAGTGTTTTTATGGACGTATCGGTAGCTCTGACCGTTAGGATGATTGCACAGGTAATCGATCGGCCAGAGGAGTATCGGTTGCTTTTCATACCAGAGACTAGGTGTATGTTCGGTGTCCTCCACTCCAGCCAGTAGAGGAGGAGCACCAGATAGAGGAGCAGCCTCCGCAGCAGCCGAGTCTTAGGGGCCACAGCCCACACAGATGCCCCCACAGCAGTCTCAGTCGGAGGAGGAGCAGCCTTAGACTCCATTCGATATGGGTATTGAGTTCAGTATAGATGAGCTGATAGCCACCCCTCCGTCGCAGAGAGTTTAGAGTCCCACTCCACTACCACCATCACGAGTCCAGCATTCCATGCTCCAAGAGACCGGGAGGTTCCAGCCCTATAGCAGGACGGGACACCCGGGGGCAATGCCAGCACAGCCCACTCCATCGCCACCTCCGTAGTCAGCCCAGCCTGATGTTATTAATGCTATGACCGCCATTCTCACTGCCATGGAGCATCGACAGGAGGAGAGAGACTGAGCCCTTCTTGAGCATCTCGATTGGTATGAGGATAGGGACCGGGTTATGCTTGAGCGTTTGGGCCAACAGGAGAGGCTTATAGAGGAGCAGCAGAGGCTCATTGAGGAGTTGAGGCGTGGTTTGGTTGCCTCCCAGGATGCGACAGATTAGAGAGTAGATGTGGCTGTCTAGATGGTTGATGAGTTTGTCACCACCCTCAGATTCCAGATAGAGATTTTGGAGGGGGCCATACTAGCCATATCTGTATCCATCCGCAATTTCAGGGAGCAGATGGAGACCAGGCTCACGGGCATCAGAGAAGCGGCTAGAGACCAGACCATGAGACTATCGAGGGCCTTCATAGAGCTAGGCAGCGTGGTCAGAGACACCTTGGAGTTCATCGGGGTTTGTGCTTATCCTTTCTTAGATGGGTATGCCCAGGTTTAGTTCCAGCGGGCCACCCCAGCGGTGGGACAACCAGAATTCACACCAGTCGTTGTCCCTCCACGTTTAGATCCAGGGGCCAGGCCCTCATCACCTCGCAGTCAGTCCTCTGCGTCCAGAGCCGGCCGTCTACATTTTCATCTCGTAGTCAGCTGGTACATGTATCAGATGATGAGGAGGACCTAGAGGAGCCCTTAGACTATCACCCTCTCTAGTGTGTTTAGGGAGTTAATTTTGCTGTACTTGTATATCTGTTGTACAAAGTCTACATTTTATTAATGAAACTTACATTTTGTTAAATTTATGTTTCATCTTGTATATTTACATTATTGATAACATCTTACTTGCACTTTCAAAATGTTTGATAACAAAATAAGTAAGAAAGACGAAAATAAAAGGTAGCATAAAAAATGTTTATGAAATTACATTTTGAAATGAATCAATCTACAATGGATTAATAAAATCTTTTATAACCACAGGAACATGGCGCCATGCTGACTCGAGGATGGTTAGCAATTAGGGACTAGGCTAATCGGATGGTGGTTAGCAAATCAGACACTACGTCATTTAGATAATGGTTAACAGGTAGAAACCATGCAGATTGGATGGAGGTCCACAAATAAAAAATCATGCCTTACAGATCGATTGGGGTTGTAGTTAGAAAACACTACTTCTCATGACAATCAGACACCATGCAAGCTGAGACGAAGCGAGCGGGACACATGTGATAGAACAAATCGTAATTAGGTTGTAGTTAGAAAAACACTACCTCTCACGACACTCAGACACCATGCAAGCCAAGAAGAGGCCAGCGGGACAAATGCGATAGAACAAATCACAATGGGATTGTAGTTCAAAAAACACTACCTCTCATGACATTTAGACATCGTGCAAGCCGAGATGAGGCCAGCGGGACAAATGTGATAGAATAAATTGCAATTGGGCTGTAGTTAAGAAAACTCTACCTCTCACGACACTCAGACATTGTGCAGGCCGTGTTGAGACCAGCGGGACACATGCGATAGAACAAATCGCAGTTGGATTGCAGTTAGATAACACTTCATCTCACGACACTTAGACACCATGTAAGCTGAGACGAGGCCAGCGGGACAAATGCGATAGAACAAATCGCAATTGGGTTGTAGTTAGAAAAACACTACCTCTCATGACACTCAGACACCGTGCAGGCCGAGACGAGGCCAGCGGGACACATGCAATAGGATAAATCACAGTTGGTTTGTAGTTAGATAACACAGCATTTCACGACACTCAGACATCATGCAGGTCGTGGTAAAATACACTACAACTCGGTAGCGTCACCAGCTTGAACACACCATGGAAGGTAAAGAACCGCCTTAGGTATGCATCTCTTTCCTTTTTCTCTAAATTTTTGTCTCATCTCGACACAAGTGTACTAGTTTTTCCAAACTTGGGGGTAACTGTAGACATCGGGTCCTGAGGTAGTCCAGATCAGAGTTACCCGATGAAGATATCAATGCCTATTTCCGGGCAAATGGATGAAAGTGTTGAGCTTTTGCTCTTCGAATTTACAAGGATTGAGGATTTTTCTTGATGGTAGGAGATTTTCGGGCATTAGGAGGAGTTTGTCTTTAGAAAATCTTTTTTTTGCTTCACCGACAGGAGGCCCGTCGATTAGGAGAGATGCCCATCGTTCATTCGGAAGGATGGCCTCCCTCGCGAGAGCAGCACCTATCAATCTCTCGGGACGGGCCCATCTCTCGTGGGAGCGACGCTCGTCGCTCGCGTGAGGGGCCTGTCTCTTGCGGCGAGCGACGGCTGTTGCTCGGGTGCGAAAGACTGTCTCTCGCACTGAGAGACGCCTGTCGCTCATGCGAGAGATGCCTGTCTATTGCGAGAGATGGCGGTCTCTCGGCACCCGCCTCAAGTGGAGTGGTCCGCCGCTCAAAAGACCGAGAGTGCCCCTGTGAGCGATGCCAATTGGTCGTTAATCTGCTGCAAGATTAAATGGGATTTTCCAGATTTTCATATCTTTTCAAATATATTTCCAAGATTTTCTAATATTTTCCAAATCTTTTCAAATATATTTCCAAGATTTTCCAATATTTCCCAAATCTCTTCAAATACTTTTAAATATCTGATTTGATTTTGAGAATATTCTACAAATCATTCGGTTTTAATTCTGATTTCGAAAATCTTTTTCAAATTCAAATTTAAAATTTAACTTATTTGAATTAGTTTCCTTAACCTATAAATAGGGAATTAAAGCTCATTATTCAAGGTTAGCAATTTTTACGAAATACAGAGTTTTCTCACTAAAAGGTTCTTACTTTTATTTTCATCAAATTTTTATCAAATATTCTTCAAATCAAGGCAAATCTGAGGGAATGAGATTAATTCATTTTTATCCGATTTAGCCGTTTTTAGCATTTATAATCGCTACCAAAACATTAAGAAGGAAAAATATATTTTTCTTTTCTTGATCTGATTTCAAAAAGTACGATTTTACAGTCAAAATCTCCTAAAATTACATATTACGGATCAATCCTTATAGAATTCAAGAGACAGAAATCACGCGATATTCACCTTCCAAGGTAATATTCCAAGGGTAAATATTCTAGATCAACCTCTTTCGTATTTAACCTTTTTAAATTGATTTTTTTAAACACGGAATTCCATTTTATTCAAAAATAAAAAGAGTTTCAGTTAATTTCCTTTTTTTTTTCGGATCAGGGATGACCGACAGGCAAAGGCTCCATCGACGGTTGTCGCTCAGCCGAGCGACGGGTCGTCGAGGAGTTTCGACTCCACCCGTCGGTCGGCCCAAGGACGGCTATCCTTCGCGCGACATGGGCCGTCCCTGGGCCTTCATTTCTCATTTGCTTCTTTTGTTTCTTTTATCCTTTATTCTTATTTTTTTCCTTTATTTTCTATGAATAATTCTTTATAGATTCTTTGTCTTTATTTACTTTTTCTTGTTTATTTTATTGTTAATTATTACACTTACATGATTTTTGTTTTTGTGAGCTTTGTTGTTTCTTTATTAGATTTGGGATATTAAGAATGGAGGACACCGCGGTGATCTGAGGAACATTATTCGGGTTTATTTCTTCATCCTATTTCCCTTTATTTCAATTTTCATGTACCGTTTATTGTAAATATTATTTTCATGTCGCTAACATAAAAATGGTTAAATATTTATACTAATTAAGTTGGAGCTTTTCTAATAAAACGGGACCAATGTCCTAATTTTTATCGAAATAAAATTGTCACCTAAAAATTATTTTTGTAAGTATGCATGAGAGGACCAATGTCCTCATCCCTAATAAATGCCCCGTTTTCTGTATGATTACATGTCATTTACAATGGGCGTTATTTTTCGCCCCTAGTTTTGTTATAATTTATTGAATTTTCGTTTATCTTATTTCAACATTGCTTCTATTTACCGCTTTTGTTATATGATCAACTTGCGCTTTAATTAACTGTATTGAAATGAATGAGAAAATAGAATGAGATTTTATCTCTAAAACTCAATCATAATTTAATCAAGGTATGAATAAATGGAAAGTCCTGAACCATCTCTGGTCTTAGGGTCAACGAGGTTAGAGGACCATCTTAATGTATTATTGGGGTGGGGTCTCCAAAATATCTCTTATTGCCCAAAATAGGCCCAATTTGCATAGTCCTAGGCATCCATGAGTTAGAGGACCACCTCAATGTATTATTAGGGTGGGGTCTCTAAAATATCTCTGGCTTGCCCAAAATGGATGTATATGCGTTATCTTAGGCTCCATGAGGTTAGAGTACCAATAAGGACTCCAAAATATCTCTGGCTTGCCCAAAATAGACACAGATGCGCTGTCTTAGCCTCAGTGAGGCTAGATGATCTTTCCCAATATTTTGTTGGGTGGCGACTCCAAAAAACCTTCTTGTTGCCCAAAATAGATGCCCTTGTAAATCTCTTACAAGTTTCATGAACCTCTCCCAAATGCCCTAAAAGCGGGTTTTCAGAGCCTCCTGCGTGCATCACACAAGTCAAAAATATTTTATTGGACCATTGAAAAATATAAGTTATAAGGAGTCTGGTAATATAATTTGGAGTGAAAATGAGGTCAAAAAGATTTCCAAAAGTCAAAAAGAAGAAAAAGTCTCTGGTTCAACTAAAATAGTAACTAGGTTCGACTGAAGTTTGACCGAAACTTTAAAAATAGTAAATGGCCTTTGAAAATTTATCTAAAGGTATATATAGACTCAGAATAAGGTGTAGAATAGTTTGGTAGTGAAAAAGTAATTTTACGGTAATACAAAAAAATTGGTGAATCAGACTGGTTTAATTGAACTGGACTGAAAATGGATCCTATTTGAGATGAAGCAAAGGTCAAATGAGCTATTAAAAGCAAAAAGGAAGTTAATAATGAAAATTAAACCGAACCGGTTCAACTAGTGAATCAAACCTATCAGACCAGTTTGACTAAGATTTTACCAGACTCTAAATAATTCTATGAACCTTAGAAAAATTATCTGAAAGTGTGGATTTTCTTTAAATAATATGGAAAATCAAATGGTAATTAAAAATTAGTTTTACGATGAAAAAAAAAGGTTTATCGGACTGGTACGAAATCATTGGACCGAGAAACGGTCTCCGATTGACCTGAAAATATTTGTGAAACCTAATAAATATATTTGGAAAATTTTAGAATCATATTTGAGGGAAATTGGGCTTAATAAGTGAGAGAAATAATTTTGGAGTGCATAATGGGCCTAATTTTTTAAATGGGCTTAGAAATGGGTTGGCCTAATTGGTTGGACCAAGCCCAACCCACCAAAATTAGCTATAAATACCCCTAAATATTAGAAATCCCTAGAAATCTCTCTACCTCTCTTCCATCTTCTCGTGGCCGAATGGTTCCTTTTTCTCTCTCTATGGATTTTCTTCATTTCTTTTCCATGGTTTTCACCAAATCCAACATTTTCAAGTAATTTTCAGCTTCTTTTTTCAATGATAGTAGCCTCCAAAGTTCATTTGAAGTGAAAGAAGTGGGAAAAGTAAGTGGAAAAGGTTATGTACCAAAATTGAGCTAAGTGATTTAGGGTTCTATAATTTGATTTAAAGGTTCAAATAGGTATTTTAAGATGTGTAGAGTGTATTTATATTATTGGATTGAATAAAGGAAGTAAATTGTTGGTGGTTTCTTTGATGTGTATATTCGGCCATTTATGGAACATATGAAAGGTGATGGTATTTTAAGGAACAAAGGCAAGAAAAGGATGTTTAAGAGGTCCAAAAAAAGAAAATGAGGTTAGTGGATACAATATCCTCCTTTTGCCATTGAAAAAAATATGATTTTAGGTTTTGTTTAAGTATAAAGTATGAGAAATATACAGGATAAATTGAATCAAACCTTATAATCATGTTTAGGGAGGTTAAATATGATCATTTGAGTGCTTAAAATAAAAAGATAAAATTTTGAAGATGAACCTAAGGTGAGGCCGAATGTATACTTTAGGTATACCATGAAATACTTTGTTGTTTCAGGCATATAAATGGTATATTTGTAATAATTAATATGTAATCTAGCTAAATGAGTGATGGAATGGAATATATGTATAATGGATGATTTATATGTTACAACATGTTGAATATTTTAAAAAAAAATTATAACAATTGTGATTGTCCTTAGTGTTCTGGTAGTGAATCTAGCTTAGGATATAGTTGGCTAGCCATAGGAACACTTATACCGCCATAGCAAGTCATGGCGATTCGCATCGGTAGGCCAATGACGGTCTACCACAGTGATACAGTGATATGGTGATAAAGTGTACAGTGAATTGCAGTGATAGTGTTCGGGTGGTCCTTCGAGGTCACTCTATAGTGTAGTGGACCTATGGGATCCACGTCTCGTGTATTCGGTCCAGACATTTCTACCGGATTGATAGTAGGGGCAAAAGCATAAAAGTGGATTTAAAATGAGAAATTTGGAGTTAATATGAGAAAAAGAATGAAAAAGGATTTAATGGTAAGAAATTGAAAGATTTAGGGATAAAATGGTAATTTTGTTAACAAATGAGTTAATAAGGGTAAATAAGAAGAAAAATATAATTAATGGGTACAATAAGTAATATGTTCGAACTATAGGGATTAAAGTGTAATTAATAAGATAAGATTTAGATAAGATAAGATAAGATTTAGATAAGATAAGAATTAAAATGAAATTTGACTTGAAAATAAAATGTTAAGGACTAAATGGTAACTATGTAAAAGATTGAGATAACAAGGTAACACTGGATTAAAATGAATAAAAATGAAGTACAAAAAGAAATAAAGTAAATAAGGACTAAATTGTAAGAGTTTAAAAGTATTAAGGGTATAATTGTAATTATACTTAATGATGAAGAAAAATGAGGTAATTATGGAATAATAGGTGATTAAATGATAAACTAGTAAAATAGGGATAATTTAAGGATTAAAAGATAATATGGTGCAAAAACAATGTTTAAAGATTAAATAGTAATTTTATATAATAAGTAATGAATTTAGTGGGAAAGGTAAAAATAAATTACATAAATGGCATAGTTGTAATTATAGTAAAAATGAAGGGTAAAATTATAATTTGATAAAAGTTGAAGGACCTAAGTGTAACTTAGTATAAGAATAATATAATAAGGACTAAAGGGCAAATAGCATGCCAAATAATGAAATGAATGTGATAATAAGGTTATTTAATGGCATTATTTCAAATAAGTGAAAAATGGAGAGCAATACTGTAATTTAGTGAAAGTCTAGGGACTAAACTGTAAATTGACGATAGTAATGTAAAATAAAGGATTAAATGTAATTGACAGGTAATATGAGTATTAATTGTATAATCAAATGTTAATGGAGAAATTAACAGTTTAATAATAATAAGAATAATATTAATGTAAATGTTTATGCTAATGTAAATATTTATGTTAACGTTAATGTCAATAACGATAATAACAATTATAGTAATCAAATTTATATAATATTATGAATAATAGTATTAATGAATGTAAGGAAAATGATTAATGATAGTGTTAGTGAATTAATAAGACATGCTATTGTAATGAATTACTGAAAATGTTTAAGGGAAACATGAATATAGGGTCATGCTAATGTAGTTAGATTAACAACATTAATTGGATTTAAATAGATAATGAGAGCAGTTAGAGGGATAATAATAATAATAATAATAATAATAATAATAATAATAATAATAATGGAGTTTTTAGGAAAATAAGTATTTAATGTATTAAACTAGACATGGAAAATCACATAATTGAAGTACAGATTATAAAAAAGAAAGGATGTGACAATGAATACTAAATAAAGATAGCGTAATATAATTGGCATAAGTGATATTATACCAATTAGCTTTGTATAAAGGCATGATATGGAACCTAAAGCTTGTAGGATATTATGTATGTAATTTAGTAAAGTAATATTAAACAATAACAAGGTCACTGAGGTAGTGTTAATGAAGGATTGGAAGTATAAATAATAAGGTCAATAAATAATTGGAAATGTTATAGTATACACACGAATCGGACAAAGAATTGTTAGTAAAATGTTAAGAGTTAATAATGAAATAATATTAATTGTTCAAATAATAATAAGAGTGATATATGTAATGCATATACTGTTACTAATAATAGTAAAGGCAGCAAAAGAATTGATTAAGTGAAAAATAGTAATACAAATATAACATGTAAAAAGATTAGTGTATTTAAAGAAGAGTAAAAGAAGTATTAAGGACATAAAGAAAATAATAACGTTAAATCAATACTGTTAATATCAATAATGATAACGGTTTAAGTGGATAATTTAGTAACTGATAATGTGCCCAAAATATACACTGTAAATAAGTAAATAAATTATAAGAAAAATGAAGGAAACTAATAAGTACATTAATAAGATAATAACAAAGATCGTTAAAATCACTGATTATTAAATTGGTAGACTGAACATAATAGTATTAATGTTAAGGTTAATGATACTGACAACGGAAATGGTAATGTTATAGTATAGTTACAAAAATGATACAAAAGGCTTAAGATAAACGATTGAAGTAAAGATTTATTAATACATTAAATTAAGGCATAAATTAACTAAAAGTCTATAGAATTAATGTTCATATGGTGTGAATAAAAAAATATGTCTATGTGTTAATGCATGTAAATAGGATTATGAAAAATTCAGGATACGTATCCATTATTGGGCATTTTAATACTCAGCGAGTAGTGTTTATTACTGCGCACAGGTTTTGAAGATGGGATGTTTTAAAGTGGTTGAGATTTTTGGTGATAGTCGAGAAGAGGAGTGAAACAGAGATGGAAAGTCAGGCATGGCATGTATATGTCCGCAATGGACGACATGGGATTTTGTTTCATGTTTTATGTAGGTTAAGTTTAAGTTTTAAATGAGAGTTATGTATTAACAATTATATTATTATTGTTTGCATATGAGTATTATGGATGTTTGAATGCGAAAAATTTTTACTGAACTGTCTGCTATAACATGATCTTGTGTCATCAGTACTAATAAGATAACTGAGACATCCGATTATTGTACGTATAATATAGAAAGTTAAGAGTGTTACAGCTCAAATCTAGATTAACCCATATAAATCCTAGCCTAAATCTGTCTATCTCTTTCTAGGCACATGAAAACCATTTACTAAAAAAATATCATCCTAAACCCACCATCCCAGGCAAGAACAATGCCCAAGACTTAACAATAAACCAGTGGAAAAGAATTAAAATCAAATTTGATAAGTGTTTAGCAATTGTACTAAATTGACAAGTAATATTGAGGGTAAGGTTAGGTCCTTCGAAATATCTACCTAAGGGATTAGTTTATCAAAATTTTGAATGTTGATTAAATGCTAAAGAATTTCTTGATTTGTTGGAATTTTTGATGTTGTTTAAAACTAAGCAAGCATTAAAAATAAAAATATAATGAAATGGATAGAAAAAATCTATTAAACTTAGTAGTAAGATAAATTAAAGCGTAACAACTATTAAAGAGCAAAATTAACAAATAAGATTTCAATCGAAGTAAAGATGCTAAGGAATTACTCATCCTTCCCATATCCTCATGAAAAAACTCTACTTAAAATATATAAATAAGCTATGAACAATCCACTAAAAACCAGATTCCCTATCCAGTTAAACCTTTCTAAATAAAAAAACTCCCCCATTTTGAGTGAGTTTAGAGACTAGCAAAAGCACGAGTCAATAAGTCTTAGGCTAAAAAATGGATCTCCATTTCGGAACCACCTATCCATATACTCTCATCAACATCTGAACTTAATATTCTTACAACTAGAAATCAAAACCTCAATTCCGGAAACATTAAGATGACTGAAGAAAGAAACATGAATGTGACGGCCTAATGCCCCTCGGGAGGAACATCAGAAAGCCACAATGAAAACACGCAAACGACACAAGCCAAACATTGAAGCGGAAGCATACATACGATAGCAGAAGCGGAAGCAACTCAGAAGTAACATAAACTTATATACAAAACTTAAAATGTAAATATATACAAAATCATAACATGCCACTGATAAAAATTGCATGCCTTACAGAATGTTTACAAAACACTAAACAAAAGTCCTATACAAAAGGAAATAGCACAACTAATACTAAAGGATCACTTCAAGACAACCCTAGTGGCCAGCAGATGGGGAATCTTGCTCCGAACAGAACCTGCAAACCTACATGGAAACAAACATCACTGCTAAGCGATAACGCTTATTGGGGATGAACAGAAGCAAAGGACTTCCGAAGAAGTCACAGAAAAACATAACACATGCATAGCAGTAACATATACTCAAATCAAGATTCAGAAGCTCATCATATACATAGCAAGCAGGAAAGTACAATACTCAAGTCAAAGCAGATTCAGAAGCAATAGCAATTGTTGGAACTCAGGAGTATCAGAACATACAATTGCTAATATCAGGAGTATACAAAACATATAACCAAACCTAGCTTTACATAAAATCTCACATTCAACTGAACAATTAGCCTGATTTACAAAGATGGTGGATACGGGTGTTTAGAATACTAGCTAGCAGTATCAGATGACCGAAGCCTAAAACTTTACAAAAATAGAAGACCGAAGCCTCAATTGTCAGATACCCGAAGGTACATTTTCAGATACCCGAAGGTATAATTTTCAGATACCCAAACGTACAAAAACTAGACCCTTAATAAGCATACTTATCTATCCACTAACTTGACCGATCAGGCTAACAAACAACTTAAGTAACTAAACTTTTGCTCATGTACTCAAACACGATCAACTTCAATCAATTCATCATACTAAAACATAGCTTTAAGCACATATCAATCCTTATAGAATGATGTTAAACTAGATTAAAATGAAGCTTAAACTCATGCATAACATTTACAAATGAAAATAAATCATAGAGCAAAAACAGGGTACCTCACGGTCACAACCACTTGGTTGTCACCGTGACATACCAAGGATGCAAAACAGAAAGCAACATAGGGTACCTCATGGTCACAACCACTTGGTTGTTGATGAGTGCCTAATTGATGTATTATTTAGTATATATTTTATGTGAGTTTAAGAAGTTAATTATGTAAATATATATATTTTGCATGTTATTTGTCTAGTTTGCTTGTTTTTGTGTGTGTAGGGTGATTTAGATGAAAAAGGAAGAAAAGAGGCTAACTGGTGGAGGAAAGAGCAGATTCGTGAATGGAGACACAAGTCGTGAAGAAAAGGATGAAAATAGAATGAGGAGCACGACTCATGAAAGGGGTCACGAGTCGTGAACGGCCAATTGAGAAAGTAGAAGATACAAATGCTGAAAGAAAGAAGAGTTGCCGAATAAGAGGAGTAGGGTCACTGTAACACCCCTTACCCATACTCAGGCGATCCCATCCGATGAGGAGTGAGGTGCCGTAGGGGTAAAGGTGCCACCACACAGATACATAACACACAAACACAGATTCATAAACATACATAACAAAATACCAGGTAATTTAAAACCTTACAAAACTATTCATGAAAGCTGATCATGCATTAATATAATAGAAGCATTACATTACTGTTCTGATCAACTGAGAGAAACAATAGATAATTACAATCCCCAAAAATACATATACATAAGCGGAAGCTGTTACAAAACCAAAGTAAGAGAGTTCTATACACAAAGAATCATAACGCTACAAAAATAAGCCCTATTCTAAGACCCTGCTGTGTTGGCTTTGATAGCGAAGACTCTCCCAAAAGCAACTCCTTCCGCACCTGCACGGGTAAACACACCGTGCTAAGCGATAAACGCTTAGTGGGGAAAACACACATAGCATAAAGACAACCATTCACAACGGTCGTCAAGGCAATTCACATGCGTAAGTACATATAGCCATTCACCAAAAAGGTTCATATCAATAATCGTATTCTCATAACAGATTGTACTTTTCATCATTGAATCCATAAGGATAAAACATGTATTTGCTCATATAACAATTCATACAAGTACTTTAAGCATTGAAAACCTTGCTGACTCAAGGTAGTGGATAACGAGTGAACAGAAAGTACTTTACGAGTACCAGTCGAATACGAAAAACCATTTTAACTTTTCAGTCATAAACATTTCCAGAAGGACCTTAAACAAGATCCAAACACAATACAGAAGTTCGCGAGGAACGAAACGGGGACCTGATCGGGGTCCAAACGGAAATACAGAAGCTGCAGCAAAGACTCTATTAGGCATGCCTAACTATCCACTGACTAGACTCTAGCAGGTCATATATAAACCATTCAAACCATTTCACAGTTTCCAAAATCATCATCGTCAAATGAGCATAATCATATCATAGTTACACTTGCATATCATTTTTAGGATACCAAGCATAAATCTCATAACTACTAAAGTAAACTGAAGTTCAAGGCACACGCGAAGAAAGAAAACTCATTCAGTATACAAGGGACTGTCGCGCTCGCGACGTCTGTCGCGCTCGCGACAGAGACCAAAGTCTCTTCGCTGCGCGCGCGCGACGGATTTCGCGACCTCGAGGAGGACGAAAGGCCCGGCTCTGTCGCGCTCGCGACAGGTGTCGCGATCGCGACAGAGGACAAAAGGTGCTATCGCGATCTCGCGACGGATCGCGTGCTCGCGATAGTACTTGGCAACAATACTCTCTGTCGCGATCGCGATAGTTGTCGCGCTCGCGACAGAGGTATACAACACTTCGGCTGTCGCGGCTCGCGGCGGATGTCGCGTGCCCGCGACGGCAAAGCTCCCACTACCGCTCTCTGTCGCGATCGCGACAGCGTCGGGACCTTGAAAATCTGCAGAAATTCTGCAGATTTTCCTCTTCCATTTCCTCTCCAAACCACACAAAACTCAATCAAAGGTCCCTTACCTCAAATCCAGCCATCCAATAACATCAACAACCATAATACAACAATTATTCACAATATACTTCATCCAATCCATTAATTTACACATTCAATTTCATGAATCAATCAAAAACCCCATTTATGCATCAAACCACATCAATTCTAAAATTCCATAATTAACTCATACTTTTGCAAGATTCACACTTCAAAGCAAATACCCATATCATAAACATCAAAATAAAGAACATCTAACAACCTAATTCCATGAACCCATCAAGAACACACACACATGAACATTTTCACATAAAAAGGAAGAAATTCCCAAACCTCAAAATCCTTAGCTCCTAGTGTTTAGTTCCACTTGATCCAGCAACTTCCTTGCCTTTAGGATCCCGGGGAGGCTCAACTAGGAACCCAACCAAGAACAAGCAAACAAAACAAAATCCAAACCTCAAACCCAATTCCGAAAATAAGAGAAGAGAAGAAGATGGAAACTTAAACAAAAGTAAAAATGAATGCATAAAACTTACCAATGACTACTAAGAGATGATCAAACCCCACTAGAACTCTTGAATCTCAACTAAGGTCCAAGAGGAGAAGAAAAGAAGAAGGGCGGCGAGAGGAACGGGAAACACAAGTGAGGAAAAATCTGATTTTCCCTTTTCCTTTCTTTTCCTTTTCTTTTCTTAACCCTAGACACATGTCAAGATCCTAGTGGAGGGATTTGGTCACTCACACCCTAGCTAAGTGCATCACACACACACAAAACTCTCCCAACTAACACATACTCTACAATTATATGCACAACACAGACAACCATAACCCACTAGTACATATCCTACTATGGTGCACTCATGCACACACACAACTCTAACCCAATTAATTCACACCAAGGCACCATGCATGCACCCACGTGCTAGCAAAACCCTTAAAACATGCAAAATTACCAAAATGCCCTTATGATCCAAAACTCATGCAATTGCACACACATACATATATGGCTCATTCAACTAGGGGGATAAATGGGGTGTGACAGTCACGAGTTGTGAAAGGAGATCACGACTCGTGACGATGCAGAGAGACCAGAGCAGCAAGGAAAGAAAAAGCGAGAGAAGAAAGGGCGGAAGTTCACGAGACGTGAGCCAAACTCACGACTCACACAAACAGGTCACGACTCGTGAAAGGAGATCATGAATCGTGAATGGCCAGAGAAAAGAGAGAAAAGAGGAAAGAAAGAAAAGAAAAAAAAGGCAATCCGTGTTCTGTCGCGAGCGCAACAGTGATCGCGAGCTCGAAAGAACTATCCGTTGGGGCAATTTTCTACGAAAAGTCATTTGAAGAGGCATAATTTTTCACCAATATTTGCAACTTTTGAAAGAGGAAACACAACTTTTGGAAGTCTATAAATTTATATCTCAACTGTAATTTTAAAAAAATGTAATAGGAGGATTATTTTTATTACAAGTTAAATTTTATTTATTTTCTGTAACAGTTCTTAGTTTGTTTTCATGTTTTGAAGAAGACCAAGGAGAAGAAGAATTTTTACAATGGTTTGAGAAAAAGGGTTGAAAGATTTCTTTCTCATTACTCTTATCTATTATTTTTTCTCTGTAAATCAAATGACTATTATTTGAGAACTTGAATATTATTATTATTTTCTAATTCCATCTATGTTAGTAATCTTTTAATGTAGAATTTTCTATTAGTATTTTTTATGCATGATCATTATAAGTAAGTATTTAATTGAAAGATAAATTCTTACTTACATCTAATGGAAGTTCATCATTGAAGTATTATTTGAGAAATCGTAATGTTAGATGGTTGTTATAGGTTGGTGATTATTCCTGAAATTTGCATATATAACACTCTAATTTATTAATGAAAATTGTGAGTTAGAATTATAAATGTATGTTTTAGGCACTCTAATTTATGTCGAGAGAGTAAATTGGAACTATATTCCAACTTGGCTTGCTTAAGAGATTAAAATTCTAATTAAATGATGGAATCAAGTTTTATAATTATTAATTCTTCATTATATGTTTTGTCTTCTTTGATTAACATGAACTAGATTTAATTAGTTTATATAATAGAGTAGTTTAGATTTAATTCACAAATTAATGATCATTGTAAACAAGATTAAAATTGAGTAGTAATAGTGTGTGATAGTAATCACATTCCTCGTGGGATTGATATCTTTTGTACTATAACCGGTACACCGTATACTTGCGGAATTAGCATGTAAAATAAGCTAACAAGTTTTTGGCGCCGTTGCCGGGGAATGATGTTTTATTTATTGCCATTGTGAAACTTGATTTATGATGGATTACAATATTTATTTTATTTTGTTTGTTTGTTTGTTTGTTTAGTTTGACTTAATTTTGTTTTGTGTTGTTTTTACAGGATTTGATATTTCATGCCTAGTACAACAAGTTCTCTAGAAGAGCTTGAACCTTTGAATCTTGAAATAGAGAGATATTTGTCAAGTAACCAGAAATCCAACAAAAAGACGAATAAAAATAAAAGACCAATCATGGCTGAAGAGGAAAATCCACCAAGGTTGATGGATTTTGCTACACCTGCATTGAGTGGTGCTCAACAAGGTGTGGTAAGGCCTATGGTAAATGCTAACCAATTTGAAATTAGACCTTCTCTTTTGAAAATGATTCAAAATAGCATTCAATTTTATGGTTTAGCAAATGAGAATCCGAATGCTCATTTGGCAAATTTTCTAGAGATATGTGATACTTTTAAAATTAATGGAGTTTCTAATGATGCAATTAAGCTTAGACTTTTTCCTTTCACTTTGAAGGATAAAGCCAAGGCTTGGTTGAATTCATTAACTAGAGGATCAATAACCACTTGGGACCAATTGACCCAAGCATTTTTATCCAAATACTTTCCGCTAACCAAAACTGCAAAAGTTATAAAAGATATCACAACTTTTGTGCAAAATGACAATGAATCTTTGTATGAAGCATGGGAGAGATTTAAATAATTGCAGAGAATGCATCCTCACCATAACCTTCCAAGGGAGTTGCTCATGCAAACTTTCTATAATGGAGTGAACCCTACAACTAGGGGTACCATATATGCTGTAGCTGGTGGCTCACTTATGAGGAAAACAATAGAAGTTGCCTTTGAATTGCTAGAAGAGATGGCTATGAACAATTGTATGTGGCCTACCGAAAGAGTAAGGGAATCTAATTCTAATACTAGGGGGGTTCATGCAATAGATTCTGTTGTAGCTTTGCAAGCCCAAATTGAGGCTTTAACTCAAAAGGTCAATAGTCTAGCAATGGGGGGAAGTTCACAAAATGCATGCACTTTGTGTGGTCAACAAGGTCATATTAGTGAAAATTACCATTTAGGATTGGTTAATAAGGCGGAACAAGTGAATTTTATTCAAAGCCAAGGACGTGATAATCCATATTCTAATACTTATAATCCTGGTTGGAGAAGCCATCCTAATCTTTCATGGGGAAATAATAGTAATAATCAAAATAGAATTGGAGGTTTCCAACAACCACAAGATAGATTTGGAGTTTTTGAAGGGAAAATTGATAAATTTATTGAGGATATTAATTTTAAGATTAGCTCTCAAGATGAGAACCACAATAAACTTGAGGCCAAAATTGATCAAATTACTAAAAATCATGCTTCATCCATTCATAATCTTGAGGTTCAATTGGGACAAATAACAAGTTCATTATCATCTAGAAATTTAGGGTATTTTCCGAGTAATACAGAAGAAAATCCTAGAGAGCATATTAAATCCTAGTCTTTTAAAGTCTTTTATTTCGGTTGCTTAATTAGATTTTCTTTCTATATGTTCTTTGTGTAGTGTTAAGTTATTTTATGTTAACTTGTTAATTAATTTTTATATTTTGAATTTTTAATGTTATTAACACATTTTATTTATGTTCTACATGTCAAAATAGTAAGATTAGGTGTTGTTTTATTTATTATTAATACATGTAATATATATATATATATATATATATATATATATATATATATATATATATATATATATATATATATATATATATATATATATATATATATATATATATATATATATACAGACGTGATTTTCTGTCGTGCGCGCGACTAGAATCGCGATCGCGACAGAATGTGCAACGATTTACGCTTGAGGCTTCCGTCGCGATCGTCGAAGCTGCTAACTCGTGATGTATCTTCACGAGTCGTGCAGTCATGAGTCATTCAAATTCCCCCATGGTAAGTGAGGTGCTTCACGAGTCGTGAAGATGCCTCACGACTCGTGAAGCGTCCTGCTAGCCAGAATTGATTTCAGGTACGATTTTCTCATTTAATTTATTTACTTATTATTTTTCTCTTATTTTGGATTAATTTTCTTTTTTCCTCAGATTGATATGTCTTAATTTTAATTACCTTAAGTTAAATTAACCCTAAACCCTAAAAACATAGAATTAAGAAATCAAATCAGGGGAGTTTTATTTCAAAACCCTAAATTTTTTAAAATGCCGCGACCTTTGGTTTCCAGCCCTTTTTTCTTTTTATTCTCCCCTTTATTGTATTTGCTGTTACGAGTCGCACACCATTATTCGACTCTTCATCTTCCTTCATTCCCCTTCTTTTCTGATTTTTCATTCACGCTTTCGCCACTATCATTTCTCTTCGTAGGAATATCCCTTCACAGCCAGTACTCTATTTCTTTTACTTCCTTTCATTTTCATTTTTCTTTGTTTTTTTCGGCATTCTCCCACAAAATACTTCTAACACCAAACTTCGTCAGCATTTTCATTTCTTTTTACTCTCTGTTCTCATTCCATCTCTGTTTTTTTTTTGTTTTTTTTTAAAACACAAAATGGTACGAACCAAGAACCCATCTTCTTCACGCATTGAACAAGCAAGACAGGAGGCTGAAGAGGGAGATATTTCTGCCACATTTGGTGCTGGTTTTTCCATCTTCTCTGTGGATGAAGGTAGCAGATTTCTAACTCTTCATGACGGACCATTTTCGCAATGTAAGTATTTTACATTAACTCTACTAGATCAGGTAGGCATGCTAGATACTGTGAATGATATGTTATCTAACTGTGGTTTTCTGAGGTTTGCCAATATGCGTGAGAACATTTATCCTGATTTAATGCCTAATTTTACACAACCTTGCAAAGGAATGAGGATAATGAGGATACTTGTGACGATGTAGAGAGAACAGAGCAGCAAGGAAAGAAAGAGCGAGAGAAGGAAGGGCGAAAGTTCACGAGACGTGAGCCAAACTCACTACTCACACAAATAGGTCACGACTCGTGAAAGGAGATCATGAGTCGTGAATGGCCAGAGAAAAGAGGAAAGAAAGAAAAGAAAAAAAAGGCAATTCCGTGTTCTGTCGCGAGCGCGACAGTGATCGCGAGTGCAACAGAACTATCCGTTGGGGCAGTTTTCTATGAAAAGCCATTTGAAGAGGCATAATTTTTCACCAATATTTGCAATTTTTGAAAGAGGAAACACAACTTTTGGAAGTCTATAAATTTATATCTCAACTGTAATTTTAAAAAAATGTAATAGAGAGGATTATTTTTATTACAAGTTAAATTTTATTTATTTTCTGTAACAGTTCTTAGTTTGTTTTCAAGTTTTGAAGAAGAAGACCAAGGAGAAGAAGAATTTTTACAAGGGTTTGAGAAAAGGGTTGAAAGATTTCTTTCTCATTACTCTCATCTATTATTTCTTCTCTGTAAATCAAATGACTATTATTTGAGAACTTGAATATTATTGTTATTTTCTAATTCCATCTATGTTAGTAGTCTTTTAATGTAGAATTTTCTATTAGTATTTTTATGCATGATCATTATAAGTAAGTATTTAATTGAAAGATAAATTCTTACTTATATCTAATGGAATTTCATCATTGAAGTATTATTTGAGAAATCGTAATGTTAGATGGTTGTTATAGGTTGGTGATTATTCCTGAAATTTGCATATATAACACTCTAATTCATTAATGAAAATTGTCAGTTAGAATTATAAATGTATGTTTTAGGCACTCTAATTTATGTCGAGAGAGTAAATTGGAACTATATTCCAACTTGGCTTGCTTAAGAGATTAAAATTATAATTAAATGATGGAATTAAGTTTTAAAATTATTAATTCTTCATTATATGTTTTGTCTTTTTTGATTAGCATGAACTAGATTTAATTAGTTTATATAATAGAGTAGTTTAGATTTTATTCACAAATTAATGATCATTGTAAACAAGATTAAAATTGAGTAGTAATAGTAATCACATTCCTCGTGGGATCGATATCTTTTGTACTATAACCGGTACATCGCATACTTGCGGAATTAGTATGTAAAATAAGCTAACAGTTGTCACCGTGATATACCTCACAATATCCGAGTAGTAAGCAATCAAGTGTATCTCACAGTCACAACCACTTTGGTTGTCACCGTGACATACCAAAGATGCAAAACAGAATGTAAACTTAAGGTACCTCACGGTCACAACCATTCTGGTTATCACCATGACATACCACAGAATACTTGGACAGAAGCTCTTCTTGCATACCTCATGGTCACAACCACTTTGGTTGTCACCGTGATCTATGCAAAAATGCCAAAAACAGAATTGCATCAAACTTTTGCACAACTCAACTCAAAAGCCATTTGACCAACATACTCCTCTAACAATGCACATGCATAAATCCAAGACTTGCCAAACAATATGCCAATAATATTTCAAGGCTCTATAACAAAATTTAACATATAATCATATGCTAAACTCAAGCAAGAACATGAACAACCAATCATAAACACATGCCTCTAAAAAGCACAACTAATCATACTCACTAATCATACTTTTAACAGGCTTAAGATTGTCAAAAATCAACTAATAGCACATGAATATACACAATCCTATCTCTTAACACAACATGCATCACATATACTCAATTCAATAACACATGCACAATCTATAGGGAACACGATCCCAACCTCTTGAAGCAGTCGAAACACTTCCAAAATCAGACCTTGTCCTTGCCCTTTTCAATCCTTTTTCTAACCTCAGCTTCTTGCAATCCAAATCAAAACAAACTCTTAATCCAAATTACAACCAACTAACCACAAAGAAAGGAGTAGAAGAAGAACTCAACCAGAACACTTACCTTTAAGACTCAATCTTAACAATCACCCTTCAATCCAAATTAAAATGCAGAATCCAAAACAAGAAATGATAAAGAGGAAACAAAAGGAAAGAACCAAGAGAAAGAAGAGCAAATCTGCCCACATGCAAGAGAAAATGGGACAGAAAATCCCACTCACAACCCATATATTGCATGCCAAGACACAAGTGGCAAGCTCTCATCAAGCCAAGTATACCAATCTGCCACATGCTCCACTCACATACAAATTCTCTCTCAAGTCCACAGCAAAAGCTCCTTAAGTCCCTCAAATCCAATTCTTCCCTCACTCAACTTCTCATTTCATTTAATTAAGCCCTCTCTTACACTTAAATTTGCACAAATACAGAAATTTGCACTACCAAACTACTAGGGTGCAAATCGGGTCGTTACAATTCTCTCCTCCTTAAGAAATTTCATCCTCAAAATTTCACCCGATACAAAACAGATAACAATAAACTGCTAATTAGAACTTATACAAATCAAACTTAAACAAAAAGAAACTTACCAGAAGGACCCGCTTAATCATCTTCTTTATCTCTGATCATGGCGTAACACCGAGCTGGACCACACAAAGGTATCGGTTTCTCAACCATCTCTGATGGTGCTTGCAATGTCTGACCTCTTTGTTTACCTGCTCTAGCAAATCCAGTCACTCCCATGTTACCCTTACTTTTCGGCTAAACTGAACCTTCCCTCAAAACCGAACAATTGGCCAGCATATGCTCCATACTGCCACATCGAAAACATGCTCCAGAAAGTCTCCTACAAGTACCCCAATGGAACCTATCACAGTGCTCACACTTGGGCACTGTACTTCCCTTACTTTATGGTGCCAAAACACTATCCTTTAATACCGGCTCGCGACCTGATCCTCGGGTAATCTGCCTACTTGCAGCTTCTCGCGACTTCTTAACACTCGGTACACCACTATTATTTGCTCTTCTCTTAAGTTCCTTATGCTGCTTAATCACTTCAGACTCTTCCAACTTTATTGCTGCCGAAACCAATTGGTAGTAACCTACTGAATGCATGACGCTCATAGCTAAAAGAGGACCTCTGATACTCTCTCTTAAGCCGTCTTCAAACTGACGACACTTGAATTCCTCGGTTAGCAACAAATCTGGCACATACTTACTTAACCTACTGAATTCCTTCTAATAATCACTTACTGATAAACCTTTCTACCTCAAACTTATGAATTCCTTCCATTTTACCTCTCGGTATGCCTTAGTCACATACCTCTTCTCAAACTCTTGCATAAAGTAATCCCATGTCATCTCTATAGGTCGCTGGGGGTTCCTTAGCACCAGCTTCCACCAATCATAAGCTGGACCTTATAAAAGGGACACTGCACAATTAACCCTTTGATCCAATGGGTAGTTTATCTTTTGCAGAATTTTGGCCGTCTTCTCTAACTAATACTCAGCTGAAACTTACTGATCCAAAATCGTACCACTAAATTCTTCTGCCCCTCTTCTTCTAATCAAATCAGTTGGGGCCTTAGGGGCAGTTAACCTCTCAATTAATTGCATCATTCCTTGCATCAATACCGGATCACCATGAGCTGCACCCAAACCTTCAGCCCGAGGTCTATCTTGTGCTGGCTGATTAACCCTCGCAGGATTAACACTACCCACCGTCTCACCTATCTCTTCATCGGGATCGGACTCCATCTAAACTCTACACAAGACAACATCTGTATTAGGCTATGACTCTAGACAGACTCACACACATCTAAACATCTTATAGACCAGAATCATCTAACCAGGCTTTAATACCACAACTTGTGATGCCCCAATGACCCTCGGGAGGAATATCTGTAACACTCCTTACCCATATGTAGGAGAACCCATCTGCAAGGGAGTGAGAACCCGTACGAGAAGGGGTGTCACACCAAACAGAATGGTACATATATACATTCATATAATATAACAAACATATAAACTGCGGAAATTAAAACTTCAAACCAAAAGATCATTCATTCATAGAATAGCCATATTCAATTACATAATTGTTCTGATACCAACATAATTACATCAATCAGAGATACATAGCGGAAGCTTAACAAAACTATATACAAGAAAGATCACTATTACAAAATAAAGATGATACAAAAAGAAATCATGTCCTATCAACAATCCCACTGTGTTGGCTTGGCTGGCAGCGACTCTCCCAAAAGCTATACGCCTTCCGCACCTGCACGGGTGAAAATACCGTGCTAAGAGATAATGCTTAGTGGAGAAATAAACAACAATAATATGGATGGCCCTTCACAATGGTCGTCAAGGCAAAGCACATACGAAATGGCATACTGATAATCATAAGATATAAACACAAGGGAATTCCATTCACAACCATTCAAAGGTTCAATAAACATATTCATATGCCAACGGATTCATATGCTCATATTAGAGTCATTCAGATTCAAATACTTATAATCATACTCATTCGGATCACATTCTCATAAGCATATCAGAATAAATCATAACACTTGTTGACTCATAGTAGTGGATAACGAGTAAATGCGTAGCGGTACCTTACAGGTATGAATCAGAAAATAATATCACATTTTCTCTTTTCAAAACATTTTACAGAGGAATCTTAAACAAGATCCATACACGTAGGAGTTCGTGAGGAACTAAACGGATACCTGATCAGGGTCCAGAACAGTACAGAGGCTGCAGCTAAAGGACTCTTTTAGGCATGCCTAACTATCCACTAGACTGACTCTCGCAGGTCATGCTTAATATAAATTGCATACTAGCATAACACATTGCTTAATCACACATAACATCCAAAATACTTTGATAAGGCACAAGAAAATATAATTAAACATTAGTAGCTAAATGAAATGATACTAAATATTATTAAGACCAACAATAAATGAAAAAAGAATTAAAAAGACGAAAGTTAAAAACTTCAAAATTTGCAGGGCAGAGGCGTTTTACACGGTGGTATGATATACACTTACCGCCGTGTAAGACATCCTACACGGTGGTAAGGTAAAACCATATCGCCGTGTAACATGCCCAACACAACAGGCAGAATACATTTACAAGGCAGTATGGGGAATCCATACCCCCGTGTAAAATGCACAGCCCATAATTCTTTCAAGGCAAACTGACTTTACACAGCGGTATGAAGAGTCCTTACTGCCGTGTAAAATCTCAGACAAGCAAAACTGAAGGAAAACACACGATTCACACGGGGGTATGCAATACCATACCGCCGTGTGGATCAACCAGAACCCAAAAAATTTCCAGAAATACACTCCTAACTCGAAACCAAACTTAGTATATCCAGAAATTAAACATTCAACTAACCAAAAGCAACTTAAAACTCACCCTTCAAGCTCATAAACTCAAAAGAACATGCATTAACATGATTAAATCATCCAAACCAAAACTAGCAACTCATAATCCAAAAACTTAATCAATTGCATATATAATCCAATAAAATCACAACCTAAGTTTTATAACCCAACATACTCAAAATTCATGACATATACACCATTATAACATCATCAATCAACAAAGAACACCATAATCATCAAAATGCACATAATTTCTCAAACAAAATCCCAAACCTGAAATTCCTTTGCTCCTACTTAGTGAGCACCACTACCACTCGCCTTCTCCTTTCCTTTGGGATTGCGAGGAGGCTCAACTAAACACAACACCCAAAATCACACAAAACAACAACCCTAGATCAAAACTCAAACCAGCAAAGAAGAAGAAAAGATAATGAAGAAGAAAAGATGAAGAAGAAAAAGAAACACAACAAAACTTACCAAATGGAGGTTAAGAAGTGATCAGTTCCTACCAAAGCCGCTTGGATCCAAGCTAGGCACACTTGAGAGGAGAAAGGAAGAAGAGGAATAGAGAGAAGAGGGGAAACAGGAAAGAGATAACAAATTATGCTTTCCCTTTTCTCTTTCTTCTTCTATTTACTCTTTTCCTAACCTAAGCCACATGTCAACTTCTCAATGGTGGAATTTGATCACTCACACCCTACCAACACACATGCTATCACACACAATGCCAACCCCTACAACCATATGCTCATGCACACACTAACACAACCCAAAGCACATACACCCTACTAACATATATGCACCCACATAATATTACAGCCCACAAAACATGCATTTTACCCAAAATGCCCTTAACACATGCCAAAACTCTCACACATGCACGCATACACATGGCAAACATGGCTCAAACTAATAGGGGTGAAAATGGGGTGTTACAATATCGGGATGCCACAACAGAAACACGCAAAAGACACAAGCTAAACATTGAAGCGGAAGCATACATACGATAGCGAAAGCAGAAGCAACTCAAAAGTAATATAAACTTATATAGAGAACTTAAAATGTAAACATATACAAAATCATAACATGCCACTGATCAGAATTACATGCCTTGCAGAACATTTACAAAACGCTAAACAAAAGTCCTATACAAAAGGAAATAGCACAACTAATACAAAAGGATTACTTCAAGACAATCCTAGTGGCCAGCAGATGGGGACTCTTGCTCCGAACAGAACCTGCAAACCTACACGGAAACAAACATTCGGGGTAAGCGATAACGCTTAGTAGGGATGAACAGAAGCAAAGGACTTCCAAAGAAGTCACAGCAAAATATAACACATGCATAGCAGTAACAGATACTCGAATCAAGATTCAAAAGCTCATCATATACATAGCAAGCAGGAAAGTACAATACTTAAGTCAAAGCAGATTCAAAAGCAATAACAATTGCTGGCACTTAGGAGTATCAGAACATACAATTGCTAATATCAGGAGTATACAGAACATATAACCAAACTTAGATTTACATAAAATCTCACATTCAACTGAACAATTAGCCTGAGTTACAAAGATGGTGGATACGGGTGTTCAGAATACTGGCTAGTAGTATCAGATGACCGAAGCCTAAAACTTTACAAAAATAGAAGACCGAAGCCTCAATTGTTAGATACCCGAAGGTACATTTTCAGATACCCGGAGGTACAATTTTTAGATACCCGAAGGTATAAAAACTAGACCCTTAATAAGCATGCTTATCTATCCACTACCTTGACCGATCAGGTTGACAAACAACTTAAGCAACCAAACTTCTGCTCATGTAGTCAAGCACGATCAACTTCAATCAATTCATCATACTAAAGCATAGCTTTAAGCACATATCAATCCTCATAGAATGATGTTAAACTAGGTTAAAATGATGCTCAAACTCATGCACAACATTTACAAATGAAAATAAGTCATAGAGCAAAAACAGGGTACCTCAAGGTCACAACCACTTGGTTGTCACCGTGATATACCAAGGATGCAAAACAGAAAGCAACATAGGGTACCTCACGGTCATAACCACTTGGTTGTCACCGTGACATACCTCACAATATCTGGGCAGTAAGCAATCAAGGGTATCTCACAGTCACAACCACTTTGGTTGTCACCGTGACATACCAAAGATGTAAAACAGAATGTAAACTTAAGGTACCTCACGGTCACAACCATTCTGGTTGTCACGGTGACATACCACAGAATACTCGGACAGAAGCTCTTCTTGCATACCTCATGGTCACAATCACTTTTGTTGTCACTGTGACCTATGTAAAAATGCCAAAAATAGAATTGCATCAAACTTTTGCACAACTCAACTCAAAAGCCATTTGACCAACATACTCCTCTACCAATGCACATACATAAATCCAAGACTTGCCAAACAATATGCCAATAACATTTCAAGGCTCTATAACAAAATTTAACATATAATCATATGCCAAATTCAAGCAAGAACATGGACAACCAATCATAAACACATGCCTCTCAAAAGCACAACTAATCATACTTACTAATCATACTTTTAACAGGCCTAAGATTGTCAAAAATCAACTAATAGCAGATGAATATACACAATCCTATCTCTTAACACAACATGCATCACATATACTCAATTCAATAACACATGCACAATCTATAGGGTACACGATCCCAACCTCTTGAAGCAGCCGAAACACTTCCAAAATCAGGCCTTATCCTTGCCCTTTTCAATCCTTCTTCTAACCTCAGCTTCTTGCAATCCAAATCAAAACAAACTCTTAATCCAAATTACAACCAACTAACCACAAAGAAAGGAGTAGTAGAAGAACTAAACCAGAACACTTACCTTTAAGACTCAATCTTAACAATCACACTTCAATCCAAATTAAAATGCATAATCCAAAATAAGAAATGATAAAGAGGAAATAAAAGGAAAGAACCAAGAGAAAGAAGAGCAAATCCGGCCACATGCAAGAGAGAATGGGATAGAAAATCCCACTCACAACCCATATATTGCATGCCAAGACACAAGTGGCAATCTCTCATCAAGCCAAGTATACCAATCTGCCACATGCTCCACTCACATACAAATTCTCTCTCAAGTCCATGGCAAAAGCTCCTTAAGTCCCTTAAATCCAATTCTTCCACTCAACTTCTCATTTTATTCAATTAAGTCCTCTCTTACACTAAAATTTGCACAAATACATAAATTTGCACTACCAAACTACTAGGGTGCAAATCGGGTCGTTACAATGAAAATAGAGCATATATATCATAATAGCCATTCAATTTAACTTCAAGTATCATTCCTATTAAAGTCAAAATTAAAGCAAAAAATCATCATAGATACTGAGATGGACTCAAAGAAACATGAAAATAGAGCACGTGTATCACAATATGCTCCATTCCGAAAACATTAAAACATGAAAATAAAGCATATATATCACAATAACCATTCAAATTTAACTTCAAGTATCATTTCGATTAAAGTCAAAATTAAAGCAAACAATCATCATAGATGCAGAGATGGACTTAAAGAGAAGTAGAAAAACTAAATTACATTGATGGAATTGAATTAACAAGAGTCTTTACATGAAAAATATGGGGATTTAAAGATCCCTTAACAAAACAAAAATAACACTATTCATCTCAATAAATGACAAATAAAGGGAAAAAAAGTTTGAGATATTTATTTAGATCTTTAATTCCTCCAGATCTTCAAAACACCCAAAAGCTTATTTTGACGTGCGCCGGATCCCGGGCGCCGCCCATGGGACCGCCCGCACGTGGGCGATCGGGGCATTTGCGGGTCCGTTGGCAACTTGCGATGAATCGCAAGTGCGTCTATGTTGAGCAACATGGAGGTTTCATGGAGTCGCCACCCAATAGAACATTGGGAAAGTTTCTCTAGCCTCGGAGAGCCTAAGACTGCACTTGGTATCCATTTTGGGCCAGCCAGAGGGATCATAGAAGGTGAACTCCTCACCCTAAGGAGCCTAGGATTAGCGCTAAAGCCTCGTGACTCAAGAAGTATCTTGAAGGATGACCTCTAACCTCTTGAGCCCAAAGACCAGAGCTGGGTCCGGGATTTCTCATCTATTTCTACCTCAATTATTTTATGATCAAATTTTAATATCATTAATTCACTCTCTCTCCACACTATGCAATTGATTAAAAGGCGCACTTATTCACATCTTGAAAGCGATAAATGATCAAATAGATAATGAAAGCGATAAATTACAATAATACAAGGAGCGGAATACAACTCCCTTTCGTAAATGTGCGAAGCATGCATAAATCGGGGCATTGCTCATTTTAAGGACTTTGGTCCTCACATGCATCATTATTAAAATTGGGGATCTTTATTTGTGATGATCTTTATTGGATAAAAATAGGGCATTGGACCCTTGCTTTTGTGTAAACTTCATTTTATTGAATATAAAACATTGAGTCATTTTTATACATTAACGGGATATGAAAGGAGTACATCCGTATACATAAAATAATCAATAAATAATAAATGAAGAAAATACTTAAGAGGATTAGGAAACTAAACCGGATGAAGTCCTCCAAACATTGTAGACAGTCGCTCAAACTCGGGATTATCCAAGAGGATCAATATACACTCATAGAAAGTTAAGAGATGTTAATATACATAAAATTAACATATAAGAAGTCAAAGAGACTTGAAAGAGATAAAAAAAATGATTTAAAAGGATGGAGACAGAACCCACCGACGGCCTTCCTTGGCTGACCGACGGGCGTCGGTTAAGGTAACCGAGATGTCCGTTTGTCACTCAAGGAGGGGCGTCTGTAGGTGGGTGACCGACGGGCGTCGGTGATAAAGATGACCCGTCGGTCACCACTGTCTTCGAAAAAAACAGAATGGAAAAAAAACCTTTTCAAAGCCAAAAAGTGGGTTTTATCTCAAAAGGAGATAAGAGAGTCGAAATAAAAGAAAATAATGATAGATATTCAAAAATTTCACAAAATAAGAAATAAATATGAGATAATATGGAGAAGGAATCCGAAATATTTACCCTCAGATAATCGATTTGGGTGAGATTCTTGCATTGATTAGAGTCCCGTGCGTTCCACGAGAAGCGAAAGATGAAGGATCGAAGAAAGAAAATAAGCTATTTCTTCTTCAACCCCTCAAAAGATCGATTTTGGAGTCAAAATCTAAAGAAAACTAATTAGTTTTAGTTCCTTTTGATTGATTTGATCCTTGATTCAATAGATTTCCTTAGAAAGTGTGTTTTGTTGGAAGAGAGAGAAAATTTGCTTGAAATTGGGCAGAGTTTCCTCATTTGAAAATTTTTTTTAACCCTTTTCAAGTGAAAATCCGGAGCTTTTATAGCCAGACACGACCGACGGGCGTCGGTGTATGGAGGCGGGCATCGGAAGAATCCTTCTGACACAAGGATTCGTCCGACGGCCCTGCCACATCCACCGATGGGCGTCGGAGCGGTTGCGTGCTCCGGGAAACCAGGCGGCGTTCTGACAGGGGCGGTGACTTTTCGACGGGCATCGGAAAATACCACAAGCCGTTGGTGACTCGGAGCGACGGGCGGACTTCACAGACGGGCTGGCCGTCTGTGGAGGACAAAATTCCTTTCGACTCGAAAAAACCTCCGTTTTTCTCTCCCTCTGCCCAGGAATGGTAAAAAGCCTCATTTCTCATGGAATGCGGGACTAAAACCTCCAAATCCAGCCCCTCATACAGGCTCGGACATTGATTTCATCATAGGGTAACCTCTGATCCGGACCGCTCCGGGACACGGTGCTTACACTTATCTTATAAGAGTCAACTATACCAAAAATTTTCAAGAGAAAATCTAGGATCTATGGACAAAATGAAATTCCTATCACTATTTTATTAAAATACTTACAAAAAATTAATAGGTTTATAAGGAAACCCTAAGAAAAGTACTAGAAAGAGCAAAAGTAACTAAAAATGGAAAAATGAGAGAAAGAATCCGTAAAATAAAATTGAAAATGTGTCTTTAAATACTATTTCACTCACACGGCTGCCAGAACTTCTTGACAACCGTGAGTCCTTAGTTACAATTGAAATTTTTCAAGTGATACAGCTGTCACAATCTTCTGACAGCCATGTAAAATGGTTCTGAACTAAAAATTGACATACCACATAGCTGTTAGGAAATCTTGACAGTTATGTGGTCCTTCAAAACTGCATTCTAGACTCACTTTGGATTATCACATGGCTATTACACCATCTTGACAGCCGTGTGACCTTCAACTTGAGATTCTAGATTGTTTATTTTGACCTCATGGCTGTCACATAAACCCTAACAGCCGCATGACCTTCAAAACCTATAAAAACAAAATAAAAACAACACAATTTGCCTAAGATTAAAAATAAAATAATTCTAACTTAAAAAGATGCAAAAACAAAAGGTAAAATGACTCAAATACAAAAGCAAAAGAATATAACAATTAACACAATTTTGGACTTATCAAAATTAATTACACAATTATCCATTCAAGCCAATCATCATGCAATAAACCCAATTTAAATAATCATCCATGCAATTAAGAGCAATAGAAATAGAAAAAAACATGGAAATATGCATTAAACCCAAAAATTCAATTTCAAAATATGATTCAAGAATCCCTAAGCAAGAAGAACTACACTAACAACAATAATATACTCATTAAATGTAAAAAGATGATGTTTTGATGCACCTTGATAAGAGAGGCAATGGATCTTGAAGCTCATTCTTTTTCAAACTTGAAATCTTCTTTGAATCCAAAATTAAGATCTAAACTAAATTAATCTAAAATATTTACAAGCAAAGCTAAAATCAAAATGAAATCCACACTTAAAGTAACAAAAAATGAGAGGAATCTCCCCCTAAAAGCATTTTGGAAAGGAAAGAAAAAACTCAGAACTAAAAAAAAAAAAAAATCTCTACCTACTTTATTGGAAATGAAATGGTGCCTTTTAAATAGAAAAGCATGACAGTGCTTTATAAAATGCACAACTGTGCTTTTGGTAAAACGAGCAAGGTTGGATTGTATTAGGCATGAAACTTGGTGACTAAAACTAGCATGGCTCTGCTTTTGATAAAACACGAGTGTTTTTTAGTATAAATTTGCCATCCTTTAGCATTTGAACCTAGAATTAGCCCCGAACCTCCAATAAAGCTCTTAAATTCTAGGAAACACATGAAAACATCTTAAAAGTTATTAAAAATCATAAAGCACTCTAAATTAATGAAGTAAAATAAAGTAAACTAATAAAAACTAAAATTAACAAAGAAAATATAGAATAATGCTAAGAAATGCTCCCAAAATATAAATATAATCGCAACTTATCAACAATCCCAAACTTAAACCTTTACTCATCCTTGAGTAAATTGAATGAACCACATTATCAACCAATTCAATATCAATAAAAGAAAGTAAGGAGTTATTCTCAATTAAGAGGCAAGACGCTAGACATGTAAATACCAAAGTTCACTAAAGCACTAAATTAAACACAAGAGCATACCAAGCAATTTATGTGTGTGTGTGTGTGTGCATAAGGCCAATTTTTTTTTTTTATAATTTTAAAAGTAAAACTCTAGATGCAAAGTTGGGAACAAGATTCAACTTGAGTGAATAAATGCACTCATAGCTTCTTGCTTGAAGCTCAAGAAATAACATAGGCCTCTTTCTATATACCAAATCTTTCTAGAAGGTCATCTCTAATGAATTAGACAAGACAAAACCAAGAATTAAGCGGTTTTACAATTCAGTTGTAATGTTAGGCTTATATAAAATGGCTAATAAAGAAAGATCAAGTCACTAGATAAAAATGGCCACAACCTAAACAAAAATATACCCACCTAACTAAAGAAAAGAAAATTCCCCTACCTAATTGCATATCATAATAACATTCTTAAATTTAGTCTTTATAACATCCTTACTTATCAAACAGATATCAAGATAACAATCAATGCCAACATAATATTCAACAATACTCATCATAAGGTAATAGTTTAAGTTCTACCAAATTTCGTATCCCAAACTTACATTTCACTTAGTTGGTTAGGAAAAAACTTGCAATGTTTTCTTTTGCAAAAAAAACTAACTAGCCATAAAAATCAATAAAGTACTTAATCATTTCCCATATTTTTTCAACGGGAACTAGATTGAGCGCTATTTATATAAGACCAATAAACAAATTATACCCATTTTCTCTTAATAACCCCAAGCTTGTTTCACTAAATGGAATCAAATCTCCATTACACTCACAAATCAACCTTCAAACACAAATTTACAACAAGAATTGATAAAAACTAAACCCCCTTTTTGTAAGGCTCCATAATATACCCTAGCATAATTAAAGTATTTTAAAGGTAATATAGAAAGTGAATATGCAAGGTTAAGGGGTAAAAATATACTAAAGGACATAATGAGTATTAATTTAAAAGATGTGGGCGAATTGGTAATTTATCTAAATGATGATGTGCATGTATAAAAGAATTTAAATTATGGGTTATTATATAAATAAAATTTAATTATATGCAAATAAGGGATTAAAAGAAGTTTAGTGTTCAAATTGTAATTATAAGAAAGATTAAAGGTGGAAAATTATGGAGGAAGTGACATGTGGACTCGGTTGGCATGCATATTTCCCATGCCTATAAAAGGCTTCTTTGCCAACCTAAGAGACGAACCAAATATAGAATTTCAATCTCATTTTCGTCTCCATTTTCACTTTATTGTATGTTTAAGGGATTTATGAGGGAAAAGCTTTATTTTGGTCCAATTTGTTCAAGTACGGAAGGAAATTAATCTCCTTCTTAATCTGTATTCATTAAGAGCTAGAATTTGGGATTTGATAATGAATTTATTTTGAATTCATGGTGAATTTAGTGGGAGAATCCAATAAAGGGAAGGGGAAAGAGAAAGAGTGAAGGCTTGAAGAGAAAGTTGGTCATTTTGAGGTATGGGAACATCTTAATTTTATTGTTTGTGCTTCCTTGAAATTAAAGTGATAAATATAATTTAATGGATGTAAAATTGTTGCTAAAATGTTGGTTTGGAGTTGTGTTAATTGGAAATGGTTGAATATACTATGTGTTTGGACCTAGGAGAAATTTTATTTTTGGAATCACTTGGACCAGTTTTCTTATAATGGCCATATCTTGGCCTACTGACCTTCAAATTGGGTACTTTCAATTGGAGATGGAACTTAAGATATAGACCTATAATGTTTTTATGAAATTGAGACTTAATTTTGTCATTAAGATCCTTGGAATTAGGCTTGAAGTTAAGGACCTATTGTTGCACCTATTTTGGCAGTAGCTTGGATTGTTATAAGATTATCTCATAATTTATAAGGCCAAATGGTATAATTTTTAAACAATAGGAAACTTAAAATCAAGGAAAACATTTGTTAGAAAGGACCCAAGCTTAAAAGGTTCGTTGGCTATATGCAAATTGCAAGTTAAAAAGGACCTAGAATTTTGCCTATTGTGTAAATGATTATGGACTGGTAACTTTGAATCAGACATACCATATATCCGATCTGACTTAACTTGAAGTTTGAGTGGACAAGTCTGAATGGATTTGCTTATAAAACTTTGAGATTCAGTTGCTATATTTTCAATCAGGCTTAGCTTAAATTTGATTTGACTTAGGTTGATTGGACTTAGTTCAAGTCTGAGCTAACTTAGGTTCATTTTTACTGATAAATGAGTTAATAAGATTGGATTTGATATGTCTAGTTCGATCAACTTTGGCTCTTAATTCTGATTGGATATAGTGTCAAGAAGTGAAACAGAATAAACGTATTGTTATGAATGTGAATTATATATTATGAAATTATATGCATAATTGTTATTTGTTCATTAGCATTAATCAAAACTTTATGACATAAACTGTTAGCTCTGTAATATGACTGTATAATTATAAATGAGTATATATATGATCATGCTATAAATGTATATGATACGAAGAATGATAATATAAGAATAAAATACCATTGCCTGCTATAAATTGTATGGTATGAAGAATGATAATATAAGAATAAAATAAAATTGCCTGCTTATTTGGTTTGATAGTGGATAGATAGTGTAAGCACCGTGTCCCGAGGCAGTTCAGATCAGAGATTACACGATGAAGAAATCGATGTCCGATTCTGAATGAGCGGATGAGATTCGGAGACTTTGGTCCTCTAGATTCACGAGAAATATGGATTTTTATTTGTAGTAATGAGAAAAAGAAAATTGGGAGTTTTTGGGCTTGAAAAGAAGATTTTTTCCTCCATCGGCGGCCAGCCCGTCGGTCATGGACCGCCCGTCGCTTGCTGGGGAGTTCTGTCTCTCTCACAGACGCCCGTCGGTTGAATCCTGTTCCCAACAGGAAAAGAGATTTAGCCGACGCCCGTCGGAATGAATCCTGTTTCCTACAGGAAAAAGGATTCAGCAGACGCCCATCAGTGGACTCCCGACGCCCGTCGGTCATAGGGTTTTGAGAAAAAATAATATAAAAAGGGTTTTTTGAACCATTTTGGGGGTTGGACGAATTTAGCTACTTTTTACCCTAAAAATCCATTTTTGATTATTGATTCTAGCCTTTTCATCTAATTAAAATTTCTTCATTTTTATTTTATTTTGATTTGGTGAATCTAATTAATTCAAGGGAGCTAAAATCGATTAGTTTCCCATCAATATTTATAGATTCCAACATTTGAACATTTTTGTGATTATCAAGAAAGAAAAACTAAAATTTCTTTTCTTGATTTTTGCTCATTTCTCATGAAGCGTGCGGGATTCGAACCATCCGAAAATCCATCCTAAAAGTTAAAATCCGAGGGTAAATATTTTTGACATACATTCTGTTTAATTTATTTTAAATATTTGCATTTATTTTCCGTTTTTGTGTTGGGAAAAATCATTTTGTTGTGAAATTGTGAAAAGTTTTGTCTTTATTGTTTTTTTTTGAAGAACAGAGGTGACCGACGGGCAATAAGGTCACCGACGCCCGTCTCTCGGCTGAGCGACGACACGTAAATGGTGCACTTATTATCCCGCCGGTTACCCCTGGGACGCCCGTCGGTCAATCATTTATGGCCGTCCCTGGGTTCTGTCTCTAGTTTTCAAAGCTATTTTATTTCTTTTATTATTTATTTTCTTTTTATTATTTGTTTTTTATTTTATTTTCAAAAATCTTTTCTTTTCTGTTTTTTAAAATATCAGTAGTTTTTATTTATTTTTGGATTTTAGTCTTCATTTACATTTATTCTTGCTTTGTTTATAAGTATTAATATTATTGATTATTTTGTGAGATTGTAATATTTGGTCCTTGGGATGGTTTGAGCTTGAGAGGAGGTTGTCATGCACAACATGGAAGACTCCAATTGGTTTAATCCTTTATCCCTTCGCCATTTATTTATTTAATTACGCGTTCATTTTTTATTTATCTTTATGTTTATGTAAATTGTTCTATTTCGCGTTAAATAAAAATGGACAAATGTTTTATATTAATTAATTTGGTGATTTTTGCAAATAAAGGACCAAAGTCCTATTTTAGCCAACGAATATATCACATAAAAATTGTTTTCATAATAAATGCATGCGAGAACCAAAGTCCTCAAAATAAATGAATTCCCCGTTTTATGTATGTATCGCACTTTTATAAATGGAAGTTGTATTCCGCTCCTAGTATTATTGTAATTTATTTTGGAATGTTTATTTTTATTTTTGTTTTATTTATTTATTAATGCTTTTGACATGAATAATTGCGCCTTTAATTAAATTGCATTGTGTGGAGAGAGAGTAAACTAATAAGCTCAAAATTTAATTGTAAAATTAATCAAGGTAGAAATAGATGAGAAGTCCCGAACCCATCTCTAGTCTTTGGGCTCAACGAGGCGAGAGATCTATCCGATCACTCATTTGAACGAGACCTCCAAGACACCTCTTGTGTCAAACGACTTAATAAATCCTAGGCTCCATAGGATTAGAGGGTCATTCCTAATGTTCTATTGGGGTGATTGCCTCCAAGACCCCTTTGGCTTGCCCAAAATGGAAATATACGCCGTCTTAGGCTCACTGAGGCGAGATGAACTTTCCCAATGTTCTATTGGGTGGCGACTCCATGAAACCTCCTTGTTTCCCAAAATAGACGCACTTGTAAATTCGTTGCAAGTTGTCAACGAACCTCATTTTGCCCGATCGCCCTCAAGCGGGCGGTCAAGGGGCGCCCACGGGGTTCGGCGCACGTTACAGATAGGCATACCTATAAGGAATACCAATGCAGCTGCTTGCTGTTAGACACATATGGTGTCTTATTTGAGACGATATATATCTCTTACCATTTTCTACCTTTGGGTACCTACCGATCAGTTTACCTACGGGTAATTATATGGTTTGCACCTTTGAGTACCTACTAACTTGTATCTATGGGTACTTATCGTTTATTTTCCCATTATCCATTTTAAAAGCAATGCAGGCTAACTTTTGAACAGTTAGTATGTTACTGAATGTTATGCATCCTAAATTTTTGAATATAATTTATTCATCTAGAAGTGATATAAATGTTTATATGAGCAAATGCAAAGTATATGAATGCTATGCAAAATGTATGTTTACAGAATATATATTGTTTAACACCCTTTACCCATACGTAGCACACTACACCTCTAAGAGATGAGTTACCACGACGGCTAAAGGATGTCGCATAACTAAAACATTCAATCCCAAACGGGATCCAAACACATAGGCTACAATAATAGATCCTATAGGTATGCCTATCCATTCACGACCTGACTTATTGACATTGTCACATTAAATAATATTTGCATAAATTACTTCACATAATATTTTCATACATATACGGCTCATTAGCTAGGCCTTCATAACATTATTTCATCCATATAATATAATTCATGGCATCAATTTAATTGCAGATCAGAGTATACAGAAAATAAACAAAATTGAGGTGAGGGATGACCGTCGCTCAACACAGTGCATGTCCCTAGCAAAGCCATGCTAAAGGGATGGCCACAACCTCATGTTTGCCCATCCTTGGTGTAGTCATGCTTGAGGGATGATCGTGACTCACCAGGTACGCCCGTCCCTGGTAAAACCATGCCAAAGGGATGGCCAACTTCTCATGTCCACCTGTCCCTAGAAAAGTTATGCCTGAGGGGCGAACGTGACTTACCAAGTATGCCCATCCCTAGCAAAAAGGCACCTGAGCGATGGCCTACCCAGTTCTAAGAACTTTGAAACCAAACTTTTCACAAAATAAAATGCAATCTCAACTTGCACAGCTAGAAACACTACACAAAACCCATTTTTTTGCCAAAGTAAGCTATAAAAATTGATCCCCAAGATATTAACTTTCTAATGGCACAAATTTTAGGTCTTTTGGAGCTCTAACAAAGGAGTTATGGCCTTAGAAGCACAAATTGCTCCATAGACCCTCCTAAAGAAAAAGGCTACTATTTTGGGCACTTTTGGGGACCTTAGAGCTAGAATTCATTTATAGCTATTTCTAGAACATTTGTAGGTACAGATGTTTGAATTCTAACCCAACTAGAACCATATAATTCGGAGTTCTAAAACTTGACTTAGGATCAAAACAACTGCCAAAGGTCAATCTGAACTCCTGGGCAGAGTTTCCCTTAGGAACTTAACATGCCCCAAATTAACCAATTCCACACAACCAACCACAATTTCTGAATTCAATTTAATAAAAAACATTTATATAAACTTAAGAACATGCAGTTCATCATCATAAATCCAAAAACACATAAATTTCCAAACCTCTTTCCTCCTTACACTTTCTTGCTTCAATTGATTCCTCCTTCTCCCACCTTTTCTTTTCCCTTTGCTCCACTAGCCTTCTCCACTACAAATCATACTTTAAATCTCAAAAGTATAGTAATTGAATCTTAATTCCAATTCCAAACCCATGAGGAGAAAGGAAGAAATCATACCAAAACACTTACCTTAAACTTGGAAGAACACTAGTATAACTTAACTAACTTGAAGCACACTTGCATAACACTTTAATTGGAGAATTTGTTCACATAAACTAAGAAGAAGAAGAAGAGTTAGAATGAAAAATTCTTTCCCTTGAATTGCTTGCCAAAAATAGGTGTAAAATGCCAAAATTCAACATTTTCACACCTTATATATATGCATGTAAATGCATTGGTGGCTTAACCTCCATGTGACACATGCACTCCACTCACGCACACACTTAAAAACACTTAGCCTAATTATTCCCATCTTAAATTAATTAATCACTCACTAAGCATTTAATCACATAATATCCATTTAATCACTTAGCTTTTTCCATTTATACAATTAACTCCTTCTTGAACTTTTCAATTAAACCGGTTAAACCCTCAACAAATATACTTAACCATTTAGACAACTTAGGCCACTCTCGTACCCTAAAGGAATGCAATACGACTAGGGTACAAGTCAGAGCCTTACATATTGCATTGAAAATGTTTTATATGGTGCATATGTGTTCTTAAATATTATAATATGTGTGTTTGGTGGATGACTGCTATGAGTGGTCGCCCAAAATTAAGTGCTCCCCATTAAGCTTGTAAGCTTAGCACGAGTGTTAATTTGTGTAGGTTCAGGTGTTAAGGTTACTCCTAGGGACACTCTGTAAGGGTTCAAGATTAGAGTCTAATGTAGGTTCTTTTTGTATAACTATATGTAATTAAGAATGAAACTATATTTGGTTATATATTTGAAATATAAGATATATGTATGTAGAAAGAAAAACTTGTATTATACACATAAATATAATTAATCACAATAATATTTGTATTGCCGATATTAATTTGTATGTTTAGTTAAATGTATTATGTTGTGTGACACCTTGTAACACCCCTTACCCGTACGTAGTAAGCCATACTGTGATGCGCGCCTGAACCTAGCAAAGGCCCTCGTTGAACCCGCTTTTAGGATTCGAGGGATTGGTTCGCGTCTTTTTGATCTTGGGTACCATGAGACATCTTGGATGCCTCCTTCCCAATAGAACATTGGAAAGGATCATCTAATCTCATGGTACCTTTAGGCACCTTTAAGGTATTTTGGAGTCGCCACCCAATTTACGTAAAATTGGGAAAAGTCATCTAACCTTTACGGTCTAAACCAGAGATGGTGTTCGGAACTTCACTCTTATTTATGTTTTGGTTAATTATAAATGAGTTTTTAAATTCGTAAAATTCTATTTTTCCTCTCACACGATTAATGCATTTAAATTAAAAAGCACATTGCAAGCATCGAGAAAATGATAAGTAAAAGACTGTAAAGAAAATAGTAAAATAAAGCAATAACGGAAAGCGGTAAACACGCCAAGCACACAATTACAAGAGAAATTGGGGCGGAATACAATCTCAAATAAAAGATAAACAATATTGCCCCAAAAATAATTAATTACAAGGGCCCAAAAAATGTATGAACATAAATTTAAAACAAGCAAACAAAATCAAACATAAAAAAGACATACATAAATCGGGGTATTCGTTTGGTTTAAGAACATTGGTCCCTTCACGCTTATTTTTGAAAAGGGATCGAAGAGTTATTTGATTGCTAGTTTGAAAAAAATCAGGATGAGTGATCCCATTTTTGGAGAAAATTTACTCTTCGTTTCATTGTGATATTTTACATTCCTTGGCTAAAATGAGGGACATTGGTCCTAATTTTATTAGTAAAAGTTCCAATTTAATTATAAAAATACTTTTGTGATTTTTTTATCTCACGCGTGTATAAATAAAATATTTATTCGCAAATAAACACAACATAAAGAGAGGGAATAAGAAATTTCTCAACAAACGACGTGATCTCCTACACGTAGTGACCCTTCCGCGTGGTCACGAGGACGCTCACACAATGCAAGTCATATTTTAATCTCAGATAGAAAGTAATATTAAAAATATTAGTAATAATTTTAAAAAAAAATTAATCAAGTAAAGACAAAGTAAATATAGGACATATTAATTTAGTACACAAACAATTTATATGCGAAAATAAATTAAAATGAGTCATGCAAAAACTTCAAGGATGGTGATAAAAATAATGGCAACATAATGGTAATAATAATAATAAAATCATGGTAACAATAATAACAATATTCATGGCAACAGGGTAATAATAATAATAATGGTAGAGTGATAATAATAATAATAATGGTAAGGTAATGATAATGATAATAATAATAATAATAATAATAATAATAATAATAATAATAATAATAATAATAATAATAATAATAATAATAATAATAATAACAATAGTGAAGAAGAGCAACGGGAGTCACAAAAATCAAAGTAAATCACAAACAGTATGCCAACAATAATAATCTTATTAGAAATGCTAGAAATGAATTATAAATAGGGTAATAATAACAGAAAATAATAATATTAACAATAATAAATGATGAATAAAAATAAATGAGAACGGTTCCAAAAATGTTTACCCTTAGATTTTATAAATCCGAAAATAGGATGTCTTGATCCGTTCTCCTTGTCGAATTTATGGTGATAAACTCCTGAAGGAAGTATAAAAATCTATGTTTTAAAATAAATTAACTCAAGTTAATATTTTTGGAAGGGTGACCCAAGACAAAGGAAATTGATTTTCCTTGCTTAGATCGAACCTCGAATAAAAAATATTTTGCAGAAAAAAGAAGGAGAAAAGAAGATTCAAACTTGAAAATCTTAGTATTTTTGTTTTGCTTTGGAAATACTCTCGGCTGCCCTTTTGTTCTTGAGAGAAAATTCTTTTCTTTGAAAATTGCAGCTCCCCTGTAAATGAAAACCAATCTTCATTTTGACCCTCTGGATTGTCTCAAAATGGAAAAAGACAATTTTTTCTTTCATTTTTCGCTCCCCAAAAATTTCACAGAATTGTGAAAGAAACGGAAAAAACAGACTGTAATTTGACTAGGAAATGCAGACGAAAGCGACCGCATGCGAAGGGGCAAGAATGCTTGCGGGTGGAGGGATGCGACGTACATCCCCCAGCGAGGCGTGCCCCAATCGGGCGACGCACGCCCTAGAGGGCATACGCGCGTCCCCGGGGGGCGCGCGCCCCCTCGGCAGAGCGCGCCCGAGCGGGCGCGCGTCCTCTTGGCAGCGCTCGCGTTGCTCCCGCGCGGGGGCGGGTTGCACGCGTGACACGTGAATAAAATAAAAATAATAAAAAAATGAATACGAATAAAAATAAGAATAAAAAGTGCGAATTTTTGAATTAAAATTTTTTAGAGGAACAAAGGAGATTTTCGACAAGGATGACATCATTTTTGACACCTTACTTGTGGCAAGTATCACTTTCATCATCGGGTAATCCTGATCTTGGACTGCTTCGAGACCCGGTGTTTACAATTGCCTCCAATTTTGGGAAACCTAGAACTTGGGTCTCTGGGTGAGAGAAAATTCAGAAAACAAGGAAAGAGATACGTACCTGAGGAGGTCGCTTTTTCAGACTGGATGATATTGTTGGCATTTTATCCTTTCTGAGGTGGTGCCTCCTGAGAGGTCTTTGGCTAGTCAGTTGCCCCCTGAGAGGTCTTCGATTGATTGCCCCTTGAGAGGTCTTTGATTAGCTGCCCCCTGAGAGGTCTTCGGCTGATCGCCCCCTGAGAGGTTTTTGATTAGCTGCCCCCTGAGAGGTCTTCGGCTGATCGCCCCCTGAGAGGTCTTTGATTAGCTACCCCCTGAGAGGTCTTCGTTTGATCGCCCCCTGAGAGGTCTTCTGTTAGTTGGCTACCCCCTGAGAGGTCTTCGGTTGATCACCCCTTGAGAGGTCTTCGGCTAGTTGGCGACCCCATGAGAGGTCTTTGGTTGATCGCCCCCTGAGAGGTCTTCGGCTAGTTGGCTGCCCCCTGACAGGTCTTCGGTTGATTGCCCCCTGAGAGGTCTTTGGCTAGTTGGCTTCCCAGTGAGAGGTCTTCAGTTGGTTGCCCCCTGAGAGGTCTTCGGCTAGCTGGCTACCCCCTGAGAGGTCTTTGGTTAATCGCCCCCTGAGAGGTCTTCGACTAGTTGGTTGCCTGGATTGGTGTTTTGACTGATGTCGTCACTCGCCTTTTGTCAGTGTTCGCATCGATTCTCTCTTTCTACAAGACTTAGAAAGCCAAATATGCAGGAAAAATAGTAAGCATGGACGTGAGATGCATATGTATGCGGCAATGCAGGATAAGAATTCGTCTAAGTGGATTCAGAGGCGACAGTCGGTTTGGTCGTAATTTGCAGTAGGATCGATGCCACTTGGAATTGCTCTTGAATTTTATGCCTTTGGGGATTATGAGGTTCTCTTCTGATTGAAGGTAGTACGTCCCTTGTGGATTTTCACACTAGCTTTTCTTAGCGGGAAATGCATCCTTTTCGGATTTTCACATAACCCTGTGCCTTATTTTTTGCCTGGAATGGACACAACCTAATCCAGCGGCTTTTATTCATTTCACTTTTTGTAGGACAGACTGCCTGTTTCCAGGTTTTCACCCTGCCCTTTAGCTTGACTTTTGCTTAAATTATGGTTTTCATCTCTAATGGCTTTCTTTTTTTTTTAATTTTTTTTTCGGCGTGGCTACAAGAAAGACTGAAGCTACTATCAGAGCCTCCTTCTATGGCAGTTAGCAATTATTCACTGAGACATCTTCCCCTAAACAATGATTATGTCCCCTCGCCCACTCTGACGAAGGTGTTGTTTGATTGGGTGAGGTGGCTAACAAGGGTCGACTCCTTATGCCCCCGGCTCTCTTTTCTGTTCCCTTGTGTGGATTTCTTGAGACCACTTTGGATATCATTGCCTATTGCATTTGATAATTCGGAGGGATTCAAGATGTCATAAGGCATCCTCTATCTTTCTAGGGTAGCATCTCATTCTCGGCCTTCACCCCTGAGTACCATAGCCCTTAGACACAACTGCTTACAAAAATTGTCGAACTGCAAGTCAGAGACTACACCGTCGTCTCCATAAGTGCATATAAGAGAAATGTACTTAGCCCCGCTGTAGATAATGGGACCCATCGGCTTAGGCATCTGGTCGGTGAGAGCAGAAGTCACTACAAGAAAATATGAAAATACCAACCGAATTTATTCCGTTGCTAAATTAGCAACAGAATCATAATTCCGTTGCTATTTAGCAACGAAAAACTGTTTCCGTTGCTAAAATTGGTTAAATTTTGAAAATTTAACGACGGAAATATATTTGGTTATTTTTCGTCGCTAAAAGTGGAGGGAATATTTAGCGCCAAAATTTAGCCACGGAAATTAGCAACCGAATGACCATACCGTTGCTAAATAATGCGGTAAAATATTTTAAAATATTTTCCATTGCTAAAATAGCAACGAAAAATACGTTTACATTCGGTTGCTAAATGGCAAAAAATAGCAACGGAATGTAATTTCCGTTGCTAAATAAGATGGTTTTAAAAATTGAGTTCTAAAATAGCAACGAAAAATTTATTCGGTTGCTAAATGGCGGAAAAATAGCAACCGAATATATTTTTCGTTGCTAAATAACAAGTTTTAAAAAAGGGATATAAAATAGCAACGAAAATTACATTCGGTTGTTAAATGGCAAAAAATAGTAACGGAATGTATTTTCCGTTGCTAAATTTCTAAAATAGCAACCGAAATTTCATTCTGTTGCTAAATGGCAGAAAAATAGCAATCGAATGTACTTTCAGTTGCTAAATAACAAGTTTTAAAATAGGGTTATAAAATAGCAACGGAAATTATATTCGGTTGCTAAATGGCAAAAAATAGCAATGGAATATTATTTTCGTTGGAAATAGCAACTGGAATTTCATTCGGTTGCTAAATGGCAGAAAATAGCAACCGAATGTAATTTCCGTTGCTAAATAACAAGTTTTAAATAAACGTTCTAAAATAACAACGGAAATTACATTCGGTTGCTAAATGGCAAAAAATAGAAACGAAATATTATTTTCGTTGCTAAATTTTTAAAATAGTAATGGAAATCTCATTCAGTTGCTAAATGGCAGAAAATAGCAACCGAAGGTAATTTCTGTTGGTAAATAACAAAGGGTTTTAAAATAGTAACGGAAATTTCTTTCGGTTGCTAAATGGCAAAAAATAGCAATGAAATGTAATTTTCATTGCTAAATTTCTAAAATAGCAACAGAAAGTTCATTCGGTTGCTAAATGGCAGAAAAATAACAACCGAATATACTTTTCGTTGCTAAATAATAAATTTTAAAATAGTAACAGAAATAACATTCGGTTGCTAAATGGCAAAAAATAGCAACCAAATGCAATTTGTGTTGCTAAATTTCTAAAATAGCAACCGAAATTGGTTCAGTTGCTATTTAGGCTTAAAAAATTGCGTTCTAAAATTAAATCACAAAACACATTTTCCATTGCTAACTTTTCAACTCTCTACGCCTCTACCTTACGCGTCCCCCCCTGGATTACCTAAACTTCGCTTCTTCTCCCTGGATTACCATGACCACCTCTTTGCTCGAACCTTCTTCGTTTCCCTTTAAATTCTCAAAATTGCAGCCACGTCCTCCATCTCCGGCTTCGTCTTTCCGTGTACTCTGCCGTGGAGGATTCCCGCCGGCTGACCTCAAATTCGAGCTACTTCGTCTTCCTCTTTTGTATCTGAGCTTTTCTCTAGTTATCTCTCTCTATATACTGTTTAAACGCCATGGCCATCTCTCTGCAACTTTGCCGCGTGTCTTTGCGTGCGTACATCTTCTCCCGCGAAAATCTCGCTCCTCGGTTTTCTCGTAAACCCATCTCAATTCGATGCTCAACTTCCGGTGACGAGTCTTCCTCAGGTTCTTTGGCTATGGACTCTGATTTTGATGCTAAGGCGTTTAGGGATAACTTGACCCGAAGCAAGAATTATAATCGGAGAGGGTTTGGGCACAAAGAGGAGACTCTAGAGCGCATGAGTCAAGAGTATACAAGTAATTTTTTTTTCAAGTTATAATTTTCTCGTTTATTGTCGACTTTAGTTTTGGATTGTTCTTGGGTCCCTTCAAAGTTTAATTCTTTTTTTGTTTGGTTGGGAAATTTGCAGGTGATATCATTAAGACTTTGAAGGAAAATGGGTATCAGTACACATGGGGAAATGTTACTGTGAAATTGGCGGAAGCTTACGGGTTTTGCTGGGGAGTTGAGCGTGCTGTGCAGATTGCTTATGAAGCAAGAAAACAGTTTCCTGAAGAGAAGATTTGGCTTACTAATGAGATTATTCATAACCCAACGGTTAATAAGGTTTGTACATATCCACCCTGCTTGTATAGCGTTCTTCAATTTTGAGTTTTCTGGCTAAAATGATTTGCTTGTGGACTGTGGGGCTGATAATCTTAATTCGTGTGATTATTATAAATGGTAATTTTAGACAAAATAACAAGTTTCTTTGATAGCTTTCCTCCTTTTGTTCCTTTAATTTTTTTGTGCTTGAGCCGTTGGGGGCTTCACAGGACTGAACTCTGTTGTCTGGTTAACTTCCTACTTCATTCCTCAAATTGTAAGGAACCTGGGTTGTTCAAGTTGGAATTAAGAATTTTGACTCTGGGGTGTACTCTGTCTTTGGGGTCATACAACGGCAACAAATTCAAGTTCTGATTGTGATTTTTAACGTTTTGAATCTTGTAATTGCTCGAGTTGTTCTGCGACATTGGTATAGCATAGGTTTTTCTGTTCAGTATGTAAGAGGAAAACCAGTTGGCCTTTGTTTTTATTTTGTTAGAAATTGGAGAAATTTATTTATCAGATGGACCTCTGTCCCTTCATTTTATTGGAGAAACTAATTTATTTATGGCAGAGGATTTACTTCTTGTTTAGGAACAAGTTATTACATTTGTCATGTGATGCAGCAGATCTGCTGTTCTGGATATTTGTAATTCAACTATATGATTCTTACAAAAGAAGTGGTTAGGTTGGCGCTAGTAGAATTTGGTTTGTTGTAAATTGTTTTGAAATTAGAATGCAGTGCCAAATGGGGAAATGTCCCCACCACAGAACCACTATCTGTAAAACACAATGTCATATAATATATAAGCAAATCAGTGTTTTCCTTTGTAATTGTAGAAGCCATAAAACAGGTACATCATACATGCGTTAGGTGTCCTAAAGCTATCACTTTCCTTGGCAGAGCTTATTTAGCCACACGACTGCTTCTGTTTTATCACTTTCAGTTTAGGCTGTGAGTGAGTGAGTGAGGGCAAGATGGTTTTATGATTGAATTTCTTAGGACCACTCATAAATATATATATATTGAATTAGCACTTTATTATGTTTGATTTATTAAGCATTTGGAATTTATCTTTGAATTCCGTTTTCTGTTTTAGAGGAGGATACCTTACTGTTTATGGTTAATGTATGATAATATGTAGGACTATTTTCACAATTTGATTGAGCTTTAAATTTTGCCGATTGGTTTTTGATATTTACATTTCTCAATTATATTCTCTAGTAGGCTGCATCTCTTGTTTTTAAAAGTTTAAAAATGTGAACATAGATGATACATATTGAAAATTTGATATGCTAAATTGCAAGAATTCCTATGTAATTGCACAAATTCTTGCAATTTGCTGTCTCTTTGGTGCTTCCTGGATATATATATATTAAAAGAACAAACCCAAAAATTTAGCATATCATTAATCAACTTCAAATCTATAATTATAATTCTGCAGTTTGATGAAGTGGTAATGGTAGTTGATTTGATGAGTTGGTTGGATTTAATATGGCTGCAAGTTAAATGCACTTAAAAATTATAGAATTATGCTGTCGAAATTTGTCCTAGAAATTATGCAATAAATGTTACTAGTTTGTTCTATACAAAGAATTAGTTGTATCAACTTATCTTCAAAGAGTTTTATCGTCAAGTTGTTATGCATACTATTTTGATTGATATAGTTATTTGATTTCATTTTCTTATATTATCCTCAACTTATTTGTTTGTTATATTTATTTACTATTTTGATTGATATAGTTGGCATTTCTTTCTTAAAGAGATTGTAAGTTAGGCCAACCAACATGTTAGGATAAGGATGCAATGTTGTAACGCTGTTTAGAGAACTTAAAGATTATGCCGTTAAAAGAATTTTTACTCAAATCCATGTTTTCCAGGGTTTCAAATCCATGTTGCAAGTTATTGAATCCTAAATCAATCCAGGTTTATTGTAATTATAAATTTTCTGAATTATTATCCTTTTATTGTCATTAGTTCTATACATAGATACATGGATCTGATGTATTCTTTTTTAATTGCTAAACATGATCAATCCAGGTTTATTGTAATTATAAATATTTGAACCATTAACTTATTGGCATTTTTTTTCCTTAATATACCATTTTATTTCTCATCGTTTGAGAATGGGTTGCATTTGTATTATTATCTTCATTATCCTTGCATATTATACATGGATCTGCAATTTGAAGTACTTGCTCGGGTATGTAAAAGTTGACTGAGTATTATAATTAATTAAGTATTAATATATCTTTTGCTTTCTGAGTTTTGTAATTGCAGAAATTAACCTTTTTAATTAATATACAACCCAATTTAATGTCATGTGACCACCAATAAACTACTTTCTTTTCTATATATATATATATGTATACACATATATATATGTATATATATCTTTATTGGTTATTGCATTTACATGTTATGAACTAGATTTATAGTTGCGTATATTGAATACCATTTTTGTGTAGCTTTTGGAGAGCAAGATGCAGTAGGCAAAGTCTAAGAAAGATACTCTGAAAGCACTGGTTGATACAGAGCGAAATTGGAGTCTTTTTGTTATTTTTGTTACAGAATTTTGTATAACTCTGTACGCTTTATAAATAAATATTTATATATGTATATTTTTGGCACAATTGTAATTGACATTTATCTATTTATGAAATGATAAGTTATTGATATTATCCATGTTATATTATCAATAAGAAAATTTTCTTAAATTTCATTATGAATTTTTGGATTATATTTATTTATAAGTAAAATTGATATTTATCTATTCGGTTGCAATTTTAGATTATATTTATTTATAAGTAAAAAAATTTAATTAAAATTATACATTTTTTGATATTAAAAATTGCAACGGAAGATAAATTCCGTTGCTATATTTAGCAACGGAATGTCACTCCCGTTGCTAAATTTAGCAACGGAATAGATTCTGTTGTTAAATTTAGCAACGGAAATATAATTCTGTTGTTAAATTTAGCAACGGAAATATAATTCCGTTGCTAATGTTGATCAATTTATTGGAATAAATATTGATTAAATTTAGCAACAGAATAAGTTTTTCGTTACTAAATTTAGCAATGGAAATAGGATTCCGTTGCTAAATTTAGCAACGAAAATGATTTCGGTTGCTAAAAATTACCCATCGTCAAATTTGCAACCGTTTTTTCCGTTACTATTTTCCGTTGCTATTTTCAATTAGAAACGGAAAATCAACAGATTTGGTTGCTAATTTTCATTGCTATTTACAGATTTTTTTGTAGTGAGTAGAGTATAGCCATTTAAATTTCACACATTCAACAATGAACGGTATTCCTCTTTTTATAAAAGAACTAGGAAATGATGAGTTAAACTGCTTTTATCTTATATTTTTCCGCAAAATTGTGTACATTTCAATATGATTTCTCTATACATGATCACCATTTAACATAGATTCAGAATGCAAACTTACATTTAATTTCAAAATGGATTTTGAAAGCATCAGACTCCTATTTCCAATCAGCCCTTTTGGGTTTTCTTGTTGAATATTTTCTCTCAACCCTCTAATTTTTGCCCAGCATGCCTTTTTTTTCGGTTTTCACCCTGACGAGGTGCCCAATTTTAGTAAGGCCGCATTTTTTCGATTTTCAACCTGCGGGGCATTTATTCTCTTCTTTTGATTTTTAGTTTTTAGCCATGGAACCTCTTAGGCTTGTTGATGCTGATCTGTTATCCGAGCTCATCTTCGTTGCTGTCCATTAGAACCGCTGCCCCTTTAGACAAAATTTTCTTAGGAGCAAACGGGTCTTCCCATGTCAGACTGAATTTACTTCGCGCGTCTAGAAAATCAGGTCTCATTTGCTTGAAGACCGAATCTCCTTCTTTCAGTGAGTGTTTCCTGACCCTTTTCCAAATGATCGAACAAGGTGTTGATAGATCAGATTGCGATAATAATCCCACAACCTGTTTCCGTTTAACGTGTTTAGTTGCTATAGCCGTTGCTTCTATGACTGCCCCTAAAGATTTGATGTATTCTAACAGGCAGTAGTGCTTCCACCCCCATGCATCGAGGAATAAAGCGTGACTCTTGTAAGGGTTTCGACTGCAGACCCCAAATGGGTCTCCTCCATAACCTTCTTGGCTTTCTTCTCGTCTAAACACCTCAGCAGTATGTCATCAGCTCACCTCTCATACTGCACACCCTCTATACTGATGAACTGGGTGGATAGCTTGTGAATCAGTCTTTAGGTCCTTTTCAGTAGCCAAGAAGAACGGCAAAATACAGGTATGTGTAGATCAACGGGATTTGAACAAAACTTGCCCCAAGTAACTTTCCCTCGCCCCATTCGATGATCAATTTTTTCTTCTTTTTTTTTTTCTTTTTTTTTTGTTTTTTTATTTTATATTTATTTATTTATTTATTTTTTATTTTGTTTTGTTTTTTTTTTGCATACATTTTTTTTTGCTCCCCAATAAGCTTTGTCCAAATCTTGATAGTTTACACATACACGCACTTCTTTTCTTAACCATTGGGGATGTCATGGATCCACCCAGTTTGCGCTTCAGTAAAAATTTAGCCCTGGTTCTGCTTGTGGATTCTCCCTTTTAACCTTTCCTGCCCCTCCTGGTTCGAATCTTCTGAGCTTCTGCTTGACTGGTCTATGATCGGGATACACTGGCACAGCGTGTTCGACGACTTCATAATCATCTCCTAGCATGTCTTCATAGGTCCAGGCAAAGACTTTTTATTTCGTTTTCTTTTTCATTCTCTCAAATTTTAATCTCTCTTCAAGAGTCATAATAGATTCTATTAAGATTTTTTTTGGGTTCCACAAAGTTCTGAGATTAAATGGAATGGCATCATTTGAATCATTATTAAATATGAATGTGTCATGATCAGGCATAGTGAAACCATAAGAAAATATCACACAGATAGGTGTAATCATTCATTTCATTTAACAAAAACCAAAATTAAAAAATGTCATCATCAAATAGTTCTGGGATAAAAACAATATCTAAATAGTTATCTTCTTCCAGTTTCCATCAACACAGCTGTTTCGGCCAATGGTTCATCACCATCCGCAGGAACCATCTTCCTTCCCTACTTAGGTACTTAATTTATCTTCCTCTCCTTCTTCCGCTCTTTTGGGTCAGTGATCTGCTTGCTATCAATGAGGTCTTGAATACGATGCCTCAAGGTCTTGCAATCATCTGTGGTATGCCCGGTGTGCTGGTGGAAAGCACAATACTGATCCGCCTTGTGATCGGGATGTCCTTATTTTTTGGCGGGCCTAGCTGGCACTGGCTGCAACATTCTCCCCTTTATTAGCTTCTCAAAAACCCATGACAAGGGCCTGCCCAAATCAGAATAGTGCCTTTGAGCCGTCTCAGCCATTGGTACTTTCCCTGTCCTTCTTGTACCACCGCTACCAACTCCTAGACTTGCGGGGCTAGCAATAGTCTTATTGAGAGGTGCTTGGGTAGTTGCGAGCTTGGACTTCACAACCTCTTCTTCAAGATCAGCTAGTTTACTTTCGGCGTTTGAGGGACTGAGGAGGCCCCTTGACTGTAAAGGCTCTAGTCCTTTTGCTTTTCCCACTTTCCCGATTGGTGAGTCGAGTGGAGCCTTGCCCCTAGGCTCGGGGGTGGATGGAAAAATTATAGTCGTCGTTGCATAATCCTTTTGATCGTAGCTAGCTCAACCTGGTTAAGGGTAACCACCATAAGTTGAGCTTGGAGAACTAGCGCCATGGCATCCATCCTGTCCTTAACTATGGTCAACAACCTCTTTTCAAGCTCCTCGAACCTTCTATCCATCTCTTGGGTCATTAAGGCACGAGCCTCTTCAATCTGTTGCTAGGGATCAGCCATTTCTAATGCCTGTGGATATTCTGATAGAGATGCTAGATCTCTGCCAACCACTTCAAACTCCGTCTACTTTTCGGGAAACTACGGGGATCCCAAAACCTCCCAGGTAAATGGTCTATGATGGCTAAAAAAATAAAGGAGTTAGAATGATGCATAGATGACATGTACAATGCATGATCGTGAGTTATGTAGCATTTCGCAACCATATACGAGCAAGTAGATCCTTCCAACCTTTTAACTCCTACACACGAGGTCGAATAGCCTCTTCCTAGGTTGTCTTCATCCATGAGTCAATAGGGAACCCAATGGGCACGTATGGTGCACGGTGGAAAATCGGCAGCATAACACTCTTAATTTAAAACACATGCGTATGGGTTTCGGCCGTTACATATTTGGATACTTCAATTAAAGTAAGGTGAACCTATCGGGGCATGAAAGCCTTTGATAGAAGATCACTCAATTTGCTTGATTTTGTTTAACACGCAACGGCCCACATCACAAGCATCGTATTCAGGAGCATGTCACCTAATGGAAGTTTCTATTTGTCATTACATGAGCTTTAGTGCCCCAAAAATAATTAATTACAAGGGCCCAAAAAATGTATGAACATAAATTTAAAACAAGCAAACAAAATCAAACATAAAAAAGACATACATAAATCGGGGTATTCGTTTGGTTTAGGAACATTGGTCCCTTCACACTTATTTTTGAAAACGGATCGAAGAGTTATTTGATTGCTAGTTTGAAAAAATCGGGATGAGTGGTCCCATTTTTGGAGAAAATTTACTCTTCATTTCATTGTGATATTTTTCATTTCTTGGCTAAAATGAGGGACATTGGTCCCAATTTTATTAGTAAAAGTTTCAATTTAATTATACAAATACTTTTGTGATTTTTTTATCTCACGCATGCATAAATAAAATATTTATTCGCAAACAAACACAACACAAAGAGAGGGAATAGGAAAAGTCTCACCAAACGACGTGATCTCCTACCTGTAGTGACCCCTCCGCGTCACAATGCAAGTCATATCTTAATCTTAGACAGAAAGTAATATTAAAAATATTAGTAATAATTCTAAACAAAATTAATCAAGTAAAGACAAAGTAAATATAGGACATATTAATTTAGTACACAAACAATTTCTATGCGAAAATAAATTAAAATGAGTCATGCAAAAACTTCAAGGATGGTGATAAAAATAATGGCAACATAATGGTAATAACAATAATAAAATCATGGTAATAATAATAACAATATTCATGGCAACAGGGTAATAATAATAATAATGGTAGAGTGATAATAATAATAATAATGGTAGGGTAATGATAATGATAATAATAATAATAATAACAATAGTGAAGAAGAGCAACGGGAGTCACAAAAATCAAGTTAAATCACAAACAGTATGCCAACAATAATAATCATATTAGAAATGCTAGAAATGAATTATAAATAGGGTAATAATAACAGAAAATAATAATATTAACAATAATAAATGATGAACAAAAATAAATGAGAACGGTTCAAAAAATATTTACCCTCAGATTTTATAGATCGGAAAATAGGATATCTTGATCTGTTCTCCTTGTCGAATTTATGATGATAAACTCCCGAAGGAAGTATAAAAATCTATATTTTAAAATAAATTAACTCAAGTAAATATTTTTGGAAGGGTGACCCAAGAAAAAGGAAATTGATTTTCCTTGCTTAGATCGCACATCGAATGAAAAATATTTTGCAGAAAAAAGAAGGAGAAAAGAAGATTCAAACTTGAAAATCTTAGTATTTTTTTTGTTTTGAAAATACTCTCGGCTGTGCTTTTGTTCTTGAGAGAAAATTCTTTTCTTTGAAAATTGCAGCTCCCCTGTAAATGAAGACCAATCTTCATTTTGACCCTCTGGATTGTCTCAAAATGGGAAAAGACAAATTTTTCTTTCATTTTTTGGTCCCCAAAAATTGCACAGAATTGTGAAAGAAACAAAAAAAATAGAGTGTAATTTGACCAGGAAACGCAGGGGCAAGAATGGCCGCGGGTAGAGGGACGCGACGCGTGCATGAGAGGGGGCGCGTGTTGCCCAACGAGGCGCGCATTGCCAAGCTAGGTGCGCCCCCTGGCGAAGCACGCCCTAGGGGGGGCGCGCGCTTCCCCTCGGCGACGCACGCCCTAGGGGGCGTACGCTCCCTCGTCAGCGCGCGCCCGAGCGGTGTGCGTCCCCTTGATAGCGCGCGCACCCGCAGGAGCATGCAGCTCTTGTAGTGCGCGCGCCTGCAGGCGTACGTCTCTCTCGCGTGGGGGCAGCCCGCACGCATGGCGAGCGAATAAAATAAAAAAATAAAAAAAATGAATAGGAATAAAAATAAGAGTAAAAAATGCAAATTTTTGAATTAAAAATTTTTAGAGGAACAAAGGAGATTTTCGACAAGGATGACATCATTTTTGACACCTTACTTGTGGCAAGTATCACTTTCATCATCGGCTCTCGGGACCCATTGTCTACATATACCGTGACCCGACGGGTTCACGATGACGATCAAGGGCAGTACCAACATAAACATGCAAAATTTATAAAGCTTTAAGCTGAAATTCGAGTTATAAAATTTCTTTCATTTTCAAATACACTTGTACGGTTAACTATTAACTTATTACGTAAGCACAATACAAATTATACTTCTCCAGAACTTATTACAGATAGATCAATTGCATAGCTCATGTTGCTTTTACAAAACTTATATTTCAAAATTACAAATCTTGCATACACTTTTAAGACTATACAAATCCTACCCTGAAACCTCTTCATATACTTGCATTGGCCTGGACTGGTACAGATGACCCTCCAAAAAGACCCAATCATTTGTACCTACACGGATTAAAAGAAAATCCATGCTAAACATAAAGCTTACTGGGAAAAAAAAAATATGGACGACCACCAAGAGTAGCCATCAAACAAATTCATTTATGAAAGCCTTCTTTAAAACATAATCATACAGTTCCTAACTATCTCAATAAAAGTAGGAAAAATCTTAATAGTGTAAACACATATATAATCCTTCATTTAAAGCGTACTTTTCACATACGGTTCAATTCGAGAAGCATACACATTATTGATTCATGTATCAATCTCAACATGTTAAATATGCAGTATATTATCAGTCTAATAATATTTCGTACAAATATATATACATAAACGCATGTTCACTTTTCACTTTATTTTAGGTTCACAAAATTAAGTTATTACACTTTGGTCTATCAAAATTGATTGCAATTCCAAAGCAATGGATAAAAAACATCATGAGCTTAACCCATAACTCGCATTCATCACATGAAAAACTTCACTTCATACATTTTATGTAGTATCATTTTAATAATTCGCATTATTCCATGTCACATTTGTACACATTATTATGCTTGCTAACTCAATGAAGTGGATAATGGGTAAACACATAAGTACGAAAACATTTTCTTTCTCTTTTGAAAAATGCATAGGAATCTTAAACAAGATCCAATCACATAGGGATTGTGAGGATCTAAACACATAGGGACCTGATCAGGGTCCAGGAAATGCATAGGCTGCAGCAAACAGAATCCTATAGGCATGCCTATCTATCCACTACTTGACTTGTAGGCTAAATTATTTATCCAATTATGGTTCAGTTAGCCTCATAATATAACATCATTTAATCTAAATAGACAATATCATATCACTTAGTAATTTACTTACATATATGGCTTACATGGTATCACATATTATAGTTCATACATTGATTCATATCTAATTCATAAGTAAGAAACCATGCAAAGTATATCAAACAAAAGAGCATTCATAGCACAAAGGAGGGTTGCGCTCGCGACAGAGAACAGCCTGGTAGAAGTTCGACTTACCGAACTCTCTGACACACTCGCGATAGAGAACACCTCGGCGAAAGATCGGTTTATCGAGGTTTCTGTCACGCTCACGATAGAGTCAAGCATCACGCTCTGCTACCGATCTAAATAGGTTACCTCATGCTAAACCTCCCCAAAACCATGCATTTAATCCAAGAACTTCAACACAAACATCTCAAACTATTCCATTATCAAGAATTATTCATTATTTAGACAGTCAATTAAAAATCATTTGATATACGAAAGATTCATTTCATTTTCAGTTTATGACACACTTAACAAAATCATTTAATTCAATCTTAACATCATATAACAATTTTGAACCATAAGTAAGCCTACTTAAGGCTCGGATCATTAATGGCCCAATAAACTTTCTATACATCTGTACATACATGCCACATTTATTTTTTTACAAGTACCAAGGCATTATCAGAGTTTCAGTTAATATATTATCTTTTATGTACGAATAAGTTTCTATACTTTGGTTCAGACTTGGAATTATATTCCAAGCTTCCTATGTATCCCAAGGGATTGGAAATCAGAATCCCATAGTTCTAAAGGTTCAATATGCAATTGAAGTATTTACACTTATAACCTCTTAACATATCATTTTTGGATTCATTTGAAAATGTTCAACTAATTATGCCTTTAAGTCTCTTAGAAATTATTCATATTTATAACCTTATTGACTTGATTTATAAGTGATAGCCGTTTATTTACTTTTTACAAACTCTAAACATGTGATGGATAAGTCTTAGAAAGTTTCAGTTAAGTTTGGTGTTTCGGGAGAAAAAACACACCAAAATACACAAACTAGAGGAGGGTAAAGGTGGGCAATGATTCATGCCAGCCATGGGGTCTCAAATAAGGAGAAAAACCCTTATTTAGCTTGTTCTATTGCACTCACGACAGAAGCACACTCACGACAGAAGCCTCCATCAGGTGCCCTATGAAAAACAGGATAACAGGACTGCTTTTCACATCAAACTTGAACCGCCTAAACCAATATCTAAACCTCATTTTTAGGTAAAATGTCCTTTTAACAAATGATCTCTAGGATGTTATCTTTCATACGGAACAACTTTGAGATCATTTAAACATCTAAATCATCAAATATGATTAAAACAACTTGAACTGCTCCAATGATCCGGCCAAAGTAGAGACACCTCTATTTTTGCCAATTTTGAAGTACTTAGAGCTATAATTAGCTTATGGATATTTCTAAGATACTTTTAGGTCTATTTTAGCCTTCCAATGGCACTAGTTTCATACAATTTGGAGTTCTAAAACTCCAGATATAGCCTAAGAATCGAAGAGGGGTCAAGTGTCCCAACACAGTTTTCACCAAATCCTATTCACATGCACATTTTTAACAAGTTAAAGCCAACACTCACTACCATTATCATAGATTCAACACATATTATTCACATACATCTCAAATCACATTATTTATCATCAAACCTCATAAACTAAATATATAATTTCCAAACCTCATGTGATGACTCCTTTTATCTTCACTTTACTTTCTATCCCTTCTTTCTCCTTCACTTTGTATCAAATTCTAACTTGCATCAATTGGTTCCCTCAATCAAAACACATCACAACTCACGTGAGTTTTTTCCTCAAAAACACATAACTTAACATCTTATACAAAGAAAAGGAGGAAAGATAAGAAAAGACCTAAAACTTACCTCAAAATCATCAACTCTTGCTTAAGCTTTCCCAACTTCCATCTCTCTTGTATCAATTAGTAGACAAAAAGAAGAGAGAACAAGAAGAAGATTGTTGGATTTTCTAGCCAATGAAAACCGTGTCCCTCATCTCTCTCTTTCCCTCTTATATACTCATACATACTTGGTCTACAATGAGCCACATGTTAAACTCTTATTGGTCCATTGAGGATATTTGTAAAATATCTACTTTGAGCCTTAATTCTCTTGTAATCATACATTGGCATATACCAAATTTATATTTCATACCTTGGCCCACATAATTAACTAATTCATTCAATTTGATCGATGGGTGTAAAAAGACCAAATTACCCTTACGCTTTTCACTTAATACCGAATACATCATTTACTATAATTAACCATTTCCATCCTCCAATTACATATTTTGGTCACCCAAAATAATTATTTTAATGCCATTTAAGGCATAATGACATAATTGTTCAATTTGCCGTAACTTGCCGAAACTTTCGAATTAATGACGGTTGTATCCTTTTTGACACTTCCATCGCTAAAACAAACACATTCGGTTTCCACTTCACCCTAAACATGCCTTAATATGGTTAGGATGTATTTTGGGTCCGTACACACCTACCATACCTTGCAAGCCACAAATGTATGTTATAAGATTCTGTAGTTGCAGTATAAGGGAGTTACATTTTTTTGGTATCAAATCATAGGTTTAGCCGATTATGGCTAATAAGAGTCTAAGAATTTATCTATGTGCAGTCTTTGTGTTGGCCTAATACAGATGTCCTTATTTTCTCATATATAGTAAAATGGAAGAATCTCGTGATGCTGTAGAGGAGACAGTAGAAAGTGTGAATTTGAGTGAGCATGGTCCATCATTTTGAGCCCTTTTGTGTCTGCAAGAGGTGATGTTTCGGTTATACTAGTGGAGACTTTACTTAAAATATTGCATGGCATGGCATGAGTTCTTGATAGGCTTACTGCATCGAGAGCTCCGATAGATGTAGTAAGGAAGCATGAAGCAGAGGAGTTTTTAGGAATGACTTTAGAGGAGTCAGGTAAAGTAGAATATTGGCTAGAAAGTACTCAGAGGGTATTAGATGAGGTGAGATGTCCACCAGAACTGAAGGCTATTTGTGCCGTTTCTCTTTTTCATAGAGCAGCATACGATTGGTGGAAATTAGTGATGAAGCATCCTCACCTACCTGACCTAGTGACATGGGAGTTTTTCACCCAAGAGTTTAAAAAGAAGTTGTAACACCCCCTACAAATACTCAATAGAGCATAGGAACAGTACAAGACCATAAGGGGCATCACACAATAGATATGCATCCTGACTTAATGTTCAGATTCCTATCATGCATTTCATATGTATATATAAATCCATACAAACTAAAATTCTTCACTTTTATAGACTTGTTGAAGAAATAACTTCCATAAAACTAAATACAATATAATTTTTTCATATTTATACTGTAATGCCCCAATTTATACCCTAGTCGTTTTGGATATGTTTGAGAATATATTCAAGGGTAAATGAGAATGATTGTGTTTATAAGTTAAATACATAATTAGAATTAATTTGTTTGTTGGGAATTAATCTAATTGAAGAGGTTAATTTAGTAATTTCACATATGAGGAATTAATTGCATAAGTATATGGATGTAATTGCATCAATTAAATTAGTTGGGTGTGCTAATGTATGATTATTATAAATTAAGAGTTTAATGTAGGGAATTATTAAGGAAAATGATTAAATGGTAAAACAAGAAAGTGTGCACCAATCCCTTGTAGACATGTGCCTATTCTAGAAATTGAAAGAGAATTTATGGCTTTATAAGCCATGAAAGTCAGTTGGTCTTAGGAAGAAAAAACCAGCCAAATTTTTTCTCCTCCCCGAGGCAGCTTTCTCTCCTTAGTTGCACCCATAAATTCATGTGAGCTTGTTGAAGATAAATCTTAAGCAATAGATTAATTTAAGAGTGGTTTTGAAGCATTTAAGGTAAGAATTAATCACTATTTATCATCTTCTTCATTTTTACTTGATATAGTGTAAGTTGTGATATTTGTGAAATTAACATGGTTTTGCTACTTGAACTTGAAGAAGTAGCAGCTGAAGGACATAAAAAGGAGAAAGAAGGAGATAGAGTTGAAGGAAGAAGTGATTTTGAGGTTTGGCAATCCCTCTTCCCTTGTGTTTAATTTGTGTATAGTTTGAGTGGTTGATGTGATTATATACTTGTAATTATTGCTAGAGATGTATGAGAGTTAGATGGATATGAAATAATGATTTTGGAAGTGGTTGCTTGTAAAAAGAATGAGTTTGGATGTGTAATTTGGGTTAGAAAACATAAAACAGAGCATTGGCGTGTTTTCCAAAAAAGCACAGTTGTGTTTTAGAAAACACAGTTGTGTTTTGAAAAGGCACTGCTGTACTCTACAAAAACACAATTGTGTTTCAGTGTGGTAGTGCATTTTTGTTGAGTTACACGACAGTTAGAGAATCCTAACCGCCTTGTGATCGTGCTAGATCTAAGACATTTGAGTTATCCGATGGCCCACACAGTGGTCAGGATTTTCTGCCCACTGTATGGTAGCCTACACGGCAGTCAGGAACATCCTTATTGCCGTGTAAATGCATTCTATCCAGTAAATTTTGAGTTTGAGCATCCCACATGGCAGTCAGGATATTCTGCCCACCGTATGGAGTCTCTTACACGGTGGTCAGGATTGTTCTTACCGCCGTCTAAAAGCATTCTATTTGACAAGTTCCAAAGTCCAGCATTTCACACGGCGGCAAGTTTTCATGACAGCTATGTGACCCCTATTTTCTAGAATTTATTTGTAAATTTTGCCATCAAATGATTTTCAAATGGAATTAAATTAAATATGATGATTATTTATCAGTAATAAATGATATCTACTATGTTTCTGTGCATGCTATGAACTATTTATATAAGGGATATGTGTATTATGCAATCTCAACTTAATGGCATGGAATAATAAATATGTAAAAAGACTGGAATCTTGGTATATGCCCTTTAGCCTGCTTTAGACTAGGTAATGGATAAATAGGCATGCCTATAGGGACTCTGATTGCTACAGCCCCCATTCTGTCCTGTAGTTTGGGTCATCATTCATCACAAAAGAGGGGAATAACATGATTAAAATGTATTGTACCTTCGGGTACCCCTGTTCTACACCTACGAGTACCTCTGTCTAGTATTTTCCCGTTATCCACTTCCTTAGGAATAATGCAGGCATGCTTTATGTGACACCCGTTACCCAAATGTAGTACACTGCATCTCTAAGAGATGAGTAGCCACAACAACTAAAGGATTTTGCACCAAAAAAAAAAAAAAAACTCATAATAATAAAATTTCATGCACAACCTCATATAATACATAGCATAAATTCTTACTTATAAATATATATTACAGTCATCCTTTTCATACAAAAAATTATTACAATATATATAAAAACTCTCATATTACAAAACTTACATCAAATACGAGCCCCTAAAGTGTTGGCCGTTGAAGATGTGGGACTGTCCTTCCAAAATTACTGCCTTCAGAACCTACACGGATAAACACCCGTGCTAAACTACAAAGCTTAATGGGGAAAAACATGAGGTAGATGACTATTCACAATGGTCATCAATGCATAATGCATACTCATGAACATACATATATAACAGAATAATTAACATATATAATAACCAATAAGAAAGTCATCAGTAATCATAAAGCTCACACATCATTTATTATCATGTTACTTTCTTTTTATCACATATTGCCTGCATTTACAAAATAGTGGATAAACGGGTTGAAACACATAGGTACCCGAAGGTATAGTTTCAATATGCATAGGGATCCACATCCGGAATCCAAAACACATATGGATCATAGCAAGATCCAAACACATAGGGACCAAACCATGGTCCGAACACATAGGTTACATCTATAGACCCTTTAGGCATGCCTAACTATCCATGACCCAACTTTGTAGGCTAAATAATCTAATAATCCAATTGTTTACACTGTCACATTAAACAATATTAATATAAATTATTTCACAGAATAATTGCATACACATATAGTTGATTAAATAGGCTTAATTAGCATTATCATGCTAGATAATAGTCACATTAATTATTTTACAAATTAATTCCATACGTGTATAATCCATTTAATAAGCAAAATAATCATCATTTAATTCATATGTGACATTGCATAATACTTAAATGGGGAAAGTAAACAATCTGGCAAAGAATGGCAACTTAAAAGGTGAGGGATGACCACACATGTTTTGTAACACCCCGCCACCCCATTGGAAGGATACCGGAGTGCCACGCAAGCAAACACATATAACAAATCCATATTCACATGTATAAACAAAAACCAAATATAAAATAAAGAAACTTTTAATCATGTAATAATAAATCCTTTTTACATATAACATATATCCGTACTGTTTTACAAAATGAGGCTTGTAATCGAATACATATACAAAAATAATGTTTGTTCCTTTACAAAAGATTTACTTTGCTATACATAAGCCATATACAAAAATGAACAGCGGAAGACTTCAAAAATAACTTCATCAAAAGACTCCTAGTGGCCGACCTGCAGATATCTGACTCCAAATCCAAACTCGCCACCTGCACGGGAAAAGAGCCCGTGCTAAGCGATAACGCTTAGTGGGGAGGAACAAAACAAAATAACAATGTACAATATAGTATCTCATCACCTTTATGATATTTACAATATAAGCAATTAACAAATACAAACATACTTCTCTGATTATACCGATACAGGATATGCAAGAATTCATGTGCAACATATACTTTTAATCATGTCAATAAACATCTCAACATATACATCACATATAAACATGTAGCCTGATTAGTCCGAAATACTCTCTAGAAGTGGATACGGTCATTTGGATACTGATTGAACACAGTATACCAAGCATATAGAGACATGAGTCTCAAACATGTATTTTTCATATAGAGACCGAAGTCTCGCTTTATTTTCATATAGACCAAACATGGTCGAAACAAGGATCCAAACGGACCCGCATATATCATTTTATCATATAGCAGCTGCACACACACTCTGACCTAAGTAAGCGCTTACTTATCCACTACTATGACTATTCAGGCTTAAAACTCAACTCAACAATTCATGTATTCATGTACATTGATCAAAATCAGAAACATATACATATGTTCAAATATTAATTACTGAATGTAATATGAACTTATATTTCATCTAGAAATAATCCATGTATACATATATACTGTTCACATTTTGGAAACATGTAACTTTAAATATTAAAATCCAACTAAATACAAATACATATTTCACGTATACATGTATCTAGATCAAATTCAGAAACATTTTAATACATCCAGTATCAATTATTGGAGGCCGCAGTACAAATAATTCACATTCAAGACCATTTATTTTCATGTAAAATATGAACTAGTAAGTTATGTACATTAATTATTTAATCAAGTATACGACTCAATAATTCACGTATCATATCATGTGAATTTCATTAAATACTAACTTATATTTCATATATACATATATATTGATCCAATTTAGAACATTTAAATATATAAATATCAATCACAGGAGGTAATAAGAACAAATAGTTCATATTGAAAAAGTCCATGATAAATAAATTATAAACATGTAAATCCTGTAGATTAATTATTAATCAAGTATACAAAACCCAATATTATGCAATTATCCAAAATACAATACAATTTTTAACTCAAACATTTGTCATGTAGTGCAAAAACCCTTAAAACAGAAGTTAAAACCCCAATTTAGAAAAACAGGGCAGCAGGTAGAGGCCGGTCACGTCGTGACCACCAGTCACGTCCCGTGACGCCGGCTTCACGCGAGCGCCAGGCAAAAGAGCAAGGCAGTCACGGCGTGACCATCAGTCATGTCTCGTGACGCCTGAGAGGAGAGGGGAAAAGAAGAAAAATCACAAGAAGGAAACAGGCGAGGTCGCGAGGCGTGATGCTTCATCGCGTCTCGTGATCTTTCTCTCACAAACTTCTCTTCTCCCAACTTCTCAGATAAGGGGATCACGGCGTGATGCCCCATCACGTCGCGTGACCTTCTTCAGGGAAGAGGGTCACGGCGTGATGCCCCATCACGTCTCGTGATCCTCTTCTCACACTACTTCTTCTTCTCCAACAGATTTCCAAAATTCCCAGAAAGAAAACGTGAAAACCAGAAAATCCAGAAAACAGAGTATTTCTAAAATTCAAAACTCCTCTTTATCTAAAACCATTTTTCATGCAATCAGGATTCGAATACGTACCTTCAAGTCTCCAGAGCACATTCACAGCAATTATAACACAAATAACACATTATTACAATTATAACAGAGGCAATATCAGAAAATCAACTTCCCAGGAATCCACATTCAAACTCATACATATTCATCTTCTTATAAAACTCACATTATTCTTTTCTACAGGAATCATGTATACACAGTACATATTTTATGCATTTTGATATACAAACACACAGAAACCACGTTCATATCAAAACTGCAAATAGGATCAAAACACAATAAGGGCAGACACACTCCCAAACCTGTACTGAAGCTCAAAACGTCCACTGAATTCTAATCCACAATCTTCCCTTTATCCTTCTCTTTCCTCTTAACTTCAGATGCTTGCAACAAATGAAACCACAACTCATTAACCCAAGAACAGAATCTCTAAAACCTTAAGAATAAGAAGAACACACGAAATCTGACAGCCACTTACCTTCTGAAGCTTCTAAAACATCCAAAACCCTAGCTCACAGCAGATGGACACACATGCAAATGGGAAAGAACCGAAAACACAAGAGAGGAAGAGTGGTTTTCGTGAGAAAGAGAAAGCAAGAGAGAAAACCTCATGTGTTTAGTTTTCCAGAAACTAAAACACTCAGACCATTGTTTTCTCTCACCCACGTACACACACACTCACTCACCACTTGGCACACATGCACAGCTTCACGTTCCACTCACTCTTCTTTTACCATTTAATCCTTGTCAAATTACCTTTCACTCACCAAACCAATATTTGCCAATAAATACTTTTATTCCTTTGCAATTTAATCCTCAATCAATAGCAAATTACTCAATTACCCTTAATTGTCCAATTAAAATTGCTAAATCCAATTAAGCCACTTATGGGGTGTGACAACTCTCTCCCCCTTAAGAAAATTTCGTCCTCGAAATTTCCTCGCTAATCACTTGTAGGTAAATCTTTAAACAAATCTCTGAATCGCTATCACTTATACCATACAACTATCAAATCATGTACACTCCACACTTTCTTTAACACACTACACTCTAATCCATATACCTCTTATAATCATAAAGTACTCGATGTATATCGTGTCAGCTTCTCTTAGTGAAGTGCATACAATGATGCTGTTTACATACAAATGAGGGATGCGGATGAAATGGTCATGTAATGATTTATGTATGCGAGATGATGCGAAAATGCAATGTAAGCTACTATAATACACTTTTCCCATCACCATGTTTCACTATGCTTATGTGCACACGATTTCAAGAAGATAGCTGACAGGAATACAGAGTGTCACCTCAAACTCTTATCAATTCACATCTGCTACTGCCTCGTCTATGCTCTCACGTGAGTCGGACTCCATCAATACTTTACACAAACGACATCTGCATTAGGCCACAACTCTAGACAAACTATGACATTAACCTATACTCTACACCTTCTAGTCCCGAACCAATTAACCTAGAGCTCTGATACCAAGCTGTAACACCCCGCTACCCCATTGGAAGGATACCGGAGTGCCACGCGAGCAAACACATATAACAAATCCATATTCACATGTATAAACAAAAACCAAATATAAAATAAAGAAACTTTTAATCATGTAATAATAAATCCTTTTTACATATAACATATATCCGTACTGTTTTACAAAATGAGGCTTGTAATCGAATACATATACAAAAATAATGTTTGTTCCTTTACAAAAGATTTACTTTGCTATACATAAGCCATATACAAAAATGAACAGCGGAAGACTTCAAAAATAACTTCATCAAAAGACTCCTAGTGGCCGACCTGCAGATATCTGACTCCAAATCCAAACTCGCCACCTGCACGGGAAAAGAGCCCGTGCTAAGCGATAACGTTTAGTGGAGAGGAACAAAACAAAATAACAATGTACAATATAGTATCTCATCACCTTTATGATATTTACAATATAAGCAATTAACAAATACAAACATACTTCTCTGATTATACCGATACAGGATATGCAAGAATTCATGTGCAACATATACTTTTAATCATGTCAATAAACATCTCAACATATACATCACATATAAACATGTAGCCTGATTAGTCCGGAATACTCTCTAGAAGTGGATACGGTCATTTGGATACTGATTGAACACAGTATCCCAAGCATATAGAGACATGAGTCTCAAACATGTATTTTCCATATAGAGACCGAAGTCTCGCTTTATTTTCATATAGACCAAACATGGTCGAAATAAGGATCCAAACGGACCCGCATATATCATTTTATCATATAGCAGCTGCACACACACTCTGACCTAAGTAAGCGCTTACTTATCCACTACTATGACTATTCAGGCTTAAAACTCAACTCAACAATTCATGTATTCATGTACATTGATCAAAATCAGAAACATATACATATGTTCAAATATTAATTACTGAATGTAATATGAACTTATATTTCATCTAGAAATAATCCATGTATACATATATACTGTTCACATTTTGGAAACATGTAACTTTAAATATTAAAATACAACTAAATACAAATACATATTTCACGTATACATGTATCTAGATCAAATTCAGAAACATTTTAATACATCCAGTATCAATTATTGGAGGCCGCAGTACAAATAATTCACATTCAAGACCATTTATGTTCATGTAAAATATGAACTAGTAAGTTATGTACATTAATTATTTAATCAAGTATACGACTCAATAATTCACGTATCATATCATGTGAATTTCATTAAATACTAACTTATATTTCATATATACATATATATTGATCCAATTCAGAACATTTAAATATATAAATATCAATCACAGGAGGTAATAAGAACAAATAGTTCATATTGAAAAAGTCCATGATAAATAAATTATAAACATGTAAATCCTGTAGATTAATTATTAATCAAGTATACAAAACCCAATATTATGCAATTATCCAAAATACAATACAATTTTTAACTCAAACATTTGTCATGTAGTGCAAAAACCCTTAAAACAGAAGTTAAAACCCCAATTTAGAAAAACAGGGCAGCAGGTAGAGGCCGGTCACGTCGTGACCACCAGTCACGTCCCGTGACGCCGGCTTCACGCGAGCGCCAGGCAAAAGAGCAAGGCAGTCACGGTGTGACCATCAGTCACGTCTCGTGACGCCTGAGAGGAGAGGGGAAAAGAAGAAAAATCACAAGAAGGAAACAGGCGAGGTCGCGAGGCGTGATGCTTCATCGCGTCTCGTGATCTTTCTCTCACAAACTTCTCTTCTCCCAACTTCTCAGATAAGGGGATCACGGCGTGATGCCCCATCACGTCGCGTGACCTTCTTCAGGGAAGAGGGTCACGGCGTGATGCCCCATCACGTCTCGTGATCCTCTTCTCACACTACTTCTTCTTCTCCAACAGATTTCCAAAATTCCCAGAAAGAAAACGTGAAAACCAGAAAATCCAGAAAACAGAGTATTTCTAAAATTCAAAACTCCTCTTTATCTAAAACCATTTTTCATGCAATCAGGATTCGAATACGTACCTTCAAGTCTCCAGAGCACATTCACAGCAATTATAACACAAATAACACATTATTACAATTATAACAGAGGCAATATCAGAAAATCAACTTCCCAGGAATCCACATTCAAACTCATACATATTCATCTTCTTATAAAACTCACATTATTCTTTTCTACAGGAATCATGTATACACAGTTCATATTTTATGCATTTTGATATACAAACACACAGAAACCACGTTCATATCAAAACTGCAAACAGGATCAAAACACAATAAGGGACAGACACACTCCCAAACCTGTACTGAATCTCAAAACGTCCACTGAATTCTAATCCACAATCTTCCCTTTATCCTTCTCTTTCCTCTTAACTTCAGATGCTTGCAACAAATGAAACCATAACTCATTAACCCAAGAACAGAATCTCTAAAACCTTAAGAATAAGAAGAACACACGAAATCTGACAGCCACTTACCTTCTGAAGCTTCTAAAACATCCAAAACCCTAGCTCACAGCAGATGGACACACATGCAAATGGGAAAGAACCGAAAACACAAGAGAGGAAGAGTGGTTTTCGTGAGAAAGAGAAAGCAAGAGAGAAAACCTCATGTGTTTAGTTTTCCAGAAACTAAAACACTCAGACCATTGTTTTCTCTCACCCACGTACACACACACTCACTCACCACTTGGCACACATGCACAGCTTCACGTTCCACTCACTCTTCTTTTACCATTTAATCCTTGTCAAATTACCTTTCACTCACCAAACCAATATTTGCCAATAAATACTTTTATTCCTTTGCAATTTAATCCTCAATCAATAGCAAATTACTCAATTACCCTTAATTGTCCAATTAAAATTGCTAAATCCAATTAAGCCACTTATGGGGTGTGACATGTTTTAGCAAATCAAATCCCCAAATGAAACTCAAGAGCAAAAGATGAAGAGAATCAAATCAAACTTTACCGTTTTTTAGCAAAGCTTAACAATTCAACTATAAACCTTGAAATCAATTAAGCAAAGATGGATGGCTGCCTTGGTAAGTTATAAATGGAGTAAAAATGAAGTAGAAATCCAGAATTTAGGTGCAAAATGTCTAGCTATATGAAGTGAGGCAAGGACAAATCCCACCTCTTAACATATTTATATGCATGGTAATGCATACATGGCCACACCAACACTAGGCACCTAGCATTCACTTTCCTTAATTAACTGTTACTTAACTTAATTTATAATGCCCCAAAGTATACCTTAGGAGGATCGTAACATGTTATGTATGCTAACGTGTGAGTTGTAGTGCATTAGAGTTCAAATCGCATTTTTGGGATGTGATTGGTATTTTTAAATTTGTTTGAGGGCATGTAAGTAATTGTGTGATTTAGCATGTGTATGCTAGATTAAGGGTTTAATTAAAGGAAGAAGTAATGAATTATGCATGTGGTAAGGTTAAGTTAAGAGAGGGATCAAGTGGGAATTAACCAAGGATTAACTTTCTTTGGGCCAATGAGGAGTTGACATTTGTAAAGATTGAATAACTATGCATTAAATGGAAGAGGAAATCTACCCTTGGACCCATTTGGCTAGCCATCTCTTGGTCATAAGCATCCTATATTTATTCTTTTGTTTATTTTCTTAATTTTTAAGTCTTCTTTTCTGCTCTTGGTGGAGGTGGTTCACGTGAGAAGAGGGAGAGAGTTGGCAAGGTAAGTAATGAAGGTTTAGAGCTTGATTGGTTATCTTCTTTTCCTCTAATTCCGTTACATGTGTTTTGAGCTTTGTGTATTGGTTTGTAAGTGACTTTTGGATGGCTATTTGTGTTGGTAGCTGAGGTTAGAGTGAAGGATAAGCGCAAAGAGAAGGTTTGAGCTAGCCAAGGGAAGAGCAAGCTTCTTAGAGGTATAGGAGCATTTGATTGTATGATTGTGTGGTTGTTGTGCATGATTAGATGATGAAATGTGTAATTAAATACTTGTATATTATATTGACTTGTGTTAAGGAGATGTGCTTGTAGGGTGAGTTTTTATGTAAGTCTCTTTTGACCTATAATGACTGTTTTGCCCATAGAATGAATTTGAATGCTCCAAATTGGTTGATTCAAATTTTATCTAAAACCTAAGATCCACGTATAAAAATGTCTCATAAATATGGTTGATCTAATTTTACCTCTAAGTATCCCAAAAGTGGCCAAAACAGAGGTGTTTCTACTTTGGCCTATTCATTAGAGCAATATAGGTTGTTTAGATCACGTTTGACGTTTTAGATGTCCAAATGACCTGAAATATGTTCCATATGAACCTTAAGATCCTAGAGAACAATTTTTATGAGGGAGTTTTGCCTAAAAAAGAAGTTTAGATGTTGGTTTAGGCTGTGAAAAATAGAGTAGTGAAGCAGTCCTGAGATTCTGCTTTTGGAAGGCAAAATTTTGGGACCTCACGGTCATAACTAAATCTTTGCCAACATGACCAATGCTTTAGGAAGGTAGAATTGCCTATTTTAGGACCTCATGGTCACAACCAAAACCTTGCCACCATGACCCTCCCCTGTTTTGTATATTTTGTGTGTTTTTCCTCCCGAAACACACTCGAACCTCTTCGCAAGTTCCTAAAGCTTGTCCAACTCATGTCTAACATTATGAAATGAGTATATGAATGTTTGTCAATTAAAATTATATGTATATGATGCTATGGCATAATAGTTTAATAAAGGAATTAAATGTATACATGTTTTTTAGTTATTGAACATGACATGGCATGCGATATTGACCATATATGATTGAATCATGATGAAATGCTTATAGTGACAAGTGAATATATGTGAACAATAATTATTCACCTGCTTATGTCTGAGTTATGGATAGATAGTGTTTGCAGTTGCTAGTGTTTGCACCGAAAGGTGCTTAGTGTTCGATACTGAAAGGTATCCTAGTGATTTGAGACTCCAGTCTCCTAGTGCTTGATACTGCACATTAGTATCGTGAGAGAGTTCCCGTTATCCACTATTGTTGGAAGTACAGGCGATTAAAGTGTTATCGTTGCATAATGTGACTAGTGATTCATTGAAATGCTAGTGTTTAAATGTATAATTGATTAGTGAATGTTATTGTGATACCAATAATTACATATGGCTTTATGATAATTGTGACTTCGTAAGAAGTCAAATGCATTGTTTTTGTCCCCACTGAGCCTTCGCTCAGTACGGGTGTTTTCTCATGTAGGTTCTTGAGTTTTTGAATGTGCCAGCGTTGAGTCGCCATCTGCAGGCCACTAGGATTGAAGCTTGAAGTTTATTTTTGTATATATAGTTTTTTTTTTTTATAACGATCAGTATAGTGATTATGTAAAGAATATTGTAATTAAGCTATGTATATTAAGTGTAAATGTTCTAGAGAATGTTCATGTAATGTATGGTTTATTTTTTTATGTTAACTAATTTCTTTGTATTACCAAGAAATGCTAACCTTATTGGCATAAAAGATTAACTATAAGAGATGAACAAGTTTGACTAATTTTGATAAGATTTATAAGTAATGCTTGTGTATGTGTAGTGCTCCTATATCCTCTAGGGGGTATTGGAGTGTTACATAATTAATCTTTCTTTCATTAATTAATCCTTCATTTACTTTAATCATGATAAATTCCCTTTTAGTCACTTAACTAATTTAATTTATTCAATTAGGTCCTCTCAAACTTCCAATTTAATTCGATTAAGTTCCAAACACAATTACTTGACCAATTTCACAACTTAGATCACTACTGTACCCTAAGAGTATATAATACGACTGTGGACAAGTCGGGGCCTTACACTTTTTTGTGATACCAAATGTACTCATTATGGATATATTGTTATTCTCCATCCTATTCATATTGAGGTTAAGATTGCGCGTTATATATCTGTTTATGATCTTTGTTTGTGCATTTATTATGTGTGTATGATTTTGATAACTGCTGTGAGTAGTTTTCCACTTCATGCTAATTCCCCACTAAGCTTTATGCTTAGCACGTGTGTTCTATCTGTGCAGGTACTGAAGATAAAGCCAGCGCCAATGACATCTCGTGTAGTGACCCAAAATATGCCCTAGATGAATTAAGGCATAAATAACGGCTTAATAATTAAAGATTAATTTGGTAAATTAGAATTGGAATAGTTAATAATAAGAAAGGATTAAATTGAAAGGAATTAAGAGTTTAGAAGGGACTTGTGACGCGTGTCGAACCTAGCAAAGGCCCTCGCTGAATCCGCTCTTAGGATTCGAAGGATTGGTTCGCGTCTTTTTGATCTTGGGCATCATGAGTCATTTTGGATGCCTCCTTCCCAATAGAACATTAGAAAGAATCATCTAGCCTCATGACACCTTTGGGCACCTTTGAGGTATTTTGGAGTCGCCACCCAATTTACGAGAAAATGGGAAAGGTCTCTAACCTCTATTGGTCTAAACCAGAGATGGTATTCGGAACTTCACTCTTATTAGTGACTTAAGTTAAGTTTATAAGTGAGTTTTTAAGAAATTAGAATTCCATATCTCATCTCACTCGATTGTGCATTAAATATAAAGTGCATTTGCAAGCATATTGAAAGCGATAAAATAAAGCGATAAATAAATAAATAAATCATGAAAATAAAGATAAAATAATAAATAAATGGGACAGAATAATCCCCTAAAATGAATAAAAGATGGGACAGAACAATCCCCCAAAATAAAATAAGAAGGCATAAATAATAAGACTTGCCTCAAAATTAATTACAAGGGCCCAAAAAGAAAAGAAGAAGAATAAATAAACACATTCAAGATAAATAATTAAAAATGTATCAAAGTAATTAAAATGAATCATACATAAATCAGGTCATGTATTATTTTTAGGAAAATTGGTTCCATTTTTATTAACTTAAAAATTAAAGAACCATTTTTTGGCCTTGATTGAGAAAAATGGAATGAGTAATCCCATTTTATGAAAATTTAGTTCTCCATTTGAAAGTAAGATTTTATTGGTTAAAATAGGACATTGGTCCAATTTATTAATAGAAATTCCCAAGTTATTAATTATTGTAAAAAACATGATTTTCTAAAATGCGGATGAATCTAAAATATATTTTTACATACAACACATAAAAATAATAATAATAATAAAAGGAAATACAACAATTAAAAAAATTCAAACCCTAAATTGAAGGTCTTTGGTCTCCCGATCCTCCAACCCATGCGCAAATATGACTCACAAAGATAAACAATTTTGAGACAACAAAATAAAAATAAAATAAATGTTAGTAGAGTAATTAAATGAATAATATATGAGCAAATAATTAAATAAAAAAATTAATAGATAAACAACACAAATAAGTCAGCAAAAATCATTAAATTTTGATGAATAATACATAGCATTAATAATTAAGATAGAAATTAACAATGAAAAAATAGAGCAAATTATATTACATCACATGCATTTTTGGCAACTTCCTACGTTCGGGCACTTTGAAAAAACTACATATAAGGCGCTACGAAGAGGTAGCACGATTCGTGCAGTCCGATCCGGAAACATAGCTCTCTTTTATAACATTCGATCGGGAAAAGAGAATCAACGGAGCTATCCGACCGGGAAAGAACAAAATTTGACCGGAGAAGCAAGACTCAGTAAAAAACGAAGCCAAAATCCAATCGGCAACCACAAACAAATCACGACTCAAAGACCCAGAAAAGCAGAGATGAACAGAGGAAGTGATGACAGACCAACAAATGCAATATCAGGCGATCAAAACATGCATAATATCATGCGAACTAAGCAACAAGCACACTTATTTCATTATGACAACAACAAATATACGATGAGCAGGTTAACTAAATTAAACAACAACTAAACAGAATATGTACAAAGAAGAGTATATACAGGTATAGCAAGACAAAAAAATAAGAAAGAAAGAAAGAAAAAAGAAAAAAAGAAAGAAAAGAAAGAGAGATGGCTATTTAGTATTTACCCTCAGATATTGATCTTTGATCTGCAGATGAAAGGTTTCTGATTTTCCTCTTTGCTTCTCTTGAAAATGATAAAACAGAGCTTGATAAAAAATTTTAAAATGTAATTTATGTGGAGGAGAAGCTGAAGGATGTTTGAATCTCAAACCTCGGGAATTAATTTCTTGGGTTCAAGAGATAATCCAAGAATGCTATGAGAACCAGAATTATTTTTCTTCCTTTCTCAGCTTTCTCTCTACGTTCTTTCTTTTTTCTGCCTCTTCCAAATTGCCTCCTCCTTAGTTTCTTCACTTTTTCTTTTTGTCTCCCCAGGAGATTAGGTGGTTTCTCACCCAATCAACCATAAACCCATGCTTTTCCCTACCAAATCCACGAAATAACGGAACAGAGACATGCTGGAGCATGGGGCGCGTGAGAGCTGCATCTCACATTAGTGAGATGGGCCTCACTAATGTGAGGCAGCATCTCACGTAAGTGAGATGGGCCTCACCATACAGGCCCCCAAGGCTCCCTCTCCCTCCTTTTTTTCTAAAATAAAAAAAAAATGAAAAATATTTTTTTCAAGGAAACGATCACTTCGATCTATCTTTTACCTGTGACCAGGTATCATTTTCATCACCGGGTAACTTCGGTCTGAGCTGCCTCAGGACACGATGTCTACAGGACTTAATTGAAGAAAATAAAATAGTTAAGTGGTTAGATTGTGAAAAGCTATGATTAATGATAAATGAGTAATTAATTAATGTAAACATAGTTTATATTAGGGAAATAGAGAGTTACTCATCCGTGAGTGGAACTCACGTGTTGCTCTAAGGGGAAGCTAGCAAAGGGTTTTACATGCAAAATAAATAAGAAATGGCAGAGAGAGAAAGGGGGGTGGGTGGATACTCACTCTCTTTCATTTTCTACATCAATTCAGCTAGATTATTTTCATTTTCTAGGTACAGTTCTTGATATGAAGAAGGTAGAAATTAAGGGAAATTGGTAGATAACAAAAAAGGAAGGTAAAGAAAGTTTTTGATGAGCTTTAAGGAATTTGGGAACAACAAACAGGTTTGGAAATTTAATTGAATTTTTATGTGCTTGATTAGTTGGATTGGTAGTATGAAATTAGGATTTTATGAAGCATTTAATGATCTATAATGAGTTGAGTGATAAATGAAATGATTGGGTAAAGGGTTTGTGGAAATAGAATATGCTAATGAATGAACTATGTTTTGGACCATATGGTACACCTTTTGTAATTTGGATAGAGTTTAATTTATAATTGTTTAACTAAGATGATGTTAATTGTTAGAAAATTGTAAAGTATAGTTCTTTAATTATTAAGAAGAGATGGAAACTTAGTTTTGGCTCTAAGTTATATGAAAAATTCAGTAATGTATTTGAAAAGAATTCTGTTTTCCTTAATGGAGCATATTAGGTTTGAGAGGATATAACTCTTAAGTTATAAGCATAATTGATATGATTCTTTGTGTCTTGGTAATCTGAAATGATATGGAAACATTGTTTATGAAGGGATTATAGCCTGGAAATGCCTTTATTTGAAATAAATGATTATGCAAATTTTGGCTTGCAAAATTATTGAGAACAGAGTCTAGAATTTGTCTATTACATGGTGGTCAAGGTTCTGTGACTGCCATGTAATTGCATTCTGGGCAGAAAAATTTGCTAATTGATGATCCACACGGTAGTTAGGATTGTCTGCCCACCGTGTGATGACCTTCACGGCAGGCGGAATGTCCTCCTCGCTATGTAAAATGATTTTATTTTCTCTATAATCTATTTGTGTTATTCCACACGGTGGTCAGGAGTTCCTAACCACCGTGTGACTTCAAGAAAGCATAATTTATTAGATGGAAATATTAATTGAATGAATTTTTCAATTGAGCCGAAATGGTAATGATAATTATCTAATATTATTAAATAGTAGTTAGTGAGCGATTATGTCCATTTTAAATTAATTTAAATGGAATAATGAAATGAATCTAATGAAATGTGCTTGAATTCTTCATACATATTATTTAAATTTGATAGCTTGTGCAAGTACAATGTGCATCATATGAACATAATATATGAATGTGAACATGTTGAAAGTGCTATTGTTTTGATATAGGAAATAATTGAAAAGTATAAATGAATATAGTTGAATGTGAGTAATAATTTGAAAGGATACATGGATATATGTAGTGTAAATGAAATAATGAATGAAGTTTTCCTGTTCAGCTTGAATTATACATGGTCGTGGATAGATAGGCATGCCTATAAGGGAGTGTTTACATATGCTAGTATTGACACCCTGATGGTGTCTAGAGTTTTGATACCTGTTTGGTATCTAATGTATCGAGACTATCGTGTCTCTAGTAATTGATACTATTTACTCAGTATCCAGTGTTCCTGTTTCCACTTCAATGAGAATTTGGGCATTTAAAAGAACTTTTAAATGTGACTAAAGTTATACAAGTCAGTTAATGTAGAGATTTTAAAAGTACAGATTAATAATATATTTGCATGTTAAAATGGACTAGTGTTTATGTAACACCCTAGTAGGATTTATGGTCTAATTGTATAGTAAGGGTACAAAATTTGGACTAAGAATAAGATTATGAGTAATTAAGGATCTAATTGAAGGAAACTAAAAAGTATTAGTATAACAGTTTCTAGTGGAGGGACTTAAGTGAGTCTTGCCTTGGACTTATAGAGGAAATTGTAGTAAGTGGACACTTGTCAAGGGAGAGAGGCTTAGGTGGCAAAGGAGAGTATGCCACATGGATTTTTGCATGCAATATAAAGAGCACTTAGTGGAAAATTTTATCTCAAGTAAATTGCATGCAATTTGGTTCCTCTCATTTTCTCTATCTCAATTTCTTCCCTTTTCTTTCTTCCTTTTTGGGTTTGTTCTTCTTCTTTTGGTTGGATTTCTGCATTTTAGTTGCTTTGTAAAAGGGGTTTCCATATGAAGAAGAAGGTAAGTGTGGTTTAGAAATCATTTTGGTCTTCTTTTACTCAATTTCTATTCTTGGTCTTGAGCTGATTGTGTAATGGACTAAGAGACTATGTGTATATGTTCTTGGTTGTATTTGAAGCTGTGGACAAGAAGATTGAGAAGGGCAAAGAGAAAGTCTGATTTTGAAGAGTACAGATTCCGGCTACACTTCTAGAGGTTGGGATTGAGTGTTTCTTTGATTGAATGCATATGTAGTGAATTTGTGTTGTAGTGATAATAGATGCATGTTAGAGGCTATGAACTGAATTGAAGTTAATGCATGAATTGCTAGTGAGATAGGTTATTTTGGAATTCTGTATTTTTTTTATGATATTTGGTATGCTGGATTTTGTGTTATAGTTCAAGTGAGAATTATTGTCCTCTTTGCATGTATACATGTTTAGATTTTGGCATGATTGAGCATTTGTTTATGGTCATTATGTCTTTTGCTATGTTGATCGAACTTAGTATTTGATTTGCATTGCTTTAGATTTGGTGTTTAGATTTGAAGGCATGTATTGAGGTGAGATATGATTTTTAGGCATAGCTGTGTATTGACATTTTTGTATAGGTCACGGTGACAAGCTCTTGGTTGCCACTGTGAGATATGCAAAGATTGCATTCTGCCTGGGTGAACTTGCTATGTCACGGTGATAACTAAAATGGTTGTGACCGTGAGATACCATGGTTTACATTCTGCCAGTTGTGGGGAGTAAGTCACGGTGGCAACCGGAATGGTTGTGACCGTGAGGTAACCTTCATTTGCATTCTGTTTTGCATTTTGGCATGTCACGGTGACAACTAAAATGGTTGTGACCGTGAGGTATGGAACTTTGCATTCTATTTTGGTATTTTCAACATGTCACGGTCACAACCAATAGGTTGTCACAATGAGGTACCTCAAATTTGATTTCTTTTAGAATGCTATGATATTATAAGATGCATGAAAGAGATAATGCTAAATTAATGCTTAACATCATCTTTATTGATGTGTGAGTGTGCTTTTCAAGCCATTTGGGTATGAATGAATCATGTGATGGTTTACTTGACTTGTTCATGAATGGAATGATTATGCATCCTTGGTTGGATACATATAAATGTGATATTGTGGTTAGAATGTTTTTAAGCTTGAAGTGTCAAGTTAGTGGATAGATAAGCATGCTTATAAAGGATTTAGTGCAGCTGCTCAGTAGAGCAGTATAGGTCTTTTGTTTAGAGATTTTAATCTCTGCTGTTACCTCCGAGTATAAGTATTTTGAGACTTACGTCTTTTATGTGTTCAGATACTATGTTCAATCAGTATCTTTAGTACCCATATCCACAATTTGTGAGAGTTCAGGCTCTTCCCTTTTGTTTGGCTTTTTGACTTGTTAAGCTATTGCTTTAATGAATGATTGATTGTTTGAGCATTCATGTTAACGCTTGTGATAAGACCCTGTTATAGCAAGTGTGCATGATATTATTATGGTTAAATCATGGGTTATGTAAAGTGAGAATGTGCGTGTTTGATATGAGCATGATCGGTACATGTAACTATATTAGTTGTGATAATGATAATGTTGCTCATATTATGTTTATTGCCTTTGATTATGGTCACTGTGGTATGTGTATATGATTGTATAATTCATATGTATTGTTGTGACTGCTTGTGTAGTCCTTTGTATCTATATATCCCCACTAAGCGTTATCGCTTAGTAAGGGTGTTTATCCATGTAGGTATGCAGGTTTGGTTCGGTTGTGAGAGTCGTCCATCTGCTGGCCACTAGTATTGGATTGAAGCTTTTGCTTTTTGTTAGATTCTTTTATATAGTGTATATGTTAAGGAATTACTTGTATGGCTTTTTGGTCATATGTATATTTTGATCATGTAACGTTAAGTGATAACATTTTTTTTAATATGTAAATCGCCTAAAGTTAATGTATGCATGTATATTTTGTTAATCGATTGCTTCCGCTCCTGTATGTGTTGTTCCTGAATGCTCCCGCTTTAGTTATTTGCTTGAGTGTTGTGTTTGCATGTGTAGAATTTTGATATTCCTTCCGAGGGGTATTAGGGCGCTACAAGTTATGGTATTAGAGCTTAGGTAGATGGTTTTGGTCTATAAGATGTTTAGATGTGTGTGAGTCTGTCTAGAGTCGTGGCCTAATGCAGATGTTGTCTTGTGTAGAGTTATATGGAGTCTGATCCGAGTGAAGAGATAGATGAGACGACGGGTAGTGTTAATCTAGCGAGGGTTCATCAGCCTGTACCTGAGAGACCTAGAGCTGAAGGTATGGGTCCGACTTATGGAGATCCTATATTGATGCAAAGAATGATGCAATTGATTGAAAGGTTAACTGCCCCTAAGGCCCCTATTGATCTGATTAGAAGGAGAGGGGCAGAGGAATTTAATGGTACACCTATGGATCAGTCTGATATAGCTGAGTATTTGTTAGAGAAGATAGGCAAAATTCTTCAAGAGATAAACTGTCCCTTGGACCTGAGAGTTACTTGTGCAGTGTCTCTACAGCAAGGCCTAACTTATGACTGGTGGAAGTTGGTGTTGAGGATTCCTTAGCGACGTATAGAGATGACATGGGAATATTTTGTTCAAGAGTTTGAGAAGAGGTATGTCATTAAGGCATATCGAGAGGCTAAGTGGAAGGAATTTGTGAGTCTGAAGCAAAATGGAATGTCTATGGGTGAGTATGAGAAAGAGTTTAGTCCGTTAAGCAAATATGTGCTGGATGTGTTGCTTACCGAAAGTTCAAATGTCATCATTTTTGAAGACGGTTTGAGAGAGAATCTTAGAGGGCCTTTATCGACCATGGCTGCGATGCATGTGGTAGGTTACTACCAATTGGTTTCCGCAGCAATGAAGTTGGAAGAGTCTGAATTGATTAAATAAAGGAAAGAGCACAAGAGGAAAGTAACCGATAATAACATGCCTAGTAGTAAAAAAGCTAGGAAAGCGGCAAATGGACAACATACTTGAGGGTTAGGTCTAGTGCTAGAATCAAAGGGAAGTGTTTTGGCACCCTCTAGTAAGGATAGTGCTATGCCAAAGTGTGAGCATTGCAGGAAGTTTCATCGGGGCATGTGTAGGAAGCTCACTGAAGCATGCTTCTAGTATGGCAGCATGGAGCATATGCTTGCCAATTGTCCAGAGTTGAGAGAAGTGTGGTTCAGCAAGCAAGTTAGGGCAACATGGAAGTGACTGGATCTGCAAGAGGTGGTAGAAGAAGAGGTAGAGTAATGCATGAGTTATCGAAAACAGTTAAGAAGTCGATTCCTTTCGGCGGTCCGCCCGATGCTTCATAATGATCAGAGAGAAGGAAGATGAGTAAACGGGTCTTCTGGTAAGTTCTTTACTACTTAAGTTTGTTTGGAATGAGTTTCGGTATTGCATAGTAGAGTTATCCGTTTATTCTATCGGGGGAAATTTCGAGGACGAAATTTCTTAAGGAGGAGAGAATTATAACATCCTGAATTACACCCTAGTAGGATTTATGGTGTAATTGTATTGTAAGGGTACAAAATTTGGACTAAGAATAAGATTATGAGTAATTAAGGATCCAATTGAAGGAAAGTAAAAAGTATTAGGATAACAGTTTCTAGTGGAGGGACTTAAGTGAGTTTTGCCTTGGACTTATAAAGGAAATTGCTGTAAGTGGACACTTATCGAGAGAGAGAGGCTTAGTTGGCAAAGGAGAGTGTGCCACATGGATTTCTGCATGCAATATAAAGAGCACTTAGTGGGAAAATCTGTCTCAAGTGAATTGCATGCAATTTGGTTCCTCACATTTTCTCTCTCTCGATTTCTTCCCTTTTCTTTCTTCCTCTTTGGGTTTGTTCTTCTTCTTTTCGTTGGATTTCTACATTTTAGTTGCTTTGTTAAAGGGGTTTTCGTGTGAAGAAGAAGGTAAGTGTGGTTTAGATATTGTTTAGGTCTTCTTCTACTCAATTTCTATTCTTGTTTTTGAGCCGATTGTGTAATGGACTAAGACACTATGTGTATGTGTTCTTGGTTGCATTTGAAGTTGTGGACAAGAGGATTGAGAAGGGCAAAGAGAAAGTTTGATTTTGAAGAGTAGAGATTCCAGCTACACTTCTAGAGGTTGGGATCGAGTGTTTCTTTGATTGAATGCATGTGTAGTGAATTTGTGTTGTAGTGATAATAGATGCATGTTAAAGGCTATGAACTAAATTGAAGTTAATGCATGAATTGCTAGTGAGATAGGTTGTTTTGGAATTCTGTATTTTTTTTATGATATTTGGTATGCTGGATTTTATGTTATAGTTCAAGTGAGAATTATTGTCCTCTTTGCATGTGATACATGTTTAGATTTTGGCATGATTGAGCATTTGTTTATGGTCATTATGTCTTTTGCTATGTTGATTGAACTTAGTATTTGATTTGCATTGCTTTAGATTTGCTGTTTAGATTTGAAGGCATGTATTAAGGTGTGGTATGAGTTTTAGGCATAGCTGTGTATTGACATTTTTACATAGGTCATGGTGACAAGCTCTTGGTTGCCACCGTGAGATATGCAAAGATTGCATTCTGCCCAGGTGAACTTGGTATGTCACGGTGACAACCAAAATGGTTATGACCATGAGATACCATGGTTTATATTCTGCCTGTTGTGAAGAGTAAGTCACGGTGGCAATCGGAATGGTTGTGACCGTGAGGTAACCTTCGTTTGCATTTTGTTTTGCATCTTGGCATGTCATGGTGACAACCAAAATGGTTGTGACAATGAGGTATGGAACTTTGCATTATGTTTTGGTATTTTCATCATGTCACGGTCACAACCAGTAGGTTGTCACTGTGAGGTACCTCAACTTTGATTTCTTTTAGAATGCTATGAGATTATAAGATGCATGCAAGAGATAATGCTAAATTAATGCTTAACATCATCTTTTGGATCTTTAGAATGTATATTGATGTGTGAGTGTGCTTTTCAAGCCATTTGTGTATTCATAAATCATGTGATGGTTTACTTGACTTGTTCATGAATGGAATGATTATACATCCTTAGTTGGATACATGGAAATGTGATATTGTGGTTAGAATGTTTATAAGCCTGAAGTGTCAAGTTAGTGGATAGATAAGTATGCTTATAAAGGATTTAGTGCAGCTGCTCAGTAGAGTAGTATGGGTCTTTTGTTTAGAGATTTTAATCTCTTCTGTTACCTCCGGGTATAAGTATTTTGAGACTTACGTCTTTTGTGTGTTTAGATACTGTGTTCAATCAGTATCTTTAGTACCTGTATCCATAATTTATGAGAGTTTAGATTCTTCTCTTTTGTTTTGCTTTATGACTTGTTAAGCTATTGCTTTAGTGAATGATTGATTGTTTGAGCATTCATGTTAATGCTTGTGATAAGACCCTATTATAACAAGTGTACATGATATTATTATGGTTAAAGCATGCGTTATGTAAAGTGAGAATGTGGGTGTCTGATATGAGCATGATCGGTACAGGTAACTGTATTAGTTGTGATAATGATAATGTTGCTCATATTAAGTTTATTGCCTTTGATTATGGTCACTGTGGTATGTGTATATGATTGTATAATTCATATGTATTATTTTGACTTCTTGTGTAGTCCTTTGTATCTATATATCCCCACTCGTGTTATCGCTTAGCAGGGGTGTTTATCCGTGTAGGTATGCAGGTTCGGTTCGGTTGTGAGAGTGGTCCATCTGCTGGCCCCTAGTATTGGAGTAAAATTTTGCTTTTTGTTAGATTCTTTTGTATAGTGTATATGTTAAGGAATTGCTTGTATGGCTTTTTGGTCATATGCATATTTTGATCATGTAACATTAAGTGATAACATTTTTTTTGTAATATGTAAATCGCTTAAAGTTAATGTATGCAAGTATGTTTTGTTAATCGATTGCTTCCGCTCCTATATGTGTTGTTCCTAAATGCTCCCGCTTTAGTTATTTTCTTAAGTGTTGTTTTGCGTGTGTAGCATTCCGATATTCCTTCCGAGGAGTATTGGGGCGATACAGTTTATGGAGCACGTGTTTAACTTACATTTTATATTATTGATAATACATTATATGTTAACTTGTTTATATGCAAATGAGTGTGAATAGTGTAATAATGCATGTAGAATTATGTGGTTTTGATTCCCAATTATTGGGATACGTAGGAAGCTTGGAGTTCTATTCCAAGTTCAAACCAAATCATTGAAAATTAATAGTGTATTTTGATTTAATTAAGCAGTATGTGAATGTGTTTGTATCAAGTCATAAATATTAGATAAGCATGCATGATAATTTAATTAGCAATATAAATGAAACCGGACTTAAGATTATTCATGATTGTGGTTATGGAAATGTTGCATGATCGTGGTTATAGAAATGTTGAGTATAATAGTGCTTTAATGAAAATTCTGATGAGGATGCTAGTTATATAAAATAGTATTATTAAGTTTTGATTACTAATAAATGGATATTAAAGTATAACTTGAATTGTATAGATAATTGTATATTGTTATATGTTATCTTATTTTGAAACGTGAAATATTGCATAGTAATGTTAGGAAGGTTTGTAACTGCATAATAATGAATATCTTATCAATAATAAGAACAAGATGGTAATAAAATGGTTTATAATTGTTAATTGAATTTGACAATTGATTAGTAACCAGTATAAGTATTAAATAGCACACCCAGTTCCTCCTAGGGTACATTGGGGTGTTATATCTTGCATTAGCCAAAGCCAACACACCTGTAGAAGAACTCTTATATAGGGTTTACTTTTGTTATAAGCTTTGTATCTAATATCTTTTGGCTTGCAATTATATATTTTAATTGTAACACCCCCATCGCCGTCCCCGTTGGAAGGACGCCGACGGACGCGCTACACGACGCTCACATACACAGATATACACATGTACAATGCGGAAGCATACTTTCATACATAACATGCATACAGAAATACGGATTAATTAAAAACTTACCTTGACTTACCTTGCGGTACAGACTCAACATGCAATAACTCACGCACACGCAGGCACTAAGCAAAAGCATACACAAAGGCATACATATGACCATTCAACGGAAGCATAATCGAAATAATAAAACAAAGGAATATCTAAACATGAGGACATACTAACTATTACATTCCCAAAAGAAAATTCAAGAACGAAACATAATTAATTACATATACAATACTACAGAAATACAAAAGCTGAAATACAGAAGCTGAACAAAATACAGAACTTCTAACTCCTACGTGGCCGACCTTGCAGAAGCGCGACTCGAACAGAACCAAACCTGCCACCTGCACGGAAAGGAAATCCGTGCTAAGCGATAAACGCTTAGTGGGGAGAACACACAAGAATATGGACGGCCATTCACAATGGTCGCCAAGGCATAACACATTCAAATGGCAAATGCGGATACTCATAGCATATCAATAATCAGGCTGCATAATAAAGGCATTCAATCGAAACCTCACAAACAGACCATAAACTCATGTCCAGAATAGACCAAAACAGACATATTATAATACACATTACAAGCATCATCAAGCTGAACTACATACTATAACACATACATAAACCTCCATAGGTAGCAATTATCAACATCTTACCGTGCGGAATCACATGAGCTTTACACATGCAAAATTGACATAACTAAGCAAACTGACCACCCAATCATCATGTTGAGAGTGCTAGCCATTTAACATATTTAGACATGCCAAACACATACACTAGTCAAATATCCAAAGGACAACATTTAGAGCATCACAATACTGCTGCGCAACTCTAATATATATTAAGCATCATGCAACAACACTCCGATAGCGGAGACTAAAGGCATAATCAATTAGTATTACATTCATATCATCATGCAGAAAGTACAGTTAAACATCACATACTTACCATCACAACTGCTTCGGTTCACATGCTAATAATTAACAAAACATGTTTAAGTCACATACATAAATACTCTAGTCGCATCATAATCAAAGCATTCAGAAACTTATAACAAATCACATGACAAGTACGGATAATCATGTTAGATATAAAGTCATGTTTATTTAAAACAGACATACATTCTGAAGCCCATAGTCACATTCATATACATATAAACTGATTTCTGAAATCATTATCATGCTCAAGCGGATATCACATTCAGATAGTTATTTCAAAGTAATACCAACCAATAAAGCACCTGCTGACTCACAATAGTGGATAACGAGTATACTGAACTGATTAGTACCTTACGGGTACAAGTCGGCCAAAGGGTACCTTACGGGTACGAATCGAAAACCATTTATTTTATCACAAAAGCATTTTATTGATGGGGGATCTTAACCTGATCCAAATACATTAAAAAGGATCACGAGGATCCGTACTGAGGGGGGTTCGCGAGGAACCATACGGGGGACCTGATCAGGGTCCAAACGTTCAAAGGGCGCTGCAGCTACTGAAGGCTCTATTAGGCATGCCTAACTATCCACTAGACTGACTCTCGCAGGTCATGCATAAAACAATTCACGCTTCGAATCTCATAACGCATAATTATATATACATCATGCATAAACCAGAGTACAATAGACATATAAATATGCTCATAAAGTCGGTCATATATCATGCAATTCGCATTGCAAAACATATTACAATCCATACATTTTAACATTAAACAATGTCCTAAAGCATGCCAATAATCAGGTAAAGAAGCACTACCATGCCAATGATTATCAATACAAAATCCTAATCATGCATTAGGTGCAGATACTAAGCATAAACCATGCATAGTCCAAATTACATTTAACATAACACAATGAGCTCCAAGGCTAAAGCATAACAATGCATTCAGACATTAACCACATTATTCAAAAAAATATAGCATAGCATAATATCAAGCACACCTTATACAAGTCATATTCTGGAGCATGTGAAAATTCCTTCAATCATATTTTTAACGATACTCATCATACTAAAGCATGTCAGGAACACATGTGGGATCATATTATGCCAATGATCAATAACGTAAAATCTGAATCATGGAATGATACAACATTCTTAAACATGGCATGTTATTCTAGGTAAAAAAATCCGATTAAAGACAGGTATAACATAATGCTGAACACAACTAAAATAGGCTAACCAATCAGATAAGATAGCACACAGTAGAGGAGAGAGTCATAGAAGCATTTGAAAGTCATTTTATAATAAACTAGTCACGGGGGAACAAATCAAAACAGAAAAGCCGTACAGGAGCATATAACAGTATGACATAATTTATACAGCAGTAAAGACCCATACAGAAGAAATAGGAAATCCATTTTGGTTAAAACTGGGCAAAATCGGAAAAAGATGCTGAAGAGGGGTCGGTCACGAGTCGTGTCACGACTCGTGACTGACCTCATAGGAGGGTCACGTCGTGACCTAGTGTCACGTCTCGTGACCTGCTAGAAAGTCACGGGACGTGACTCTATGTCACGCCTGGCCTCACAAGAGTCACGCCGTGACTCTAAGTCACGAGACGTGACTTCCCTCTCACAGAGAGAGGAGTCACGCTTCGTGACTTGGAGTCACGCCTTGCCTTCACCAGAGTCACGTCGTGACTCTAAGTCACGAGACGTGACTTTCCTCTCACAGAAAGAGGAAGTCACGCTTCGCGACTGGAGTCACGCCTTGCCCTTCACATAAGTCACGTCGTGACTCTAAGTCACGAGACGTGACTTGCCTCTCGCAAGGCAGTCACGCTTCGCGACACCAACCGGCCACCGAGAAGTCACGCGTTGTGACTGGGAGACAGAGTCACATGGCGTGACTGGGAGTCACGCCTCATGGCTTGTCTCTCTCAGGGAAGTCACGACACACTGGGAATGGAAAATTCCACAGAAACGCGATTTTCCATTCCCAGCTACCCAGAATTCAAAGAACCCCATAAAAATCATTTTCAATCTGATCCAAAACACATCCAAACTCATCTTACCTTACAGTCAATCTTCCAAACATCATAAAAAAGATAATTGCAACTTAATTCAACAATCAAATCAACCAAAATCATGTATAGACATATTTAATCCCTTTAAGAACATAAACCCTAACAAATAACAGTAAGTTCAAAACCTAAACTCAGAACTCAATTCAATTCCTATCATGCATTACTAACACATTTATTCACATAATCATGCATATACACATACCAAACACACCCATTTCCAGAAATTAAGCAGAGCAAACTCATTTATAAGCCTAGTGAGCGGAAGGGCAGAGACAATCAACTGAGATTGAAGAACAGAGAAGTTCAAAAACATTGCATGCAATCAAACACTCCCAAACCTGGAATCGAAGATCCAAAATCAGCTTCAAGATCAGTCCTCAATCCTTTCCTTGCCTTTACTTAGCTTTTTCTTACCATCCAAAACTTGCACCAACAAGAAACCCACAATTACTCTTCATAACTCTAATTGAAGATAAAACCAGGAAGATGAAGAAGAAGAACAGTAAGTTAAACTCTAACTTACCTCTTCAAGAAAAAATACAAACTCCACCAAGCCAACCACAACCCAAGCCAACGGGAATGAAAGGAAAAACAAAGAGAAAGGAGAAGAGAAGAAGAAGAAGGAGCGTGAGATGAGGGACACGGGAAAGCCAAACCAAAAATCTGTGTTCCCTCTTCTCTCTTCTTCTTTTTCTTCTTTTTCTTCTTTCAATGCTCACCTAACAGTCCACATGGCAGATCCTAATTAGACCACAATCTCCACTAAGACCATTCCAAATCAAAGTACCATACCCTCACATGCACCCAAACCTTTCCTTAATCAATATCTTGTCTTAATGCTCTTTAGTCCTTAGACAAATTACACTTCACTCACTTACACAATTCTTTCCTTACAAACTTAATTATCTTTTCAATTAGGTCCTTAACACTCTAAATTTCTCAAACACAAATTACTGGAATACCCTTCCGATCCCGACTTAGCATGCACAATCCGACTAGGGCTATTTTGGGGTGTGACAACTCTTCCCTCCTAAAAGAATTTCGTCCTCGAAATTCACAACGAAACACTTACATCCACACAACCCAAACAAACAAAACTTACTTAGACAAAAGCTTGCAATGCAACTTACTAGAAGAACTTGCAGTCTCCTTCGAATCCTTGCTAGATGCTACAAACTCTGTAGACACTCGAGAAGATCTGAGCAAATCCTCCACTTCCTTTCTAGCTTGCCCAGCTAGACTATCATTCATCTTCTTAGGACAACCGGCAATCCAGTGTTCCATACTGCAACACCTGAAACAAGCACCTGAAAGCTTTCGACATGGGCCCCGATGTCGCTTCTGGCAGTGCTGACATAAAAGCGATACCCACTTCCTACACTTGATCCCATGTTGCTTCTGACATTGTTGATACACTGAAGGTTCTCGAACCCTCTTCCCTGCTGACACTTCACTAACCGATCCTTTTCTCTTCTGAGGAACATGCCGCACAACTTCTTGAGAAGCACGAGGAGCAATCAATCTATCCAAAATCCGAATCAATCCTTGTACAAGAGCCCTATCCTCAGAAACCCGACCAGAATCTTCAACTGGAAGATGCTCTGAAACATCCTGATCAGCATTAACTCGGTTCACACTTTCTGTTGTCTCGCCCACATTCTCACTAGGATCAGACTCCATCTAGACATGACACAAAACAAGATGCATCTGCATTAGGCCACGACACAAAACCGACTCTCATGCAAAGACTCAACACAAACAAACAACACACCCAGAACCATCAAACCTGGGCTCTGATACCACTAACTGTAACACCCCCATCGCCGTCCCCGTTGGAAGGACGCCGACGGACGTGCTACACGACGCTCACATATACAGATATACACATGTACAATGCGGAAGCATACTTTCATACATAACATGCATACAGAAATACGGATTAATTAAAAACTTACCTTGACTTACCTTGCGGTACAGACTCAACATGCAATAACTCACGCACACGCAGGCACTAAGCAAAAGCATACACAAAGGCATACATATGACCATTCAACGGAAGCATAATCGAAATAATAAAACAAAGGAATATCTAAACATGAGGACATACTAACTATTACATTCCCAAAAGAAAATTCAAGAACGAAACATAATTAATTACATATACAATACTACAGAAATACAAAAGCTGAAATACAGAAGCTGAACAAAATACAGAACTTCTAACTCCTACGTGGCCGACCTTACAGAAGCACGACTCGAACAGAACCAAACCTGCCACCTGCACGGAAAGGAAATCCGTGCTAAGCGATAAACGCTTAGTGGGGAGAACACACAAGAATATGGACGGCCATTCACAATGGTCGCCAAGGCATAACACATTCAAATGGCAAATGCGGATACTCATAGCATATCAATAATCAGGCTGCATAATAAAGGCATTCAATCGAAACCTCACAAACAGACCATAAACTCATGTCCAGAATAGACCAAAACAGACATATTATAATACACATTACAAGCATCATCAAGCTGAACTACATACTATAACACATACATAAACCTCCATAGGTAGCAATTATCAACATCTTACCGTGCGGAATCACATGAGCTTTACACATGCAAAATTGACATAACTAAGCAAACTGACCACCCAATCATCATGTTGAGAGTGCTAGCCATTTAACATATTTAGACATGCCAAACACATACACTAGTCAAATATCCAAAGGACAACATTTAGAGCATCACAATACCGCTGCGCAACTCTAATATATATTAAGCATCATGCAACAACACTCCGATAGCGGAGACTGAAGGCATAATCAATTAGTATTACATTCATATCATCATGCAGAAAGTACAGTTAAACATCACATACTTACCATCACAACTGCTTCGGTTCACATGCTAATAATTAACAAAACATGTTTAAGTCACATACATAAATACTCTAGTCGCATCATAATCAAAGCATTCAGAAACTTATAACAAATCACATGATAAGTACGGATAATCATGTTAGATATAAAGTCATGTTTATTTAAAACAGACATACATTCTGAAGCCCATAGTCACATTCATATACATATAAACTGATTTCTGAAATCATTATCATGCTCAAGCGGATATCACATTCAGATAGTTATTTCAAAGTAATACCAACCAATAAAGCACCTGCTGACTCACAATAGTGGATAACGAGTATACTGAACTGATTAGTACCTTACGGGTACAAGTCGGCCAAAGGGTACCTTACGGGTACGAATCGAAAACCATTTATTTTATCACAAAAGCATTTTACTGATGGGGGATCATAACCCGATCCAAATACATTAAAAAGGATCACGAGGATCCGTACTGAGGGGGGTTCGCGAGGAACCATACGGGGGACCTGATCAGGGTCCAAACGTTCAAAGGGCGCTGCAGCTACTGAAGGCTCTATTAGGCATGCCTAACTATCCACTAGACTGACTCTCGCAGGTCATGCATAAAACAATTCACGCTTCGAATCTCATAACGCATAATTATATATACATCATGCATAAACCAGAGTACAATAGACATATAAATATGCTCATAAAGTCGGTCATATATCATGCAATTCGCATTGCAAAACATATTACAATCCATACATTTTAACATTAAACAATGTCCTAAAGCATGCCAATAATCAGGTAAAGAAGCACTACCATGCCAATGATTATCAATACAAAATCCTAATCATGCATTAGGTGCAGATACTAAGCATAAACCATGCATAGTCCAAATTACATTTAACATAACACAATGAGCTCCAAGGCTAAAGCATAACAATGCATTCAGACATTAACCACATTATTCAAATAAATATAGCATAGCATAATATCAAGCACACCTTATACAAGTCATATTCTGGAGCATGTGAAAATTCCTTCAATCATATTTTTAACGATACTCATCATACTAAAGCATGTCAGGAACACATGTGGGATCATATTATGCCAATGATCAATAACGTAAAATCTGAATCATGGAATGATACAACATTCTTAAACATGGCATGTTATTCTAGGTAAAAAAATCCGATTAAAGACAGGTATAACATAATGCTGAACATAACTAAAATAGGCTAACCAATCAGATAAGATAGCACACAGTAGAGGAGAGAGTCATAGAAGCATTTGAAAGTCATTTTATAATAAACTAGTCACGGGGGAACAAATCAAAACAGAAAAGCCGTACAGGAGCATATAACAGTATGACATAATTTATACAGCAGTAAAGACCCATACAGAAGAAATAGGAAATCCATTTTGGTTAAAACTGGGCAAAATCGGAAAAAGAAGCTGAAGAGGGGTCGGTCACGAGTAGTGTCACGACTCGTGACTGACCTCATAGGAGGGTCACGTCGTGACCTAGTGTCACGTCTCGTGACCTGCTAGAAAGTCACGGGACGTGAATCTATGTCACGCCTGGCCTCACAAGAGTCACGCCGTGACTCTAAGTCACGAGACGTGACTTCCCTCTCACAGAGAGAGGAGTCACGCTTCGTGACTTGGAGTCACGCTTCGTGACTTGGAGTCACGCCTTGCCTTCACCAGAGTCACGTCGTGACTCTAAGTCACGAGACGTGACTTTCCTCTCATAGAAAGAGGAAGTCACGCTTCGCGACTGGAGTCACGCCTTGCCCTTCACATAAGTCACGTCGTGACTCTAAGTCACGAGACGTGACTTGCCTCTCGCAAGGCAGTCACGCTTCGCGACACCAACCGGCCACCGAGAAGTCACGCGTTGTGACTGGGAGACAGAGTCACGTGGCGTGACTGGGAGTCACGCCTCATGGCTTGTCTCTCTCAGGGAAGTCACGACACACTGGGAATGGAAAATTCCACAGAAACGCGATTTTCCATTCCCAGCTACCCAGAATTCAAAGAACCCCATAAAAATCATTTTCAATCTGATCCAAAACACATCCAAACTCATCTTACCTTACAGTCGATCTTCCAAACATCATAAACAAGATAATTGCAACTTAATTCAACAATCAAATCAACCAAAATCATGTATAGACATATTTAATCCCTTTAAGAACATAAACCCTAACAAATAACAGTAAGTTCAAAACCTAAACTCAGAACTCAATTCAATTCCTATCATGCATTACTAACACATTTATTCACATAATCATGCATATACACATACCAAACACACCCATTTCCAGAAATTAAGCAGAGCAAACTCATTTATAAGCCTAGTGAGCGGAAGGGCAGAGACAATCAACTGAGATTGAAGAACAGAGAAGTTCAAAAACGTTGCATGCAATTAAACACTCCCAAACCTGGAATCGAAGATCCAAAATCAGCTTCAAGATCAGTCCTCAATCCTTTCCTTGCCTTTACTTAGCTTTTTCTTACCATCCAAAACTTGCACCAACAAGAAACCCACAATTACTCTTCATAACTCTAATTGAAGATAAAACCAGGAAGATGAAGAAGAAGAACAGTAAGTTAAACTCCAACTTACCTCTTCAAGAAAAAATACAAACTCCACCAAGCCAACCACAACCCAAGCCAACGGGAATGAAAGGAAAAACAAAGAGAAAGGAGAAGAGAAGAAGAAGAAGGAGCGTGAGATGAGGGACACGGGAAAGCCAAACCAAAAATCTGTGTTCCCTCTTCTCTCTTCTTCTTTTTCTTCTTTTTCTTCTTTCAATGCTCACCTAACAGTCCACATGGCAGATCCTAATTAGACCACAATCTCCACTAAGACCATTCCAAATCAAAGTACCATACCCTCACATGCACCCAAACCTTTCCTTAATCAATATCTTGTCTTAATGCTCTTTAGTCCTTAGACAAATTACACTTCACTCACTTACACAATTCTTTCCTTACAAACTTAATTATCTTTTCAATTAGGTCCTTAACACTCTAAATTTCTCAAACACAAATTACTGGAATACCCTTCCGATCCCGACTTAGCATGCACAATCCGACTAGGGCTATTTTGGGGTGTGACATTAATACTGTATCCAGACATGTATGTTACCGGAATAACCCTTGATTAATGCAATATAATATGAATTTTGATAAGGCTATTCGTGTAATGGAAAGAAATGATGAAATTTTATATCTCTGACTGTTGGATTTGTGCTTTACTCTGCTGCACTCTCTTATTCTTTGAAAGGGGTATAGGGGTGTTACATATACTGTTTACCATTTACAATCAGTATAGATAAATTCTTTACATAGCAAAAAGAACCATTTATGATCCCTATATTCATTTACAAAAATGGACCTACATCAAAAAGCTCTTAATCTTGTGCTGGCCCCAGCCTCTGCAATGTGTCTTTGCAAAAAACTTTAATACCTGAACTTACACGGATAAAAACCCGTGCTAAGCATATAACTTAGTGGGGAACATTAGGTTTTGAATGACCACTCATAGTAGTCATTCCATAGGCACACAAAAATATAAGGAAAATTAAGTAAATATGAGACCATATAATCAAACAAACTCATAAATTATGTATAAATACATAGCCATCATATTTAGTACCAGATGCAAATCATTACTCATTAGGTTCATGAATGTTCATGTAAATTATATTTCATATTAGATATAGATCAACATTTACCAAGAGTAGTATTACATAATTAAAATATAGTTGCCTACCTTACTAGAAAGTGGATAAACAGGAGAATATCAGGACTTCCTAAAGGGAAGTATATCAGAATAGGCATCCCCAGAGGGAATTATAACACCCCGAAAATCACCCTAGTAGTATTGAGTGTGATTAGAGTAAATAAGTGAGTGTTAATTAGGGTTTACAGATTTGAACCTAATTGAAAATGTGAAACTAGGGACTTAATTGAAAGAAAATAAAGTATAGTAGTGATTAAAAGGTAATAATGCATGATTAGTGTTAAGTGATGGATGAATTAGGTTAACTAAGTGAACTTAATTAAGTCTAATTAAGAGTTAGTGGAAGCCATGTGGGTGTGTGTGAGCCGGACACTTAGCTTGAGAGGGATGGGAATTTGACACCTCCTTCTTGCATGCACATATAAGGGTTTAGATGAGAGAGAATGGGAAAAATTCTGTCATTTTGGTTTCTTCATCTTTTGTTCTTCAACTCTTCATCCGTCTTCCTCTTTCACTTGTTCTTCAAATTGCCATGGATTTCTAAGAACTTAGTAGCATTAGTTAAGAAGATTAACTACTCAGTTAGAAAGGTATGTTTTGGTATAGAGTTTGTCTTCTTCATCTCCATCTATTTCTGATTTGGATTTTAAGTTATGAGTAGAGTCTAATGGAATTGAGCATGTGTTGTATGTCCATGTGAGTTAAAGAGCCAAGTAGAGCTGCCAAGGGTAAAGAGAAGGTGGTATAGAAAGAAAGGAAGGAGTGCTCCAAGAGGTTAGGGATTGAGTGTGTATTGATATGTTTTGATGTGTTAAATTATATGCTTATGGTGTGTATATTGTTAATTGATTTGAATTGGATAGTGATTGAATTGGATAGTGAATCAGTGTAAATTGAGTATTGGAATGGAATAGTGATATTGATATGTAGTAGATAGTAGATGCTATGGTCATACCAAAGTTGGTGTACCGTGATTTTGATATCTTGCTTGATTGTTTATGTTAATTTGTATAGTGAGTTTAGAAAGATGCATGTAAGAGTTTAATTGTGTATTATGGCATGTGAAGTGATGTGGTAAAGTGTGCTTGAGTTGTGAGTGAGTTAGTCAAAAGATAGTGAATGCAAGAATGCAAAGTGTGTATATAGCACAGCTGTGTCTTGGTAAAACACAGCTGTGTATTGGCAATTTTACATGGGTCACGGTCACAACTAGATTGGTTGTCACCGTGAGGCATGCAAATGTTGCATTCTATCTGGATAGAAATGGTATGTCACGATGAAAATGAATCTGGTTGCCACCGTGAGATACCCCAATTTGCATTCTATCCAGGAACTATTTTGTATGTCACGGTCACAACCAGATTGGTTGTCACCATGAGGTATGAAATTGTGCATTCTGTTTTGAGAATTGGTGTATGTCACAGTCACAACCAAATTGGTTGTCACCGTGAGGTACTTCAACATTGTTTTCTTTTCTAAAACATCATGAGATTTTGGGGTGCATGACAAAGCCTAACTAAGCTTGATCGAATCACTATGTGAGATTATTAATATGTGATGAGTATCTACTTATGCGATTGAATCTTAATATGAACATAATACCTTGCGAATAAATAATACTATAGGAATGAGTCACATTATGATAACAACTATTACTATGCATTACTATACGAGTGAGTATTATGCGAATAGGTAATGCCATGAGAATAAATGCATAATGACTGAATAAACTAATAAACCTGTAGTCGAGTCGTGGATAAATAAGCATGCTTATGAAGGGCTAGTAAATTGCGGCTGCTAGTGTGACACCGGCGGGTGTTTAGTGATCGATACCGACGAGTATCTAGAGATAAAGAGTTTGAGACTTTGGTTTCTAGTGATTAATATTTATTGTACCCGTATCCACCTCTAAGACGATTCAGGCTAACAATGATAAATGTGTGTGTATGATTGATAATGATGTGGTGTTAAAGAATGTATTGTGTTTCATATATATATTGATAATATTGTTTCTATTGATCATGTAATATCGATGCCATGCTAAGTGAACTAGTGATATTGATAGTGAAGCCTTCCGCTGGCATAGTGTAGTGATTATTGAGCATGGTATGTGATTATTGACTTATAGCGGTTTATAGTTATTGTAACCTTCTTGCTTAACATGTACTAATGGATATTGGCATGCTAAAGCAATATCGACTTAGTGATTGTTACATGAAATGGTATATGGTTTAAGCATGTTTCCTTTTTGTTTATTGTATAATGTCTTGTGATTGCTTATATTGGTATTTGTTTATCTACATCCCAACTAAGTGTTATTGCTTAGCACGGGTGCTTGTGTCCTGTGTAGGTTGTGAATTGGAGTCGTATTTTTGAAGGAAGTCCTGTAGGCCACCCTAGGAGCGGGAAGTGTCATTTTGAGTGTAATGATTTTGTAGAGTTAAAGCTCCATTTTTGAAATAACTATTCTTTTGTAATCTGTATAGTAATATGTAGGTTAAGAAGTGAAATCTGTAACTTGTAATATGAGAACTATAATGAACTTGTAATAGTGTATGAGCTAGTGGCAGTGTATGGCTTATAGTCCTTAGTGTATGCTAATAGTGATAGTGATAGTGATATTAAGTAATGTTAATTGAATATGGTAATTGTATGCTTAGTGCCATGTAGCGCTCGCGTGTCCTCCCAAGGGACATTGGGGCGTTACAGGAATAATATATCAGGCATCCCTGAAGGGAAGAATATCATAACAGGAATCCCTAAAGGAAAGAATGAGACATAAGTCTCTACAGGTTGACATCGTAGTGTCAAAAGTATAGAAGCTGAATCAGGCTACCTATAGGCATGCTTATCTATCCACAACCTAGGTCTATCACATACATGTAAGAGTAATCACATACATATGCCATTGTATATACATTAAAATTGTTCCAAAAATAGATAAATTGAACAATATATTAATCATCTTATTATAACTTTAATGTCATTTTACTTACATTATATGTATACTAACTTAAAACTATGCAATTCAGGCTTTTAGCGCATTTTATAGACTTTTAAAAAAGTTCAGGTATGAAAAAGTAAGAAAAACTTAAAATTAAAAATTTTGAATTTAGGGAATCACACAGTGGTCAGGGATTCCTATCCATCGTGTGGAATGTTACATGGCGGTAGGGAAGTCATGACCACCATGTAGATTGTCAAAATCTAGATTTTACAATCCAAAAGCATTTCACACGGTCACACGATGGTCAGGAAATCCTAACCACTATGAGGGTCCAAAATAAGGCAAAATTTTAGAAGTAGAAGTTGATCACACGGTGGTCAAGCAAGTTATGTAGTGGTCAGGAATTCCTCACCACCGTGTAACACTGAATTTTTAGCTTCTTAAATAGAGCACAACAGGGCAGAATTTGTGTTCCATGTTGTCTGGGCTTTTTCACCTAGAAGATGACATTTTTAGCCTAAGGTTTCTCATAGAAAATGTACATATATGATTTAAGTTTCAAATGACATAAAAAATCATATCATTTGGACTTATATACGCTAAGTTAAGCTCTTAAGTACAGTAATAGGTCCTGTTGAATAACACAATAAGTACTTAACTTTCATCTTTAATTTTGAAGGTCTTAGAGCCAACATTATGCCATGGTTTTTTTTTTAAATTTGTAGGCCTATATCTTAAGAAAATTCTCCAATTGGAATCACTCCATTTGGAGGTCTACAAGTTGAGATATAACAAAAATATATAAGCTAGTTCCAATAATTCCATTGACAGATTTTCTGCTAACAAACACTTTATGCTCTCCTCATTATAATTCATGCACAACCATCTCAATTCTATCCTTTTAAATCCATTTCACACTCATTTAGATATGTTTCAAATTCCCACACATTTTTCACACATAGACATAGGGTAAAGAGTTCCCAAACCTGATTCTTCCTCTTTCCTTCACTTCAAGCTCTTCCTCTCTACACCTTTTCCTTTCCTTTATGTTTCTTTGCAGACTCTTCAGCTAAAACACCAGAATTCACATCATGAATAATCCTTGATATATTATCTTCTATCAGAATCACATTAAGAAGAAGATAAGAGTGAGCCTAACTTACCAAATTTCAGAGAATGTGCACACAAACTCACTTCTAATAAAAGTAATCAAATTGACACTTGAGAGGTAGAAGTTAGCGTGAAGAGTTATGAGTGAAAATTTTGGATTTCCTCCCTTCCTCTTCCAACTGACTTAAGCCTATATACCCATCCATTCTCTGTAATTCTAGAATAGCTTGGTGCTATAATATGATTGGTTAATAATTCAAATTACACAATTAATCCCTCATTCTTTTCGATTTTCTTAAATTAACCTTATAATTAAATCATACTTATGATTTAAACCTTAAAATTAATCTTTTAATGCATATAAGTTACTTTTCAATAAATTACCATATTGCCGCAACTTGCCAAATCTTTTTTTTAATGACGGTTATGTCCTTCCGACCCAACCATCACCAAACCCAGCATATTCGGTTACCGGCTTGCCTAATCATACCTTAATATGACTAGGGTATGTTTTGGGGCTTACATTTTTCTTCCCTTTAAAAGAATTTTATCCTCAAAATTAATACTTGTACTGAATAGATGTGGGTACTGAGCTCTCATAGTTAATTCTTGTTTCCAAGTTGCTTCCTCCATTCTATGATGTTGTCAGAGAAAGTTTACCAAATGAACTTGCTTATTCCAAAGTTGCCTTATTTTCCTAGCTAAGATAACTTTCGGCTCCTCATCATAGGAAAAATCAGGTTGAACCTAAATCTCTTGGACTAGTAGCACATGTAATTTATCGGATTGATATCTCCAATGCATTGAAATATAAAACACATAATGTAGTTTAGCTAACTCTGGAGGCAAAGCCAATCTATAGGCTATAGGTCCAATTCTTTCAAGAACTTTATATGGGCCTATGAACCTCGGACTAAGCTTCCCTTTCTTTCCAAATTGCAACACTTTTCTTAAGGGTGAAACCTTCAAGAAAACTTTATCTCTAACTGCGTATTCAATGTCTTTCCATTTCAAATCTGTATATGATTTCTGTCGATAACTAGATGTGTTTAATCTCTATTGAATTACCTTAACCTTTTCTTTAGTTTCTTTCACTAAATTAGGCCCGATTATATTGTCCTTGTTTAATTCCATCCAACTAATGCTCCTACAGAATTCATGGATCTGATGAATAGGGTGTTTAGACCCTACCTAGACCAGTTTGTGTTAGTGTTTATTGATGATGTCCTGGTCTACTCCAAGAATGAACATGAGCATGCTCAACACTTGAGAATAGTATTGCAGATTCTGAGGGAGAAATAATTATATGCCACGCTAAGCAAATGTGACTTATGGTTTAAGGAAGTTTGCTTCCTAGGTTACATTGTTTCTTCAGAAGGCATTCGAGTTGATCCTGCAGAGATAGAAGCTGTTGTTAATTTGAAACTGCCTCAAAATGTAACTGAAGTAAGAAGTTTCCTAGGTTTAGTTGGTTATTATCGGCAATTTTCCAAGGGATTCTCAGGGATAGCTTCTCCTTTTACTAAGTTACTCCAAAAAGGTGCAAAGTTTGAATGGTCTGGTAGATGCCAAGCTAGTTTTGAGCAGTTAAAGAAGATGCTCAGTAACACTACAAGAAAATTAGAAAATAGCAATGGAAATTAGCAATCGAATCTGTCAATTTTTTGTTGCTAAACAAAATTAGCAACCGAAAATAGCAACGGAATATTCAGTTGCCAATTTGACGGTAGCTAAATTTAGCAACGGAATGTGAGTCCATTGCTAAATTTAGCAACGGAATCATAAATCCATTGCTAAATTTATCAACGGAAAAATAATTCCGTTGCTAAATATAGCAACAGATTTATGATTATGTTGCTAAATCTGACCATTGAATTGGATGACTTTAACAACGGGGCTGATTTTTCATTGCTATATTTACCAACGGTATTTAGCTACCGAATATTATTCTGTTGCTGTATATAGTAACCGAAATAAAATCTGTTGCTATATATAGCAAGCGAATATGATATTTCTTGCTATATTTAGCAACAGAATTAGCAACCAAAAACTATTCCGTTGCTAAATAGAGCAACCGAATTAAATTTTCGTTGCAACCGAGTTGCAAAAATTTAGCATAAAATAGCAATGGCATTTTCATTCCGTTGCTAAAAATAGCAACTGAATTTTGATTCCATTGCTAAAAATAGCAACGAAATTAATGGAATTGAAATCTGTTGCTATTTTTAGCAACGTAATATATGTTCCGTTGCTATTTTTAGCATCAATAATTTTTTTTATAAAGAAATATAATTTAAATCCTGAAAATCCTGAAAATATATGCTTATTGATAATATAATATAAAAATTATAATACACAATAATTAAAATCCTGAAAATATATTATATTATTGTACAGTAAAAATCCATGAAAACCATCACAAAAACAACATAAATTCAGTATAAATAACATTATAAAGTTAAAATTCATGAAAACCATCACAAAAATAACATAAATTCAGTATAAATAACAAAAAATTACAAATTTATGCTATATAGGTGAAGGTGAAGGAGGACGATCTGGCTGCTGAGCACCCTTGGTTTCCAAATCTTCTACCTGATTCTTTAGCTGGGTTACAGTATCCATCAACAAGGTGAGTGCGGTCTCTAACTGAACGACTTTCTGAGAAGATTCACACCGCTTACTACAACTAGGTATGGATGATGCAAAGGAATTCGGATGGGAAGTGTTTGCAATTGAACCTAAATCAAAAGTCCTTCCACGATTATTCTTACCACCAACTATTTCAAGAAATATACGACTCTCATCAACACTTTCAGAGCTCTACCGATGTTGAGTGAGAGGCTCTTGTATTTGCTACTATCATTACAATAGTTATAATTAATTAGCTATATTTTATTAAAATAATTAATATTGATGTATAAATTTTACATACATTGAGTTATCTGCAACGAGTATTGACGAATGTCTGCCCATCATGCTTTTCTGTGTGAGTGTGCATAAGTACTTTAGGATATGTGGGCTTCATACCCATAGACTTTGCCTGCATAAGAAGCAATATAAGGAAGCACGTTTACTGAACATGTCCAAAACAATTATTAGAATCTAACCCCAATTAACAATACTGCCACAAAATTATAGAACTAAGTTCACATGATACTCCAAGTAAGCATATGGCTGAAACCAAACTTCTTATTAATCAGTCAGGTATTTGAACAAATAGACCAAACTAGTACAAATGAAATATCTAATCCATGTATAAAATAAGCACACTACTACAAATGAAATTTGAGTTATTGTTTTTAGAAAAGTTTTCAATATTTTAAACAGATTAGATAAGCTTTAGAATCAGATTTATTTAGTGAAGATTTACTGCAGGGTCCATTTTCATACATACCAATTATTTGATTAATTCTTTATTTTAATGTTTGGGATGTAGAATTGAGAGACTTAGAGTGAATCACCTGCATTTGATAGAATCTCTTATTGTTAGGCCTTTTCAGCTACCAATTATCTTAAACTCAGATTTATATTCAGTAAAACTTACTGTAATATTCAGAAAAGAGGAATCTTTTGTTATCGTCTAGGCTACCACCTCTTCATGGTTGCTAATTGTTCTCTGCTATTTGTTGTATTAAATTTTAATGCAAGTCTGAGGATGGGATGTCCTACAATATGTGGTTGGATTGTACTTGAGTTGCATTGATTATATTATACTTATAGCATTTAAGTAAGGGGGAAGTGAACATATGCTTTATGCTGTGATGCTCAAAATTAATTGGATTTTTTTGTTGATAATTTCAGATATGGATCTCGTGCTATTGCCCGTGACTTTGAAATCTATACCCCAAATGCTTCCTTTGAAGATCCCCTGATGTGTGCTCAAGGGTAAGTGTTGGTGTTAGAAAAGAAAATTGTAAGATTGTATTCTTAGCAAACTTTGTAATGTCGCATCAGAGTATGTGAACAAGTTGTGACTAGAGTATAAGACAAATGCCTGACATCGAATGACATGTGTACTTTTTTGAGAATAAATTAATGCCTTTATATAAAGAAGCCTCCAATTTCAATAGGAAAAACCAAGTGAATTTGAAAAATAACGCAACTAATGAGAGCTAAACTTATACTCTAGTCGTAGAAAATCGAAAAAAAAAAGAAAGCACAAATCTAGATGCCTGCATATATTAAACCATCATTATCCATAAGAATCACATATTTTTGTAAATTTAGCAGCATTTCCCCTATTTTTAGGATATTTACCTCCCGTGAAATAAAATATTTATCTCAACAACAAAGCCATCCATATAACAGACATATATTAAACCTTTCATTATCCATAATAATTATACATTTGATGAATAAAATTTAGATACTTACCAATTTTTCTGCATGCTCGTGATGGGTCAAAGTTCCTCCAATGTGCACAGCTAAACTCTCACCATCTGAGCCTCCCCGTTTGTTTGAAGAATTCCTCTCTGAAGTGGCAATTGCTTCGGGTGTTGCCCAATATTACTGCAAACGATTCCATATTTCTTCAGAAATAAAAGTAGGTCATTGACCACCCTTGCATAAAGAAGATAGAAATTCTTTATATCGTTAGTGGGCCCACTTTTCCCAAACTTCATAAATAACAGTATTAAATTTTGAATCCCAGAAAAATTCTTTCTGAAAAAAAAAACATAATATTATTATTGTCAAGTACAATAAATATTTTCTTGAATGTATGAAGTCAGTTATTTTGAAATGAATAATGTAATTTATTTTTTGTACCTCAAACTCCTGATAATAAAAATCCTTTGTCTGCAGAGGGAGATTCTTCCATACATAACCCTCATTTTCTATCTTCTCTTTGAATTTGGATGTGATCTTTCTTCATCAAATACCTGATGGAATAAACCTGTTAATATGAACAAATTTAAATCAGTTTGAAATTAGATATCCATACCATCAGTATATACTTATGTTTTTATCTTGTAATACAAAAATTTTTGTAATATAACTTACATATCATTGATAATCTTAATGTAAATTCTTCCATCAACTCCCTTCGCACCAGGCTGGAGACCTCCTTCTTCATCCTCAATATCGGAACCGGGTACATGCGTGCGCATAGATTCAGGGACTAATGTTGGAGTAGATGCTTTTTCATGTTGTGCGGATACATTTGGGTTGTTGGATGCTGAACTGCTAGGTAGATTATGAGAGCCATCGGGGTTGGTTGTTGGTGAAGGTGATGCTTCACATCGCTGGTTAGGATCTGGACATGACCCTGCAACCTGAGATGAGTGCACTTATGCATTGTCGTCTCCACTCAATGTAAATCTGAGCCTAGGCGGCAGCAATGACTTCTTTCTTTTGGGTAGCATATTCTCAACCTGAAAATCAAAGAATTGGATTTATACTTGTTCAAATGGAACAATATAATTAACGCATATATAACAATACTATATAAATGCAATAATAACACATTTTGGGTATGAGGTAATAACACGTACATAAATTAATCGCTATCATCACTTAATTGCACATCAAAATCATCCTCTATTTCTGAGTATTTGGAATTAAAGTCAGGCTCATCTTCAGAATTCTGGCCATCTATGGATTCTTCATCCTCTCCAGATAAAATTTCCACAAATTCATTATTTGGATAATTTAAAAGTTCATTCTCGAAACATGCATTTATTTCATGTACATCCGGTTCTTCTTCCTAAAATGCTTTACTTTCATTTGTCTTGCTTTCTCCTGTTGCTTGTCCATGAAAAACACCTCTTGGTTTTACTTTGATGACGACCAACGAATCTGACTTATCCCTTCTTAAGCTGGGATAAGGGACATAATACACCTGGGTCGCTTGTATTGCCATCACAAATAGTTCAAATTATTTAACTCTTCTCCTCTGGTTGATTTCTTTGAGATTATATCGGCTATGTACTTTTGTTCCGACGTTAGGAGTAGGATCAAACCACTCACACTTAAAAAGTACACACCGTTTTATCGGCAATGCGGGATAGTCAATTTCAAGTATCTCAATAATTTTGCCAAAATAATCCATCAATTCCCCTTGTATACAAACCCCACTGTTTACTGTTGCCATGCTATGCCCATGATTTTCTGTATGAAATTTGTATCCATTTACGAAATAGACAGGATATGATTTAACAGTTTCCAAAGGCCCTTTTGCAAGATCACATATGAGCCTATTTTCTATTCTATTTTCGGAAGCCTACATAATAAAATCAAAAATATAATCAATACATATAATATTTTGTAAATTTAACAGTAATTTATTAAAGTATTCAATTTATTGCACTCTACTAACTTACATAGTTTGCAAACCAACGTGAAAAGTTTTTATCCACTTCTTTATTGATGTCATCCTGTGAGTTTTCTGGCATTAGCTCACTTAACAAATCCTCATATTCACTAAAAACATTGTAAATTATCTTAGCAAAACACTCTAATCCCTGAGAAAAAGAACTTGGGCAATTTCAAATATAACTTAAACTTATTGTAAAAAAGGTTGAATTTCTTAGCAATTCAATAAAATGTAACCATGGGCAACCTCCATTTCTTTCTCTGTTAACATTCTTGTTGTTGAGTGTCCATGTGGTCGGCCAGGATATGTGAAAATGGATAAGTTATCATCACTAATCCGCGCAGCCCCATCATCATTACGAGGAACTTTTCTTTCTCAAGTGATCACATGAGGCTCAAAATAATGAGAACAAAATTCACTTGCTTCCTCTACTAAATACGCATTGCATATGGAGCATTCAACTCTGGCTTTATTTTTGACATTTTGCTTCAAGTGATGCAAATTCCTACATTACAATTAGGGTAATTATATTTAAACATTTGGTATAAATCTATAAAAGTTCTAGTTAAATTTGTACTAAAATTACCTCTCAAATGGATACATCCATCGATATTGAACTGGACCAGCAATTTTAACCTCGTGTACTAAATGTATGGGTAGATGCTCCATGCAATCAAAGAAGCTCGGTGGAAAAATAGCCTCTAATTTGCACAAGATAACTGGAATGTCCCTTTCTAGTTTTTCCATATCAGACAATTGTATTTCAGATGCTGTTAAGCTTTTGAAAAACAAACTTAATTCTGTTATAGCTTCCCAAACATTATTCGGTAAGAGCTCCCGAAATGCAATTGGAATTAGCCTCTACATAAACACATGACAATCATGACTTTTTATTCCAAATAATTTGTACTTCCTCATATCAACACGCCTTGCCAAGTTTGAAACATATCCATCTGGAAACTTTAGAATTTTTAACCATTCACACAAAGTTTGCTTCTGCTTTTTGTCTAAAGTGTAATATGCTTTTGAATATTTCCCTATATTTGGATCTTTATCTAACTCACTTCTTCTACAAAAAATTTTCAAATCAGCTCTCGATTTTGCATTGTCCTTTGTCCTCCCTTCAATGTTCATGATTGTGTTGAAAAGATTGTCAAAAATATTTTTTTCAATATGCATCACATCTAGATTGTGATGTATTAACAGTGTTTTCCAGTATGGCAAATCCCAAAATATACTCCATTTTCTCCAACCAAAATTTTGACTTATGCGCCTATTAACCTCTTCACTTTCAAGTTTTATAACTTTCAGAAGCCCTAACTAATCAATCTCCCATAATATATCTTCACCAGATTTATTAAGAGGAGGAGGTATATGTACCATCCTGTTCTTAATGAATTTTTATTTATTGCGCCTAAATGGGTGATCTAGAGGAAGAAATTTTCTATGATTGTCAAACCAAGATGTTTTGCCCCCGTTGGGAAAATGAAATGCATCAGAATCATTACCACAGTAAGGACAAGCCAATTTCCTATCCAGACAACATAGCATATGCAGGAAAATCACTCACAGTCCACATCAAAGCTGCCTTCATCTGAAAATTTTGTTTAAGGGACACATCATATGTTTTAACACCAAATTCCCAAAGATGATTCAATTCAGATATCAATGGTTGCAAGAATACATCAATTTTATGCTTTGGATTTGTAGGCCCTGGCACAATCATTGTCAAGAACATGTATGGCTCATCCATACACATCCACAGAGGTAAATTATATGGAGTAATTATGATTGGCCATGATGAATATGTTGGCCGGATTGACCAAAAGGTTGGAACCCATCTGTGGATAATCCCAACCTGACATTTCGACTTTCTGCTGCAAACTCAGTATGGGTGTCATTGAAATGTTTCCATGCGAGTGCATTCGATGGATGGCTCATGCTTCCATCATACTGCTCATGTTTATTATGCATCTCATGTGAGATATAGTAACATCAGAGGCCTACAGTCTTTGAAGTCTCGGAGTTAGTGGAAAATAGTACATCCGCTTCCAAGGAACTAATTTTTGATTCCTAGTACGCTTTCTTGGTTTGAACCTAGGTTGACTATAGTATTTGCACTCTTGTAATTCCACATCTTTTCCCCAAAACAGAATAAATCCCAACCTGCAACAATCTATTCGTTCAACCGGCAAACCAAGACCCCGAATAAGCTTCTTTATTTCATAAAAATTCTCAACCATTTTATGATCAGGAGGCAATGAATCATTGTACCATGTAAGAATTTTATCAAAACTTCGTTCGAAAATATAACCTTTAGACTTTATGTTCAATATTCGGGCAATGGCAGACAGTTGAGCCATTTTCTCACAATTTGGCCATAATTCTTGGTCGGCTTACTCTAGTAGGTCAAAAAAATCTTTTTGCATTTGGATTTGGTTCCTCTGCAAGATTCTGCATATTTTCTTGAAAGGAATTACTAGCTGCATCATAAACCATTTGTGCATAAAGATTTTCGTTCACATCCACATTATTTGGTCTAATTCTAGCTCCCCCTTTAAACCCATCTATATTTACTGATGAATATACTTGATTACCCCTAGATGTGCTACAAATTATTGGCTCCCCGTGTCATGTCAATTCAAAATAGTTTGGAACAAACCCTTTTTTTAATAAATGTAGATGCACTTCATCAGTAGGGAGAAAACGGATATGTTTGCACTTTTTACATGGACATTTGATTTTTGGACCATCTATATATGCAGGCTGAAAACTTGCATATTCAATGAATGATTGATCTCCCTCAGCAAACTCAAGATTAATGAAACCATCTGGCGTTAATCGTCTATACATACAAGATCTATCAACATTACTCATGCTTGCGTAACTGTTATTCAAATAAGATAATTTCATTATGAGACTTATGGATTAAATAAATTGGAAAGGTTTATCAATGAATACATGTATGCGAATACATGTATATTATGGCTGAAATATTTGGCTATTTTAATCATGTCATAGACATTGCCAACTTATTACCAACCAATTAATATAAATGCAATCGGCCATGTTGTATTGATTTTAAAATAGTAGCATTGAAAGTAATATTAAATATAAAAATAGTGTAATTACCATGAACACAAATAATATTAAATTAAAAAAGATCTCAAACTTAGTACCTTTAGAATGCAAAAAAGGTATTGATTCAAGCCAAGAAGAAATATAACTCCAAATTGCTAAACCCAAAACAACATCCTCCTCTTCTTTGTTGCTACTACTGTAAACAGAAATTAACAAAAGAAGTCAGAATTTTCAGCAAATAATGACATGCAATGTACTGATCTACAATGGCACAAACAAAATGCAAGCTAGAGTGATTGATGCAATACAAATAGATATGCATCTTGGCATAATATGAAATGAGGTTTGGTTAAACATTGCAAATTGCTCACACGAAAGTCCTACTTGTAATAGTTCCTAAAGCAAGATCAAGAATGCAATATTGTGCGAGAATCATGCAATGAATATTGAAATCACACATAGCAACTGAATTCAAATCATGCTTAATAATTATATTTAACAACCAAATAGATACACCGATAATCAATAGGTTCAAGACTATCTAATTCTATTTTCAACCAGTTCAAGATAAAGAAAGCACCAATCCATGAAGTCTGTTAACAATATAAAAATAGTAATAAAAAAACTTACACAATTAAAATCAATACTCCCCCAAGATTCCATCAGCAAACCACATAACTAAAACAATAGTAGGTTATTAAAATAAAAAGATTGTTTTGAAGCCATACTTGTGAGCCTCCTCTTCTTTATTGCTATTGTTGTAATTTGTAATGTTTCATTCATTTTGTAATAAATTTCAGAACTTAACAAAACAAGTCAAAACTTCAAGCTAGCAACCCAAATATGCAATAATATAGACCGAAATTTTATTACAAAGAAAGCTCTTTAGATAAAGTGAGTAAGCTCAGTAAGTCAAGAAGCAACACATTAAGGCAGAAAAAAATAAGATGCATTACTCTTGATCGATGCTTGAATGAGAAAAATAAGATGCATTCAAATGGTTATGTCAAGGTAATAAAGCAGAAAATAAGATGCATTCCAAGCAAACACAGTTTGAACTTTAACATCTAATTAACTCGAATGTATGGAGCACATAAATTTTATTGGGAAAAATGAGAAAATATTTATCTGAAGTAAAAGTAGGGTGCATGTGGTGAGATATTTGGGAATTCTGCTATTGGTGATATTTGATTAATAAAAGAACAGTGGCCACTAGGCACATTATTTATCTTCTGTGTCTGGCTAAAGAGCCATAGCATCCACCACCACCACCATATATAAAAGTTTGAAAAGATTATGTTGGATGCTTTGGGTCCTAGCCGATACCTATACTGATCACTGTAGATCACACACATATATATATTAATAAAATTCAAATATAATGCCTGCTATAAGTTAAGGAATATCTGAAAATAGCCATGTCATATAGCATTGGATTGTAGTATTTATTTGGTATGCTATTTAGTTATGTCAACTATTTGATACAAAAATAAAAAATAAAATATTTTTTTTTATTGGATGGTGCACAAGGTGCAGCACCACTGCTATATATATTGCACATAGAATCATCACCCCCATTATATCCATATCAAAGGCAAATCTTGGTAAAAATTAGGTGCATATATTGGTGATAAGAGATGGCAAATCTTGGCTTATCTTACATAGACAGTAGTATATAAATAATGTGCCCAGTGGCCACTGTTCTTTTATTAATCAAATATCACCAATAGCATAATTCTTTTTTACTATTTTCAGAAATCTATTTTCTTGTGATCTTCATTGTTTTTATATTTTTTCCTTTGTAATGGGATAGTAGGGCATGGCATATTATCATATACTACCCATATTTTTTCAATGACATAAAAATTAAAATGCAAATTGGGTACCCCATTAATTGATTGAATTAACATATATAATATAATTTATAGATGGAGATTTGAGAAGAACAGAAAATGGATTAGTCTAACTCTTATACCTTTTATTTGAACTTTCAATTAGGTTTTTAGGATCCTCTTATTATTGGTTAATAATCATATAAAGAGACAGTCTTAGTGATATGGAAATCCACCAAATTATGGATGAAGAATGTAATGGCTCCAATACCGGGCTAACCAAAAATAGTATTTCCTGATAGTGAATAGTGACACCGGGGTGAATAGTACTTCCCGGAGTCGAAAAATATTTTATTTGATTAATGGAAAATATAAGTCACAATGAGTTCGAGGTTAAAATTTGGAGTGAAATCGATGTCAAATGGGGTCTCAAAAGTCAGAAATAAGAAAAAGTAGCAGTCAAATGGAGTCTCAAAAGTCAGAAATAAGAAAAAGTAACAGTTACTATATGAATAGTAACTAGGTTGACTGAGAGTTTGACCGGACTGTAGAGAGCTCTACGGACTTCAGAAAAATAATCTGAGAATATGGACGTACTTGTATTGATGAGTAGAATCATATGGTAATGAAAAATTTAATTTTGGTGACGCTGGAAAATTGAGTTATCGGACTGGTAAATAATTATCAGACCAGGAAATGACTTCCGATTGACCCTAAAATATTATTAGAGTTTAATAAATATATGTTAATTATTTTGGAGTAATTTTCATGAGGAATTTACCTTAGGGAGTAAGGAAAAATATGTGATTTCGGTTTGAATAGTACTCGATTGACCGGAGGTTTGACCGAGGCTTTAAAAATAGAAAATGATGTCCAAAATTGCAGGAATTTCCAGATAGGCTCTAAATGATATGCAGAATTTTTGGTAGTAAAATGGAAATTTTTCGAGAACATTGATAATTATTGATCTGGACCGATTTGATTGAATCGGACCAGAAACGGACTCCGATTGGGCTGAAATTCTGTTTACAACCTATTTTTTATATGATATGAATTATGGAATCAAGTTTGGGAGGAATTGGATTTGGGAAATGAGAGAAATTGCTTAATGGGCCTAAAATTTACATTTTTGGGCTTGTTTGGTTGGACCATTGGTTGGACCTTGTCCAACCCAATTGGGTCACCATAAATGGACTTAAAGAGGTCGATATGGTGGCTGTAATCCATATCTTTCTCAGCTTTTCCCTCTCCCTCTTTTGGTCGAGACTTCTCCTCCACCTTCCTTTTTAATTTTCTTCATACTTTCTTTAAACTTTTCATAAATCTAGCTATCCAAAGTAAAAATTCAGCCCTCTTTGAGATAATAGCAACTTTTAGTATATAATTAGTGGATTAATATCCAAGAAAAGTGAAGATCAAAGGTTATGCCTTCAAAATGGAGGTAAGGGAAATTAGTGTTTTAATTTGATTTAATAATTTTTATGAGTATTCTAGGGTATCTAGAGTATGTTTATAAGTTTTGATTTGATAAAAGAAGAAAATTTATGTGTGTTTCTTTATTGTGCAAATTCGGCCACCATGAGGATTTTGGAGGAAATTGGCTTTTCAAGAGCCAAAAGTAAGAATTGAGGAGCTTGTGAGGAGATTAGCATGGATATAAGGTTTGTGATTACCTAATCCATGAATTTCCTTTGGAAAAATTAGGGTTTGAGGTTATGTTTATATATGACTATGTGGAATTTACATGTATAATTGAAATTGAGATGATAATTGAGTTTAGGGAAGGTAACTAAGCTATTTAGAGTGATTAAAGTGAAAGAAAACTAAGTGCAAGTGTTAGACATAATGTGACCTAATGGCATACTTAGGTATATTTGAGGTATACCTAGTGTTTAAATCAAATTAAATGATATACATATGTGAATTGAGGTTAAATCTAGTGAGATGAGTGATAATTGGATGATAATTAAAATGTTAGAGAAAAACCCTAAGATGGTCGAATGGGCTAAGTAAGGAAATGTGATAGATTATGTGGTTCATATGTCATATGAAATGTAAAATGAATAAGTGAGTGAATTAGAAGTGAAATAGGAAAGTTTAGTGAAAAGAAATGCATGAGAACAAAATGATTGACTTAAGTGAACTTCTGTTAAAAGCATGTGTAAATGAATAATAAGCTTAGAAAAATGATTAGGAACCTTGAAAATAACATTTGAAATGTTAAAATGAAATTAAAAGAATTTGTAAGGTGAAGTACTCGCCTTGGCCGAATGGTACCGTACACTAGGGTTATCTCTTGAGTATAACTGAGGATTTATGACTTAAAATGAATTTAGACATGAAAATAAGTGTCCATAAATTTATTTGGAATTTATGAAACATATATGAATATTTTTGAGTATGATATTCCGTTATGCTCAAAGTGAAAATGAAATGTAAAACGTAAGTGAAAGTATAAAGTATGAAAATTCATTGATAAGTGATACGTTATATGTTACAAGTAAAATGAAAGTATTAAAAGTACGAAAGTGGATTTGAAAGTCTTTTTAAAAAGGTAAATTTTGATAAATGTGGAAAATTTTGCCCTTAGTGGTCTAGCAGTTTTATCTAGTCCAGGATATGTTTGGCTAGCCATAGGGACACCATTGATACCGCGGTACAAGTCATGACGACTTGCTTTATTATGACAGATTCGTGATGGTCTCTCATAGCCCTCTGTTATATGTCATACATCACACGTTATACGTTGACGCGACCTCAGCAAGTGTACTGAACCGGCAAGTAATATAACGGAGTATTTTTAAGACTCCGAGTTATCGTACCCAAGAGATTGTGTATGCAAGTTATGACACTTAAATGTATGTTAAAGAATTCCCAGTTGTTGAATTGATTTAATTATGACTACTAGAACAAATAAATTAGTCAACTATAATGAGTTAACAAAGCAAAAACAAATTAAGATGACAGTAAAAACTAGCAAAGATAAAAATTGATAACAAGCAAAGATCTCAATATAGAAAAGTGTTGTTCAGGTTCACTCATCCACCCCATACCCAAATATGAATCAAAACACATAAAGGAAACATATATGAACGAAATCGGGATAACCCTCTTAACCCAAGCGTCCCATTCCGGAGCAAGCTATTCTAATTGCATAACGTCCCATTCCGGAGCAAGTCATACAACTAGCCTAATCACGGGTCTAAAATCCTAGGTTCGGTTTGCTTTCCCATTCCGGAGCCAACCAACCCAAAACCTAATTATTACACTCATCACTCCAACCTTAAACCATGAAAACCTGCACATCTAGATTCCCTTCCAGAGCAGTCCAAATGATATAGTAAACATGACAGAAAATCTGAAGATAATTTATCATGACATTCAATCATACAATTCAATAACCAATTAAGATACATGAATTAATTCATTCATCAAAACAGGAAATTAACTTGAAAATATACATCTCATGATTTAACAATAATAACCAGTGAAATAAACCTTCATTCATATATCGAATATCAAAATATGTTTAGAATTCACATCAAGGATAGGGGATTTAGAGATCCCCTAAACAACTAAAAGACTACTCACGATCCATTACAAAATCAAAAGAATAAAGGAAAGAATAAACCCAAAAATTCATTGAGGTAGAAATCCCGGTTGAATCCCACGTTCTTCGATCTTCTTCTTTGGATCTTCAATGGAGAATTAAACTAAAATTCTGGAAAACTAAAAATAACAATCTCTGGAAATTAAACTATATATCTAATGAAAATTACTCTCAATTTCTAATTGAAAAACTCAAGACAAGATTGAAAACTGAAGTTTAGAACATAAGAATAACTCAAAAAATCTCAGCCGCCAAAACTAAGAGCAAAAACTAACTAAAAATTTTGGAACCCTAGCCAAACAGGAAAGTGCATTTTTATAGTCTTAGAGGGGTCACGGTAACAATGAAATTCATTGTCACCATGTAGAGTCGAGATCTTCAATTTCCTTTCCAGCATAGGAGAGGGGTCACGGTGACAATGAATTTCATTGTCACCGCGAGGTCTTCAATTTTTGCTTCTGTCCAGGAAATAATTATGTCACGGTGACAATGAACTTTGTTGTCACCGTGAGGTCTTCATCCCTTGCATTCTGCCCAATAGAGAATTATGTCACGGTCACAACCAATTTCATTGTGACCATGACCAATTGATTTCAGCTACTGTTTGCCATTCTTCTTATGTCACGGTCACAATGAAATCCATTGTGACTGTGACCCCTCTAAATCTGCTCTGTCTTCAACTTCTCTTTATGTCACGGTTACAATGAGTTTCATTGTGACCATGAGGTACCTAGAACCACACCTGCAAAGACAAATCAAAATCCATCAAAAACTATCTATAATGCATCAAAATTCCAATTTGACTAAGATTAGTAAAATTAACCTAAAGAAAAAAAAACATAATACAAAAACACAACTAAACACCCAAAAATCATATAAAAACACCATCAAAACTAAGTACTATATTGAAGTTATCAAAATACCCCACACTTAGACTTTGCTCGTCCTCGAGTAAATGAATTATCCACATTCCTAAAATTTCAAACTCTAACTCAGAATACGAAAACTTAACAACAATCATAGCACCAAGCAGAAGGGTCTTAGTTACAAATCCTCAAATCAATTTATATCAAGTAATTTCACATGTGTGTGTGCTAGGCTCAAAACCAATTTTCTCTTTTCAAAATAAAATAACCAATGCATTCCAGTAATTGAGCAAAGAAATTAAATATGCAAATGAATTTCCGTACAGGTTTCGCGCTTAAAACTCAGGATAATCATATGCCTCTCCTTTAGCACCGGAACCACAAGGGTCATCTCCACTTAAACAACTCAAATCAAGAACAGGATCAAAAGGACTTATTCCAGGGTTGTAATGTTAGGTTAAGGTATTGGCTAACAAGAAAAGTTAAAGAATTCAAACAAAGAAGTAGCCACTCTACCTAAAATTTCAACTACCCAAAACTGAACAAGATTGTCCATGTCCTACCTTCAATTCACCCATAATTTCCAAAGGTCGTCTAACTTCCCCAATCATGAAATGCATTAAACCTCAAGAAAACAAAGTGATGAACTTCCCTTTTAAGGAATTTCTCTTTCAAACCCAAATATCCATGAATATGAATACGTCTTCTTCTAATTAAGGGTACCCCACACTTGAATTTTTCTATAATCAACTAACTCCGAGGTTAACAATAATCACTCAACTTCTTTTCCTTTTCTTTTCTCTTTTTTTTTTCTTTTCATGATCCCCTTTTTTTTTCTTATATATATATATATTTTTTTTTTCTTTTTTTTTTCATTGGGGTACCCAAAGTCTATATTTTCTTATACCTTTTTTTTTTTCTAATAAGAGAAAGTTTAACACCATACTAAATAATACCCACAAAATTCAACAATTCTTCTCACCCTTCCACTATTTCAACAATAGATACCCTTATTCAACTTTCAATGATATTCCAACCCAATCCTAGAGTGGCCAATTCTTAGAAAAGGGTAGGCAAAGGCATTTAGGCTAAATGGTAAATTAAGAGTGTAACAAGAAAATTGCGTAGTATGCTTTTAGCATACTAAATTAGCTCAACGGGGCTAGCAATGGAAATAACATAAATAGGTAGGTCTATAGCTATTTAAAAGTGGTTATCAAAGAAACAAATTGCCTTAATCATGTCCTAAACTTGTTTAAGTTGTTATCATGTTTCGAAGGGTGATGAGGAAGGTTCTAACCATCCTAAAATTCCTTCGCTCAAAAACTCTTACGCACTGGATTTTTAAATTTTTACAAACAAGCCTATAGTGCATAAAAGATTGGAAATCACAAGATATATGACTGATTGAGATTTAATTTGCTTCTAAAACTTCCAACTACTCATTTGCAAAGATCAGTTTTTAAGATAGACCATTCTCCAATTAAAGTTCAAAACATTCACAACAGGAATAACTGAGGTTAAGCCAAGCTGAGATAAAGATATTTAGGCAACGACAAGAAAGTACAAAGAAACTAAAATAGAAATAAACATGCATCATACATCAACGGCTGTTAATTACATATATATATGAAGTTAATGTCTCCTACCCCCCACACAAAAACTTATTGTCCCCAGCAAGTAAGAATATTACATATCAAAAGAAAAATAAAAATAAAATAAACAAAAATCAAAACAAAAGATAAGAAGTCTCCCTGATCATTGTTCTGGAAGTGGTGGTGGTGGTGGGAAATGGGCATCAAACCTTGCAGACCAGGCGGAAAATCCCTGGATCAGCTGGTCCATTTGGGACTGAATGGCTGCCTGAGACGCTAAAATGGTGTCCACCGATGCAGCTATGGTATCCATCCGCTCCATAATCGCGTCATAATGCGCTGAAGAAAACGGCTGGTGCTCAAGGGCTGGGGGAGCTTGTGCCTCAGGATCCTCCTCATTGTTGCGTGGCAAACCTCCCAAACCGCGCTCGATGCCGTGCAAATACTCATCGCGTGTGGACAACCGGAAGCCATCAGCCATTGTCACATCCTTCACTATTACCTTCATATTTGTAAGCATCTTCTGATCAATTGTGGCAGTGGAAGGCAATGATTTGTACTTTTTCAATGGGTGGCGGACACGCTTAGCTGTGGCAGTAACAAATCCCCCAAGTGCTATTTTGGTCACTTTTTTCGGCTTCCATTGCATCTCCTCCAATTTGTGCCAGAAATGAGTGGCGCCATTTATTCGGACACCCTGGATCATGCACGCGAGAAACAGGGCTTCCAGTAAGTTTACTTGGCCCGCTGAATCTGCATGGCTTAACAAAGATAATGAAAAAAATCGATAAAGGATCCGCAGAATATGGTTGTTCAAATGATGCGCCTTCATTTTTCCTGAGACATACTGTGTTGCAATCACAGTGTCTCGAATGATTGCCCACGCACCGTCTTTAGAGTAATCCTCATACCAATCAGGCACCAGGTGTGGAAATCCAAGATATTCTGAAAATTCATGGAAAGTGAGGTTATACTCTATAGTGTCCAAGAAAAATGAAACAGAACCTGGATCGGTGATAAGGTCTCGGCCTTGTCTACAAGTGATTGTGGACACAAAATCTCTTATCAAGGTAGGATAGACTTTCTCATTGAGCATGAAAACCCGCTCCCAGCCAATGTTGGCGATAAGCTGCTGGACTTCATTTTTTATGCCAAGTTTCTCCAGCAATCCAAAATCCAAATAGCTCATTGGGATGAACGAGCACTTGGTGAATCGAGCATACGGAACCTTTTTAGCAGTTGGAACCCATGCTGGAACCTTAAAAATATCCACAGAATCTGCGCTGGGGGGTTGGCTGCCAGAGCTCGAAGCTAGAGCAGAGCTTTTTCATTTTGGAGCCACTGCACGAAAGCAAACAGCCAAGTTCAATAACAATGTAAGTTGAAACAACAATGGCTACTACTCTACTCAGCAATAAACAATCCATTTTACCCAAACCCATGCATCCTCCAACTGAGTTTAATTTATCAAAGTGATATCAACTCATAAGTAGGTGTCGAATGTGCAATGACAACCTTAAAGCACAGTTAAACATAAGGGTAAATAAAATTCTGCATGTCAACATGTTAAAAATTGCAGGAGCTGGAAAATCGATTCATTGAGACATTTTATCAAGCACTTGGTGAGCATGAATTTAAACGTACTAGAATTGAAAACCAACGGCACTAACAATCCCCCAAATTGGCAATTAACAACCATACAATGCATAACAAACAGTTTCAGATCAATAAAAGTCAAGTCCAATCCCATATTTGAGTAAAATCATCAACCCAATGTTAAATGCAAATAAAGCCCTAAATGTTTACTCCCCACCCATTATCGTTCTCAATAAAGATAAAATTTTAAATGGGGAAGTAAGAATTAAAGGGATGCACAGCCAGAATTGAAAATTATCAAAGAAGAAAAACAAAAGCATCGGCACAAGAATCGCAAGAATCACAGCCATGGAGATCAATTGGAATTGGGAACGTAGGGAGGAGAAAAAATAAAAATAAATGAACTGAAATAAAATTAAAAAGGAAGAGAAAAATACTTACTTGTTGTAGATTATCCGGAATGGCGGTCTAAAAGAGAGAAAGGAACACAGAGAATGCAGAGAAGATCAAATAGTGCACGGTGAGAGTGAATGAGGTGTGGGAAAGTGAAAAATAACAAGTGAAAAACTGGGATTTTAAAAGTTCTTTTCGTGGGGTCACGGTCACAATGAGTTTCATTGTGATCGTGACATACCCCAAAATTGCAATCCAGAATTGAACCGCCATGGGGTTACGGTGACAATGAGTTTCATTGTCACCGTGACATAACCCATGTTGGAAACAGAATCGAATGTTCATTATGTCACGGTCACAATGAGTTTCATTGTCACCGTGACATAACCCAATTTGAAAACAGAATGGAATATGCATTATGTCACGGTCACAATGGATTTCATTGTGACCGTGACATAACCCAGTTTGAAAACAGAATGTAACTTACTTTACCTCACGGTGACAATGAATTTCATTGTCACCGTGACATGTGCACACCTCAAAACAGAAAGTTACTTACCCGCTGGTCACGGTCACAATGAAGATCATTGTCACCGTGACATATGCACCAACCAGAATCCAGAATGCATCTTCCTTTGGTCAAGGTCACAGTGAGTTTCATTGTGACCGTGACCACCTGCACACTTGCAAAAAGTCATCAATTTCTCCAAACCTCTAGCTACAATTGTTTTGAAAATTCTCCAACAAAACATAATTTCTCTTCTTAACATAAAATTTACAAAACGAAACAAGATTAACTTCCTAAAAAAATTAATTATACCATTAAACAATAAAAAAAAACAAAGATAAGAAGTAGTTCTGCATTTAACAAATCCGAAGCTGGACTTTTAAAAACCGTCAAGGATCTGCTAGAGTGACGATCGTGGAAGCACTATCAAAGGTAGATCCAAAATACTGCTTCACACGATGTCCATTTACCTTGATTTCATCCTCAAACTGCGGGTGCTTCAATGTCACCACGCCAAACTTATCAACTGCCACTACTTCATAGGGTCCCTTCCATCTCGATTTCAACTTACCAGGAAACAACCGCAGCCTACTGTCATAAAGAAACACTCGCATTCCAGGTGTAATTTCCTTTCTGACCAGCTTTCGATCATGCCACTTCTTGGTATTTTCTTTGTACTTCATGGCATGATCATAGGCCCAAAATCGATGCTCGTCTAGTTCATTTAGCTGCAAAGACCTGCACTTACCTGCATTCTCAAGGTCAAAATTCAGAAATTTGGTAGTCCAATAAGCTTTATGCTCTAATTCCACTGGGAGGTGATAGGACTTTCCATAAACCAACCTAAAAGGGGACATCCCTATCGGTGTCTTGAATGCTGTCCTATACGCCCATAGAGCATCATCTAACTTAAGGTACCAATCTTTTCTAGATGAATTGACCATTTTTTCTAAGATGGCCTTTAACTCCCTGTTAGACACTTCAACTTGACCATTAGCTTGAGCATGATAAGGGGTTGTGACCTTATGCCTAATGCCAAATTTCTTTAATAAAGCCTTAAATTGGTGGTTCACAAAATATTTACCACCATCGCTTATAATGGCTCTAGGGGCTCCATACCGAGTGAATATTTTTCTCCTCAAAAATTCTAAAACAATCTTAGCATCACTAGTTCTAGTGGCTATAGCTTCGACCCATTTACTCACATAATCCACTGCCACCAGAATATATTCAAACCCGTACGAAATCGGAAAAGGTCCCATAAAATCTATTCCCCATACATCAAATAGTTCTACCTCAAGCATGTTTGTCAGAGGCATCTCATCTTGCTTAGATATATTTCCTACCCTCTGGCATCTATCACAAGTTTTCACATAAAATTGAACATCTCTAAACACTGTAGGCCAATAAAAACCAAAAGACAAAATTTTCATTACCATTCTATTTGGCCCATGATGTCCACCAGCTTCGCCACCGTGACAAGCTGTGATGATTGCACCCATCTCATCATCTGAGATTCACCTTCTTAAAACTTGATTAGCACATAATCGGAAAAGGTAGGGGTCATCCCAAATGTATTGTCTTGCATCAGCTCGTAGTTTCTTCTTTTGCTGCCAAGTAAAATCTTTAGGCATAAAACCTCCTGCAAGAAAATTTGCTATATTAGCAAACCAAGGAACAGAAGTGTCACAAGCAAATAAAGCACAAATGTGTTCATTAGGAAATAAATCTAAAATTTCCCCCTTTTCAATATGGTCATTTTCCATTCTTGACAAATGGTCTGCCATGAAGTTTTCAGCACCCTTTTTATCCTTAATTTCTAAATCGAACTCTTGCAATAGCAGCACCCAACGAATCAGCCTCGGTTTGGATTCCATCTTGGCATACAAATGCCTCAAAGCTGCATGGTCCGACCACACCACAACTTTTGCACCCAGCAAGTATGGCCTGAACTTCTCAAATGCATACACAATTGCAAGAAGTTCTTTCTTCTTGGTGGTGTAATTAACCTATGCTCCTGTCAAAGTGTGACTAGCATAATAAATTGCACAGAATATCTTATCCCGACGCTGTCCCAGCACCGCTCCCACTGCATAATCACTAGCATCACACATTAGTTCAAACGGCATAGTCCAATTCGGAGATATAATCACCGAAGCTGAAATAAGCCGTTGCTTTAACGTTTCAAAAGCTAGCAAGCATTCACTATCAAAATTTAAAACAACATCTTTCATGAGTAAATTAGACAGGGGTTTAGCAATTTTTGAAAAATCTTTAATAAAACGCTGGTAAAACCCTGCATGTCCTAAAAAACTCCTTATGCCTTTAACACTCGTCGGAGGCGGTAACTTCTCTATAACTTCAACTTTTGCCTTATCCACTTCTATTCCTCTCTGAAATTTTATGCCCTAACACGATGCCCTCTCTCACCATAAAATGGCATTTTTCCCAATTTAAAACCAGGTTAGTCTTTTCACACCTCCCTAGCACTAAATCAAGATGCTTTAGACAGCTCATAAAATCAGCCCCATATATAGTGAAATCATCCATGAATACCTCCATAAATTTCTCTATAAAATCATGGAAAATAGCCATCATACACTGTTGAAACGTAGCTGGTGCATTACATAACCCAAAGGGCATTCTTCTATATGCAAATGTGCCATATGGGCAGGTAAAGGTTGTTTTCTCTTGATCCTCAGGGGCTATAGGAATCTGCAAATATCCCGAATACCCATCTAAAAAATAGTAGAACCTATTACCTGCTAACCTCTCTAGCATCTGATCAATAAACGGCAAAGGGAAATGGTCTTTTCTAGTGGCAATATTCAACCTTCTATAATCGATACAGACTCTCCAACCCGTAACTGTATGAGTTGGAATCAGTTCATTCAGTTCATTTTTTACCACTGTCATCCCCCCTTTTTTAGGCACACACTGCACTGGGCTAACCCATTTACTATCAGAAATAGGGTAGATTATACCTGCATCGAGGAGTTTGAGTACCTCCTTCTTTACTACCTCTTACATGGCCGGGTTGAGTCTTCTCTGAGGCTGAGCTACCGGCTTGCATTCTTCCTCCATTGGGATCATGTGTGTGCAGTAGCTTGGGTCAATCCCCTTCAAGTCTGAGGTTTCCCATCCGATGGCTCCCTTGTGCTTCTTCAGCACCTCTAGCAGCAGCTGTTCTTCATCACCTGACAACAAAGACGATATGATTACTAGTTTCTGATCTTTCTCTAAAAACACATATTTCAAATGAGAGGGGAGAGGTTTAAGTTCAGAATTTAAATCCCCCTTTTTAGGGTTAAACTCTTCATTCTGTGATTCATCCTTTCCATCTTCTATCTCCACATCTTCTATTGCTTCTCCCCTCATCTCTTTTTCCACTTCTTCTCCTTCCACTGAATGTAACAGACACAAATTTTCTGGATCAGCTCCAACCACTTTTTCCTGCACTTCTTCCACACACTCGTCTATTACATCTACAAAATAAATAGACTCCCCCATATCCTTAGATGGATACTTTTGAGCCTTGTTCATATCCACTACCAACTCCTCATTATTGAATCGTAGGGTGACCGTTTGACCATGAACATCGATCAATGCTTTTGCTGTGTTTAAAAACGGCCTCCCCACTATCAGTGGCACCTTCCTATCCTCTTCCATCTCCATCACCATAAAGTCCACTGGGAAGATGAATTTCCCCACCTTCACTAACAGATCTTCTATCACTCATTTGGGCTGCCTCACTGACCTATCTGCAAGTTGGAGTCTCATTCCAGTCTCCCTGAGGTCCCCAAGATTAAGCTTCTTGCAAATAGAATAAGGCATCAAATTTATGCTGGCACCCAAATCACATAAAGCATTACCATAAAAATCTTCACCAATAGCACAGGGTAAAGTAAAGCTACCTGGATTTTCCAATTTCTCAGGGATCTTGTTCATTATTATCGCACTGCAATTTTCTGTAAGCTGTACAGTTCCATGCCCTTCTAATTTCTTTTTATTAGAACATAATTCTTTCATAAATTTAGCATAGTTAGGCATATGAGCTAAAGCTTCAGCAAATGGTAAATTAATGTGCAGTTTCTTAAACATCTCTAGAAACCTAGCCTTTTGCTCATTTTTCTTTTCCTGTTTAGCAACTGCAGGAAATGGCAGTCTATTTATATCAAGATCCTCTACCCTTGGATTCACTAAACTTTTACCCTTATCACTTTTAGGAGCATTTTCATTAACTTCTACCCTAGAGTTAGAGTTACTTACCATCCGTGTCGGCTCCTCCTTTTCTGATGATGAAGAATTTTTACCTTGGTCTTCTCTCGGTACCATTTCCTTACCACTTCTCAGTGTGATTGCTTTTGCTTCCTCTTTTGGATTCCGGTCCACATTCGAAGGAAATGTTCCCGGTTGTCTTTGAGATATGGAATTTGCCAGCTGTCCCACTTGAGTCTCTAAATTCCTCATGGAAGCATCTTGGTTCCGGTTCCACTGCTCTTGAGATTTCCACCTTGACTCTTGATTAGCCATGAACTACTGCTGGCTATTTACAAACTGTTGTTGACTGTTTATAAAAGTAGCCAACATGTCTTCCAGATTTGCCTTCTTTTCTTGCACAGGTGGCCTCGATTGGTATCTCGGTGGGTGGTATTGTTGCCCTTGGTTGAGATGGGGTGGATATGGTTGTTGGTATTGCTGCCCTTGGTTCTGATGAGTGTTTGGGTTGAAGGGAGGTCTAACTTGTGGTTGAAAGGATGAAGCATTTGGATTTCCATCCTTCCAAGAGAAGTTTGGATGATTTCGCCAGCCCGGATTATATGTGTTGCTGTAGGGGTCATTCCTTCTATAATCTCCTATGGCATTTATATCCCCTATTGCCCCACTCTCTTGACCAAATTGCCTGCTTTCATACCATCCCCTTTCTTAAGCCACAGAAGCTACATTCTGCACTTTCAGACTACTCATCTCCTTCCTCATGGACTCAATCTGCGCCTTCAGCATCGACACCTCATCCACAGCGTGTATCCCTTGTCTTTTCGGAACTGACCTAGGATTAGACCATTGAGCATCATTCGCCGCCATTTCATCTAGTAGATGAAAAGCTTCCTCTGGTAGTCTATTCATGAATGACCCTCCTGATGAAGCATCCAATAATGATCTTGTCTGTGGTGTAACCCCAGAATAAAATGTTGTCATCAGGTGGTATATGGCTATCTCATGGTGTGGACAGCTTCTCAACAGCCTTCTAAACCTTTCCCAGGCTTCATGAAACGGCTCCTCACTCATTTGACTAAAACCCAATATACTGTTATGGTTGTTCGCAGTCTTTGTCGGAGGGAAGAATCTCATCAAAAATCTCTCCTGTAACTGGTCCCATGATCTAATCGACTGTCTAGGTAGCATTTGTAACCATTCACGTGCTTTTCCAATCAATGTGAAAGGGAACAACTTTAATCTTACCGAGTCAGATGACACTCCAGGTATCTGAACTGTATCACTAACCTCTAAGAATATGTCTAAGTGCTGTGCGGGATCTTCCACTTCTGAACCCGTAAACTGATTCCTCTGTACCATATTGATGGTGGCTGGTTTAAGCTCAAACTGCACTCCCCTTGGTAGCACAATCGTCCGATTATCCTCATTCCATCTTGGTACTGCATAATCCCTTATTGTCCTCTGCCTCGGGACCTCTTCTCTATAATTCCCCAGATTTTCATTTTGTGCCCTCGGCACTTGTTCGTTCTCGGGAGGAACTTCACCAATAGGAAGAGGATTGTCTTCCATGTTATTATTTCTGTTAGCTCTCCTTCGTTGATGCAAAGTCCTCTCGATTTTAGGATCGTAGGGTGCTATTTGTTCCTGTCTCAATCTGCTCATGCACCACAATAACTACCTGAAAAGAATAAAAATAAAAATAAAATAAAATAAAAGAAAAAGAAAAACACATACAAATAATAATCAAAACTTAAAACAATGCCAGTCCCCGGCAACGGCACCAAAAACTTGACGCGACCTCAGCAAGTGTACTGAATCGGCAAGTAATATAACGGAGTATTTTTAAGACTCCGAGTTATTGTACCCAAGAGATTGTGTATGCAAGTTATGACACTTAAATGTATGCTGAAGAATTCCCAGTTGTTGAATTGATTTAATTATGACTACTAGAACAATTAAATTAATCAACTATAATGAGTTAACAAAGCAAAAACAAATTAAGATGACAGTAAAAACTAGCAAAGATAAAAATTGATAACAAGCAAAGATCTCAATATAGAAAAGTGTTGTTCAGGTTCACTCATCCACCCCATACCCAAATATGAATCAAAACACATAAAGGAAACATATATGAATGAAATCGGGATAACCCTCTTAACCCAAGCGTCCCATTCCGGAGCAAGCTATTCTAATTGCATAACGTCCCATTCCGGAGCAAGTCATACAACTAGCCTAATCACGGGTCTAAAATCCTAGGTTCGGTTTGCTTTCCCATTCCGGAGCCAAACAACCCAAAACTTAATTATTTCACTCATCACTCCAATCTTAAACCATGAAAACCTGCACATCTAGATTCCCTTTCGGAGCAGTCCAAATGATATAGTAAATATGATAGAAAATCTGAAGATAATTTATCATGACATTCAATCATACAATTCAATAACCAATTAAGATACATGAATTAATTCATTCATCAAAACAGGAAATTAATTTGAAAATATACATCTCATAATTTAACAATAATAACCAGTGAAATAAACCTTCATTCATATATCGAATATCAAAATATGCTTATAATTCACATCAAGGATAGGGGATTTAGAGATCCCCTAAACAACTAAAAGACTACTCACGATCCATTACAAAATCAAAAGAATAAAGGAAAGAATAAACCCAGAAATTCATTGAGGTAGAAATCCCGTTTGAATCCCACGTTCTTCGATCTTCTTCTTTGGATCTTCAATGGAGAATTAAACTAAAATTCTGGAAAACTAAAAATAACAATCTCTTGAAATTAAACTATGTATCTAATGAAAATTACTCTCAATTTCTAATTGAAAAACTCAAGACAAGATTGAAAACTAAAGTTTAGAACAGAAGAATAACTCAGAAAATCTCAGCCGCCAAAACTAAAAGCAAAAACTAACTAAACATTTCGGAACCCTAGCCAAATAGAAAAGTGCATTTTTATAGTCTCAGAGGGGTCACGGTGACAATGAAATTCATTATCGCCGTGTAGAGTCGAGATCTTCAATTTCCTTTCCCGCACAGGAGAGTGGGGTCACGGTGATAATGAATTTCATTGTCACCGTGAGGTCTTCAATTTTTGCTTCTGTCCAAGAAATAATTATGTCACGGTGACAATAAACTTTGTTGTCACCGTGAGGTCTTCATCCCTTGCATTCTGCTCAATAGAGAATTATGTCACAGTCACAACCAATTTCATTGTCACCGTGACCAATTGATTTCAGCTACTGTTTGCCATTCTTCTTATGCCACGGTCACAATAAAATCCATTGTGACCGTGACCCCTCTAAGTCTGCTCTGTCTTCAACTTCTCTTTATGTCACGGTTACAATGAGTTTCATTGTAACCGTGAGGTACCTAGAACCACACCTGCAAAGACAAATCAAAATCCATCAAAAACTATCTATAATGCATCAAAATTCCAATTTGACTAAGATTAGTAAAATTAACCTAAAGAAAACAAAATATAACACAAAAACACAACTAAACACCCAAAAATCATATAAAAACACCATCAAAACTAAGTACTATATTGAAGTTATCATACGTCATACGTCATATGTTGCATAATGGAGTGATCCTTTGGGGTCATTCCTTAGTGCAGTGCAGTGGGACTTTGGGGCCCACGTCCCGTATATCTAGTTTGCAGATTATCTGTTGGGATTGTACTAGGGGCATAAAAGTGATATGATTGCAAAATGTTTGAAAATGCAAAAAGTAAAATGATTAAATGAAATATGACATGAGAGTAATATGACATAATGTATAATGCAAAGGCATAATATGATAAAATGTAAAATGAGAAAAAATTAATATGATGCAAAGTAAAATGACATAACATAACATGTAAAAGATATAAGTATAAAAGCCTAATATGTACAAGTGTAATATGCAAAAATATAACATGTAAAGGCATAATGTCGCACGGCATTATGTAATATGACATAATATGCAAAAGCATAATGTATAAAAAGTCTAAGTGTAATAAGCAGAATCGTAAAATGATATGATTATGTCAAAAGTAAAATGACTTGAAAATGTGAAAAGTAACATGAAAATAAGAAGTTATATGGAAAAGGACTTAAGTGAAAGAAAGTAAAAAGTTTCGGGTAAAAACATAATTTACCCAAATCATAAGCCAAATGGGTCATAATGATAAAAATGACCTGAAATTGCAAAAGGTATAGTGAACATAAAAATTTAAATGAAAAAGGACTCATATGGAAGAAAATAAAAGTTTAATGACCAAAACTTAATTTACCGCAAAAACAATTGGTTGTGAGACTAATTGGCAAATTATAAGTTAATAAGTGAATAAAGGGGAAAATGTAGTGAATAAATGATAAAATTACAAGTAAATGTTAAGTAAAGGACTAAGATGTAAATTGCCATGAAATGACAAAATAAGGACCAATATGTAATTTGTAAGCCTAATAATGATTTAAAATGAAAAGAGAAATGAACTAGTGGCATTTCCGTAAATAACGTCAAAAGAAGGACAAAAATGTGAATTTGCCCTAAAATTGATAAAATAAGGATTAAACGGTAATTTGTATATGAATTGATAAATGAAATGAACAAGAATGATAAAGTGAGTGATAAAATAGTTAAATGCAAAGTAAAAGCTTAAAATGAACTAATATGTAAAATGTACCTAAAAGAAAAAGTTCAAGGACTAAACTGTAAATTGACATATCAAAAATATAAAAGAAGTGTAAAAAGAATAATGTTAGTGTGAAAGTGGAAAGGTATAGTAATGCGTGGTTTAAGGAATGAAGTGGTAGTCAATAAGAGCTAAAAGGAAAGTTCGAGGACTAAATAGTAAATTATACGCTACATAAGTAAATAAAAGTGAGCAAATTTGCTTAAGGGCATATTTGTAACAAAATGGAAACCAAAGGGCAAAGTAGAAATTTGAGTGAATGGAAGTGTAATGTGGTAAATATTGAATATGTTAGGGATTAAATGGTAATTTGCCAATAAGAAGGGCAAATAAAGGATTGTAGTGTAAATCGACACTAAGTGAAACTTAGTGAGTAATCTAAGTGAAATTAATGAATAGTGTAATTTTGATGCATGAGTATGTGTATAAGTTTAGAATTAGAAATTATTAGATTCGTAATCACCACCGAGCATATTTAATGCTCAGCACGTAGTTTGTTTGACTGCGTGTAGGTACCCGGTGGAGTCTCTGTGGAGCATGCGACCTATCAGATTTGAGATCAGTCTGGATCAGTAGATTTAAGATAAGAACGTTTTGTTTATTGTTACTTGAATATATGTAAAAGCCATATGTTATGAGAACAGGTATATGTAAAGATAAATGTTATTGTATTTGGATAAGTTACATGTAATGTGTGAACTGGATTAAATGATTTGATAAGTTTATAAGTTAAGGAGCATCGATTAGATAATAGTGCCGTGACACCCGATATCCGTACCAATTGCGGGTATAGGCCGTTACAAAGAATATGTACCAATTCACAGAAGCTGGATAAAGCTTTTATGTCACCATAATTCTATCTAAAAACTATTTTAAATAATTTCCTGCAAAACTGGTTGGGACACCAAAGTAGCACATTATCTTGCAAGACTTCATGCAACATTAAACTATTGACTATTGCCCTAGAACAAGTATCTTTTGATCCAAATAACTAATCAAACGTCCAGACCAGCTACTGAAAGTATTGTTCAAAGAATTTTCAGAAGGAAAATCAAACAAGAATAGGAGCAGATTGCAAAGAAAGATAGGATTACTGACTCGCGAGTTTGAATTCAACAAGAGGAGATATGCATAAGTGATTAATTATCACAATCAATTAACCACTAACAATTACTAGCTCATAAATAACAATAACCTTATGAATAACTATTTAGAGCCTTCAAGCCTTCACAAGTAAATGCTGAAACCAATTAAAGAGATCCAAATTTATAGCCAATTTTGCAGAAATCCAGTGTAATTACATAACGTCATTATGTATAACTGCTAATTCTATAAATTCACAATAAAAGTAATGTCTATTCTTTCATCATCACATTAGTTTGTCCCAAAATGTCGAAAATTTATAGATATGACCCACCTTTTGTTTTATCTGTTGGAGATATGTTTTTTTTTGATTTATTTGTGCATGTGTATTTTACCAAGTCAAAGTTTGTTGGTTGTTTTTATTTGATCTAATATTGTTTCCAGTAGTTTAGGAAGTTTGTTATTATATATGGCTGATTCTTATTTGAATAAAATAAGCAATTATTAGAATCCTTTTATCTCTATTTATACTTTAACTTTCTTTATGGTTAACAAATTGTACATACAGAAAAAACTACAGATCAAAAATAAACAAACAACCATCATAATCCAAGCTATATATTAATTATAATAACAAAAATTCATCTGAAATTATAAATGGCAACATAATAAAAAATGGGAAGCAGTTCATTAATAAATTCCAGCATAAGTTTCAAAAAACCAAACGTAAACTCACTTACCAAAAGTCAAGGTAGAGACTTCACAGTTTTCAGACGTGAAGAAACTGGAAATTGGGAACAAAAATAATATAATTTATATCATTAAAATCAACATCTAAGCTACCAAAACATTAAATAACAATGTGAATTTCAATTAAAATGTTAGAAGATATGAAAGAAAGGATATAGAAGAGAAGATAAGCATACCAGAATTATCCGAAAAATACATAATCTATTATTATGTATCAAATCACTGATAAATTGTTATTAAATATAATGTAACTATTGGTTTTATCTATAACTAAATTCAAAGACCCGATCAACACAACTCATGATATTTCTCAGCAAGCAACTTAATAATCAATTATACCTTGGCTAGATGAACCATTAACTATTTTTCTGGCAACTGGCAAATTAACATTGAGCTTGAGTTAAAATGGCCTAACCTTTGAAGTGAAAAATAAAAATAAGGTGGTTTGTGTAAACTATTATTTTTTTGAGCTATGACTGTAGACCTATAAAATATACAAAAGAAGGGTTTCCTGCTACTAGGGAACTTCTATTGTAAGTAGAAAGAAACAGTTCCATATTTATAAAGAAAAAGGTTAAAAAGGGAAAGGAAGAAGAAAACAAGAATGAGAGCCAACATATAATATTAATTAATAGCTATCATGAATGGATAATTCTAATTGCATGTGATCCTAGGAATTGAAATGTCGCATGGACAAAAATCTCGCACTTGTTATATTGATAAATTAACACAAAGGAAATATATTGAAAGGGCATGAACATACAAGTTGTGAGTGAAATAATGAGTAATTAGGTAATAGCAAAGCAGAATAAGTAATTCTCAAAATAAAAATAATAGAAAGAGACATAATTACATGAGTATATGTATAAAAAAAGAAAGTAAGAGATACGAGCTTGTTGGATTAAGGCATTGAACTTTTGTTGGATTAAGTCATAGATTTGAATGTTAAACAAAACAGGAACTTTTGTAATTATATAAGTCTAAATTCTATGAGCACTTTTAACAAACAGCTTGTGGCCAAAAGAAATTAAACTGAAAAGGCATACTTTATTCATTCAAATCCTACCTAAGTCCTTGCTTCAACTAAATACTCTACACAATCAACTAAGCCAAGCCAAGAAAAACAACATGTGGGGAAAGTCTAAGAACAGAGAAATAGCCGGATTAAAAACTAGGTTTCTTTTAATTCGCAAAATAAACATACTGGAAATATAAAAATGACACAGAAAGTGAACTAGAAGAAATCATAACATCAGAAACAAATTCAACGACCCAAAGACACATATTAAATAGATAGAACATTGTTGTTTTAAAACCATCTGAAGCCTAGAAGATCCCTAATATTTAGTCAGCATACTTAAGTTTTCAGAAGAAGAGTACTAAAATAAACGAGTAAACAAACACCTGATAAGAGGGGAAGAAAGAATTCCACCTTCTAAACTTTTAATCTATGAATTTCATCTTGAGGGGATACCCTTGCCAGATGCCAGACTACTCTTCTGTTTTTGTTAAGAGTTTTGCTTTCGAGATAAGAGCTGAGATAGGCAATTTAATTTCTTCTTCAACTCCGTAACCTACAAAGGAAAATTAATTATACAATTTCCCATGTTATCAGAGACATATATTTGAAATGTGAATTAAAGTCCACCTGATCGTCAAGGATACGCCGCTTTCGAGTTGCCTTTTTTCAGCTTTCGAGGGCCATCAAGGGAATCGGGTGAAATGTTAGCCAACTGCTTCAATTCCTCAAATTCCCTCTGCCAATTCACTTAAACATTAGGTTAATGATATCTTACGAAGTAGCTTTAGATCTTTTTAATTAAAAAATAAATTTGTATGAAGAATTATATGAACTACCAGTGGGGGGAGCAGCGGCGGTGGGGCAGAGTGAGTGGGTGGAGTAGCGGCGGGGTGGGAGATCGGTGGCCGAGGCGTCTGGTCTGTGGGGTAGGGGGCACGCCGGATAATAGGAGAAGAGGAAGAAGCAATGAATTAGGAAGAAGCGGCGCCAGCGTTCAGTTAAAGAAAGGAAGAAAAACAAAAAGAAATTACCTACTTCATTGGGTTGTTATTATTGAACCAATTTAGCAACGGATTTAATGTTCAGTTGCTAAATTAGCAACCGAATAAATTTGGTGGCTAATATTGAAACCATATAGCAACGAAATCATATTCCGTTGCTAAATTTGCAGCCGACATTTTATTCGGTTGCTATTATTGAGACCAACACTTGCTCTTTAGCAACGGAAAAAACTTCACATTGTTATATTTGCAACCGAATTAGATTCGGTTGCTATTCTTGAACATTTTAGCAATGGAAATATTATTCTGTTGCTAAATTAGCAACCGAATATATATTCCGTTGCTATTCTTGAAAGGAAATAGTTAACACTTTCTCTCTAGCAACGGAAAATTTTTTTCGTTGCTAAATTAGCAACTGAATATATATTCAATTGCTATTCTTGAAAGCAAATAGTTAATACTTTCTCTTTAGCAACAGAAACATTTTCTGTTGCTATATTTGCAACCGAATATGATTCGGTTGCTATTCTTGAACATTTTAGCAAGAGAAATAGTATTCTGTTGCTAAATTAGCAACCGAAAATTTTTTTCGATTGCTATTCTTAAAAGCAAATAGTTAACACTTTCTCTTAGCAACGGAAACAATATTCCGTTGCTATATTTGCAACTTAATCCAATTCGGTTTCTATTCTTGAACATTTTAGCAATGGAAAATTTTTTTCGTTGCTATAGTAGCAACCGAATAAGTATTTGGTTGCTATTCGTGAACCCAAATAGTAAACACTTTCTTTTTAGCAACGAAACAAAAATTCCATTGCTATATTTGCAATCGAATCTAATTTGGTTGCTATTATTGAAGCCTTTAGCAACAGAAATAATGTTCTGTTGCTAATTTAGCAACCGAAATAGTATTCCGTTGCAATTTTTCGTTCCAAATTTATCCCGCTCTATGTTAGTGCCATATTTAGCAACGGAATCCGTTGCTAACTTTTGGCGCTGAAAGTTCCCTCCACTTTTAGCGAACGAAATTAATCAAATCTTTTTTTGTTGTTAAACATACAAAACTTAACCAATTTTAGTAACGGAAAAATATTTCCATTGCTATTTAGCAACGGAATATAATTTTCGTTGCTATTTAGCAACGATATTTTTTCCGTTGCTATTTTTCGGTTGCTATTTTTAAATTTTCTTGTAGGGTATAAAGCACCCGTGTTGACACAACTTGTAATACCCTTAACATACTATACAGTGCATACACTAGGACCAGGAATGATTACCAAGATTGTTTGAAGTGCGGTCTACATGAGTTATTTATTGAAAATCGAGTAATTTTTTTTTTTACTTTTGACTTATCATTCCATCATATCACTTATCCAATTATCTATTTACCTACTTAATGTTTTTTTCTATAATTCCTTCTTATCATTGCCAATGACCCATAACTATCTAAAATTACTATTCCTTCATCTAAAATTTTGGCAGTGTAACGGAATATATATTCGGTTGTTAATTTAGCAACGAAATAATATTTCCATTGCTAAAATGTTCAAGAATTGCAACCGAAAATTTTTTTCGATTGCTATTCTTGAAAGCAAATAGTTAACACTTTCTCTTTAGCAATGGAAATAATATTCCGTTGCTATATTTACAACTGAATCCAATTCGGTTGCTATTCTTGAACATTTTAGCAACGAAAAATGTTTTTCGTTGCTATAGTAGCAACCGAATAAGTATTTGGTTGCTATTCATGAACCCAAATAGTAAGCACTTTCTTTTTAGCAATGAAACAAAAATTTCATTGCTATATTTGCAATCGAATCTAATTCGGTTGCTATTATTGAAGCCTTTAGCAACAGAAATAATGTTCCGTTGCTAATTTAGCAACCGAAATAGTATTCCGTTGCAATTTTTCATTCCAAATTTATCCCGCTCTATGTTGGTGCCATATTTAGCAATATGTAACGTGCACCGGATCCCCGCGGCCGCCCATGGGACCGTCCACTTGAGGGCGATCGGGGCATTTGTGGGTCCGTTGACAGCTTGCAATAAATTGCAAGTGCGTCTATGTTGGGCAACAAGGAGGTTTCATGGAGTCGCCACCCAATAGAACATTGGGAAAGTTTCTCTCGCCTCGGAGAGCCTAAGACTGCGCTTAGTATCCATTTTGGGCCAACCAGAGGGGTCTTGGAGGGTTAACCTCTCGTCCTAAGGAGCCTAGGATTAACACCAAAGCCTCGTGACACAAGAGGTGTCTTGGAGGGTAAACCTCTCGCCTCTTAGAGCCCAAAGACCAGAGCTGGGTTCGGGATTTCTCATCTATTTCTACCTCGATTATTTTATGATCAAATTTTAATTATCATTAATTCGCTCTCTCTCCACACGATGCAATTGATTAAAAGGCGCATTTATTCATATTTGGAAAGCCGTAAATGGGCAAGTAAATAATGAAAGCAATAAGTTACAATAATACAAGGAGTAGAATACAACTCCCTTTTATAAATGTGCGATACATACGCGAATCGGGGCATTGCTTATTTTGAGGACTTTGGTCCTCGCATGCATCATTATTAAAATTGGATGTTTTTTTTTATTGTGATGATTTTTATTGGATAAAAATAGGACATTGGGTCCTTAAGTTTATGAAAACCTCATTTTATTTAATATAAAACATTGATCAATTTTTATACTTAATGAGATACAAAAAAGGGTATATTCATGTGCATAAAATAATTAATGAACAAACGAACAAAGGAGATAACCAAGAAAGTTAGAAAACTAAATCGGACGAAATCCCCCTAGTGTGGTAGATAGTCCCTCGAGCTCAGGATAATCCAAGGAAATCAGTATGTGCTCACAGAAAGTTAAAAGATGTCAATATATATAAAAACTCAACATAAATAGAGGAAAAAATCTTAAAAGGAATAGAAAAAGATTCGAAAACGTGGAGACAGGACCCAGCGACGGCCTCTGTTGGGTGACCGACGGGCGTCAGTCAAAATGACCGATATGTCCGTCGCTCACTCAAGAGAGAGGGCGTCTGTGAGTGGGGTGACCGACGGGCGTCGGTCAAGAAGATGACCCGTCGGTCACCACTGTCTCCGAAAATAAACAGCGAAAAACTCTCTTTTGGAGCAAAAACGGGTTTTTATCACAAAATGAGATGAAAAGAGTCAAAATAGAGGAAGATAATAGCAAAAAGTTGAAAGAACAACAAAATAAGGAGCAAAGATGAAATGATATGGAGAATGAGTCCGGAATATTTACCCTCAGATAATTCTTTAATGATATTCTTGATGTTGATTAGGGCCCCACGCGTTCCACGAGAAGCAAAGTGAAGGATCGAAAAAAGGAAAATGGATTATTTCCTCCTTAACCCCTCAAAAGATTGACTTTGGAATCAAAATTTAAAGAAAACTATTTAGTTTTAGTTCCTTTTTAATGATTTGATCCTCTAATTAAAAGAAATTCTTTGATGAATGTGTTTGTTGGAAGAGAGAGAAAATGTGCTTGAATTTTGGCAGAGTTTCCCCCCTTGGAAATTTTTGGAACCCTTTTTAAGAGAAAATCCGAAGCTTTTATAAGCCAGGAACGACCGACGGGCGTCGATGTATGGAGACGGGCATCGGAAGAATCCTTCTGACACAAGGATTCATCCGACGGCCCTGCCATCTTCACCAACGGGCGTCGAAAAGGTTGCGTGCTCCGGGAAATCAGGCAGCGTGCCCGGAAGAGGCGGTGCATTCCGACGGGCGTCAGAAAATACCACAGGCCGTCTGTGACCCTAAGCGACGGGCTTGCCCTCACAGACGGGTTGGCCGTCTGTGGAGGAAAATATACCTTTTAACTTGAAAATTCCCCATTTTCTCCCCCTCTGCCTATGAAAGGTGAAAAGACTCATTTCTCGTGGAGCATGGGACTAAAACCTCCAAATCCAAACCATTTATACAGGCTCGGATATTGATTTCATCATAGGGTAATCTCTGATCCGGACCGCTCCGGGACACGGTGCTTACACAATAGAACAAGCGTTCCGTTGCTAACTTTTGGCGCTGAAAGTTCCCTCCACTTTTAGCGACCGAAATTAATCAAATCTTTTTCTGTTGTTAAACATACAAAACTTAACCAATTTTAGCAACGAAAAAATATTTCCGTTGCTATTTAGCAACGGAATATAATTTTCGTTGCTATTTAGCAATGGTATTTTTTCCGTTGCTATATTTCGGTTGCTATTTTCAAATTTTCTTGTAGTGTATAAAGCACCCGTGTTGACACAACTTGTAATACCCTTAACATACTATACAGTGCATACACTAGGACCAGGAATGATTACCAAGATTGTTTGAAGTGCGGTCTACATGAGTTATTTATTGAAAATCGAGTAATTTTTTTTTTGTGCTTTCGACTTATCATTCCATCATATCACTTATCCAATTATCTATTTACCTACTTAATGTTTTTTTTTCTATAATTCCTTCTTATCATTGCCAATGACCTATAACTATCTAAAATTACTATTCCTTTATCTAAAATTTTAGCAGTGTAACGGCCAAAATTTTAATCTACCCAACCTGCAAATTCAAGTAATACTCAGCCTACACAAGGTACAACAACATATACAAAACAAAACATCCACCATCAAGATCCACAATGTCATCCGTCATACATTTCAACCATCCAAAAGATATATAAATTTGTTCATATACATACTGTAATGACCCGAAATCTACCCTAGTGGCATTTTGGCTTAATTATGGTAACTAGATGAGTTTGATTTGGGATTTCTATTTTTGGACCTAAGTTTAATTAGAAATGAGGATTTAATTGCATGAAATAAATTAATTAAGTGACTAAAGTATAGTTGTGCGTGATTAAGTTAAGAGTGGATTAATTAAGTGTTAAGTGAGATTAGCTTAAGCTAATCATGTTATAGTGGATTCCATGTGCCTTGTGTTGGCTTTGCCAATACACCATTTGCATGCAATATAAAGAGAGGGTTTGAAGACAGAAAATTTCCTCACTTTGTTCCTCTCCTTATCCGGCCACTTCTCCATCTCTGCCCTCTCTCTCTTTGTTCTTCATTCTGATCTTTCTCTCCTTCTTCTTCTTTCGTCCATCTCCACTCTCTGGTCTATTAAGTTTGGTTGCATGATTGTGTGAGTCCTTGGTTGAGTTGTGTTGTAATTATCAATTAGTCAAGGTAAGTGTGACGCGCGCTGAACTAGAAAGGCCCTCTTATTAGCCCGCTTTTAGGGCTTAAGGGATTGATTCACGTCATTTGATGTTGGGTAATATGAGACATTTTGGAATCCCCACCCAATAGAACATTGGGGAAGTTCATCTAGCCTCATGAAACCTTTAGGCACCTTTGAGGTATTTTAGAGTCGCCACCCAATTTACATGAAATTGGAAAAGGTCATCTAACCTCTATGGTCTAAATCAGAGAGTGCTTCGAAACTCCACTCTTATTTATGCTTTGGTTAATTATAAATAAGTTTTTTAGATTTGAAAATTCCATCTCTCCTCTCATGTGATTCGATGCATTTTATTAAAGGCATTTTACAAGCACTAAGAAAGCGATAAATGAAAGATGTAAAGAAAGCGATAAATAAAGCGGTAAACACACAAAGCCACACCATTTACAAAGGAGAAATTGGGACAAATACAATCCCCCTAATGACAAGAAAAGCTAAAAAAAATTAAAATGAAAATTGGGACAGAATACAATCCCCAAATGAAAGAAAGCTAAATAAAATTGCCTCAAAAATAATTAATTACAAGGGCCTACAAGATAAATATAAACATAAAGTTAAATAATCAAGCAAAATCAATCAAGAGGAATTACATGCATAAATCGGGATATTTATTTGGTTTTGGTTCCTTCATGCTCACTTAAAAGGGAATTGAAAAGTTGTTTCAGCTATTGGCTTGAAAACCGGGACGAATTGCTCCCATTTTTAGAAAGTTTAACTCTTCATTTTAATTCCTGATATTTTGCATTTCTTATCTAAAATCGAGGACATCGGTCTTAATTTATTAATAAAAATTTTGGTTTAGTCATAAAAATATTTTTATGATTTTTTTATCTTACACACGTATAAAATAAAAATACTTTATTTATAAACAAACATAATCACACAAATAAAGGGTTGGTAAGGTCTCACCCAAACGATATGGTCTCCTATGCGTTGTGACCCCTCCGTTTGGTCATGAAAATGCTCACACAAGCAAGATCACATTTTAAGCCCCAATAAAAAAAAACAATAATAAAAATATTAGCAATAATTCTAAAATCAATTAAACATATACAAAGATAAGGAAGATATAGAATAATATTAATGCACAAGTAGAAAATAAAATGGGTTAAATTATGCACACCAATTTAATACGCAAACAACTCACATGCAAAAGGAATTAGAAATTAATCATGCAAAAATATAATGATAATGACAATAACAATGAAAAAAATAATAATAGCAATAATAATAGCAATAATAATAAGATTAATAATAATAGTAATAATAACATTAATAATAATAATAATAATAACAATAACAATAACAATAATAGCACTAATAATAATACACTAATAATAATAATAATAATAATAATAATAATAATAATAATAATAATAATAATAATAATAATAATAATAATAATAATAATAATAATACAATAATGATAATAATATGATGATAATAAAAATAATAGTAATAGCAATGATAAATGACAATAATAGGAATATTAATAATAACAATAAGAACAATAGTAAATGACAATGAAAAATAAAACAAAATAAGTAAACAAGGTGGGTTAGGAACAAATAAACATGCAACAAAAATAATATTCAAACCCACAAAAATCATACCAAAAAAGAGAAAATCAATAAATCCAATTTTTCACACCCAAATCATACAAATTTACCCATTTTTATACAAAAAATGAGATAAAAATTGGAAAATTGAAATCTCAAAAACACATGTTCATAAATGCAACAAAAAATAAAATAAATAAAATGAAATTAGATATTAATAATAGATCCAAGAATCTTTATCCTCAGATTTGATGATTTGAAAGCAAGATGTCTCAATCTATTTTTCCTTGTTAAGATTCAAAAATAAATTCAAATAAATTAAAAAATCATAAGTTTTTATCTCAAAAAATTTCAAGAATACAAGAACTCAAAAAATTGATTTTTGATGTTTTGATGAGAAAATCCAAGCTAAGGAAATTAATTTTCCGTCCTCAAGTTAATCCAAACTCACCAAATATTTTCTAGATCTAAGAAAAATCAAGAAAGATAAAGAAAGAATTTTTTTGCTCTCAAAATGGATTTTTCTCTCAAGAAAAACCCTCTTCAAGCTCTCCCCCAAAAAATCCCTCTTTCCCTCTCCAAAATATTATATTTATACCCATTACCAAGAGAAAACCCTAATTTAATTAGGAAAATAGTTTAAAAAATAAAAAACACTTAAAAAATGGGTTAAAACCCCAAAAAAGGCCAAAAGTCAATTTCCGGCGAAAAAGGGGAGGGGGGGCTGACAGGCAAGTAGGGGCGTTGGAGTGCGCTGAGTTGCGGCCGAGGCCGCGAGTCGTCGAATTTTTTTTAACCTTTTTTGACAAAAGACTATCGATTTCAACCTTCTAAACTAGCAAGCTTATTCACAGGTAAAGCCATCAAATCCAAAATAGTTAATGGGTTAAAACCATACACAATTTCAAATGGAGAAAAACCTGTAGAAGAATGTACAGCACGATTATATGAAAATTCAATGAATGGCAAACAATCTTCCCAAGTTTTCAAATTCTTCCCAACAATAGCACGCAACATGGTTCCTAAAGTTCTATTTACTACTTTTGTTTGTCCATCAGTTTGTGGATGACATGTAGTAGAAAATAAAAAGCTTAGTACCCAACCTTCCCCACAAAACTCTCCAAAAATGACTCAGGAATTTAGCATCCCTATCTGACACAATGGTTCTTGGCACTCCATGAAGCCGAACCACCTCTCTAAAGAATAAATCAGCAATGTTTGCTGCATCATCTATTTTATGGCAAGCAATAAAATGCGCCATCTTACTAAATCTGTCCACAACAACAAATATGCTATCTCTTCCCTTCCTAGTCCTAGGCAAACCCAATACAAAATCCATTGAGATATCAGTCCACGGTTCACTAGGTATAGGTAAAGGTGTATAAAGTCCATGAGGCATAGACCTAGATTTAGCTTGTTTACATGCAATGCACTTGGAACAAATCCTTTCTACATCTCTCCTCATATTCGGCCAATATAAATATTCACTAAGCATATTTAAGGTCTTGTGTACACCAAAATACCCCATTAAACCCCCACTATGTGATTCCCTAACAAGCAACTCCCTAATAGAACTTGTAGGAATGCAAAGTTATTTTCCTTTAAAAAGATATCCCTCATGTCTATAGTACTTGTCAAATGCAGTATTTTCACAAGCATGATACACAGTGGCAAAATCAGCATCATTAACATACAAATCTTTTAAATACTCAAATCCAAGCAACTTAGAAGTAAGCATAGAAATCAAAGCATACCTTCTAGATAGTGCATCAGCCACAACGTTTTCCTTACCTTGCTTGTATTTGATCACATATGGAAATGTTTCCAAAAACTCAACCCAACTTGCATGGCTCTTACTCAATTTACCTTGTCCCTTCAAATACTTGAGAGACTGGTGATTACTATGTATTACGAACTCCTTTGGCAGTAAGTAGTGCTCCCACACTTCAAGAGCTCTCACCAATGCATAAAGCTCCTTGTCATAGGTGGAATAGTTCAATACTGGACCACTTAACTTCTCACTGAAATAAGCTATGGGATGATTTTCCTGCATCAAAACAGCACCTATACCAATCCCAGAAGCATCACATTCAATCTCAAAAGTCTTAGAAAAATCAGGTAAACGTAAAATAGGAGCAGTACATAATTTCTCTTTTAAAGTGCAAAATGCATTTTCTTGCTCTTTTTCCCATTTAAACCCAACATTCTTTTTAACAATCTCATTCAGTGGTGCAACAATAGTAGAGAAATCTCTAACAAACCGCCTATAAAAACTAGCTAATCCATGGAAACTCCCTACCTCGGTCACTGACTTAGGCGTTGGCCATTCTTGAATAGCCCTCACCTTTTCAGAATCAACTTCCACTCCTTTAGAGCTCACTACAAAACCTAAGAAGACAACATTATCCAAGAAAAAAGAACACTTCTTAAGGTTTGCATACAACTTTTCTTTTCTCAACACATTCAAAATAGCTTTAACATGCGTAATATGTTCATTTAAGCACTTGCTGTAAACTAGAATGTCATCAAAGTAAACAACCACAAATTTACCAAGAAAATCACGCAAGACATGGTTCATTAATCGCATGAAAGTACTAGGTGGATTAGATAACCCGAAAGGCATTACTAACCACTCATACAATCCATATTTAGTCTTAAACGCAGTTTTCCATTCATCTCCCTCTTTCATCCTAATTTGATGATAGCCACTTTTTAAATCAATTTTAGTGAACATACATGCATTATGCAACTCATCTAGCATATCATCTAACCTAGGAATGGGGTGGCGATACTTTATAGGGATTTTGTTGACCGTTCTGCAATCGACACACATCCTCCATGTTCCATCTTTCTTGGGTACCAATAAGACCGGTACAGCATAAGGACTCATGCTTTCCCTCACATTCCCCTTTTGAAGCAATTCATCCACTTGCCTCTGCAACTCCTTTGTCTCCTCTGGATTGCTTCGGTAAGCTGGACGGTTAGGTATTTGAGCCCCGGGTACAAGATCAATCTAGTGCTCAATCCCTCTTAAGGGTGGTAATCCATGTGAAACTTCTTCTGGAAAGACATCTTCATATTCCTGCAATAAAGTCACAAAAACACTAGGAAACTCAGGGTTAAGATCAGTTTCAGTAAACAAAGTTTCCTTAAACCGAATCAAGACTAGAGCTCTCTTGCCTAAGTATGCACTTTTAACTTCTCTCTGTTTTGCATAAAAACATGATTGTTTCTTAACTTTTTCACTCCTTTCAATTTCTTTTTTCTCAATTCTCACATCATTCTTTTTCTTTTCACTCACTAACTTTTTCTCTTCTGCACATCCCACTTTCTTTTGCTCACTTGTGCAATCACTCACCATTGGGCCTTTATTCATATTCTTTTCTCTCATGGCCTCTTTTCTCTCTTCTTTCTTTTTCACTTCACTACCCAAACTCCCACTTGAAGTTTACTGAATTTTCAATTGCTCAAGGTAAGTTTCTTTAGGTGACAAAGGTGCAAGAGTAATCTTATGTCCGTTATGGACAAAAGAATACCTATTCTTAAACCCATCATGCACAACACGCCTATCAAATTGCCAAGGCCTACCCAATAACATATGACCAGCTTGCATTGGTACTACATCACATACAATCTCATCTGCGTACCTACCAATGGAAAATGCAACTACCACTTGCTTGGTCACTTTAACTTCACCACTATCATTTAACCATTGCAGCCTATATGGGTTAGGATGCTTTTCACATTTCAAGCTCAATTTTTCTACCAAAGTAGTACTAGCTACATTAGTGCATCTATCCCCATCTATGATTAGGCTATAAGCCTTCCCACTTATCAAGCATCTAGTGTGAAATATACGTTCCCTTTGTTCTAGGCCATCTTCCTTCACATTTATATTCAAAACACGCCTAGTAACTAAAGCCTTCCCTTTTACAGCATATTCAACACTCTCATCATTATCTGAACAATCTTCTAAAGGTGGCATACTCAATTCACTATCATCAGACTCATTCCCATTATCAGACTTAGAAATAATTTTTCCCCCTTAATAAACATAGTTTTTCTATTAGGACATTTAGATGCATAATGACCACGTCCCTGACACTTAAAACACTTTATATCCCTATGTTTATAAAGCTTAGGTGAAGGATCAGTAGTACCTTTTTGGAATGAAGTACTCTTTTCCTTGCCTTTGTTTGTTTCATAGTCTTTCTCCTTAGAAGCCGAATGGTACTCCTTCTTTTCTTCATTTTTACTCCATTTCGGATTCCATTTATTGTTGGAATTTGAAAATAACCTTACTGCCCTCCTTTGCTTTTGTTGCCTCTCCATTTTCATGGCAATATTTACTAGGTCCTCCATTACTCTATAATGTTGTAAGTCCACCACATCAGCAATTTCCCTATTCAAACCTCCCATGAACCGAGCCATAGTAACCTCTTCTTCCTCTTTTATATTGGCTTTAATCATGAGCATCTCCATTTCCTTGTGATAATCCTCCACTGTTCTAGCTCCTTGAGTGAGCCTATGTAATTGCTGGTGCAACTCTCTATAGTAGTAGGATGGTACAAACCTCCTCTTCATTACTCTCTTCATTTCTTCCCAGGTAGAGATAGGCGGATCCCCATTCCTCCTTCTACTCTAAACTAACTCATTCCACCAAACCAGCGCATAATCACTAAACTCCACTGCTACTATCCTTACTTTCTTGTCTTTAGAATAGTTATAACAAGCAAAAATCATGTCCACCTTGTAACACCCCCACTGCCGCCCCGGTTCGAAGGGCACCGGCGGGCGCGCTACCCGACGCTCACTCACAACATACATACATACATGCACTAAGCGAAAGCATTCTCTAAGAATAATAATAATAAAGGTAGAACATAAATCTCATATAATCAAAATATAGAGTTATTTACAATAGCAAAAAGATTACATCTTAAATCCTTACAAAGAGTTACAAGAGCCACTATACAAAAATACTACATACAAAAAGAATTACAGGAGGAGATAGCAAAAACAACTCTACTCCTATGTGGCCGACTTGCAGATGCACGACATGAGTAATCTCCCAAAATCATGTCACCTACACAGGACAAGAATCCGTGCTAAGCGATAACGCTTAGTGGGGAGGAACAAAACACAATAGAACACTGTACAATAATATCATGCACTAATACTTAAATGAAAACATGCATCAACAGTACAGAAACCGCTAAAAATCAGAGGACAGAAATATTTATATATATATCACGAATCACTGTATGAGATTAGAATTGAAAACAGAAATCACGAAACAAATACTAATAATCACAATCACGCAATAGACAAACACTTCACTAAACCAATACTAAACTCTTCACACAATAGCCTGAATTTCAATGGTGGAGGATACGGGAACATGGCACGGGAGACCGAAGCCTCAAAAACATTTTTAATACCCGAAGGTAGCGCGGGAGACCGGAGTCTCAAAACATTTTATCACTACACGGAAGATGACCATCTCGGAGGTCGACCGCTTCGCCCAAATGGGGCGGACACGGGTAGCTGCACTCACAAACCCTTCTTAAGCATGCTTAATTATCCACTACCTTGACACTTCAGGCTCGACAACTCGCACTTAAACACACACTGACTATATAAGTCTCGAATCAAAACTCCCACATCCAATAATAATTCACTACTACGACACTAGTATAATAAAGTCAACAAGACACAAACTCAATCATGTACCATGCAATAGTGAGAAACCGTACAAAGTGGAACCAAAGAATCACATTCAGAAAATAGGGCAGGCAGGAAGGGATTCTGTAGCGATCGCGATGTGTGTCGCGCTCGCGACAGAATACAGAGTGCCCCGTTGCGGGCTCGCGTTAACAGGCATGCTCACGATGATGCACGCTCGGTAGATCCATGTAAAACTGACCTCTGTCATGCTCGCAACAGAGACCGGCCGCTTCCTCCTCGCGCCCACGCCCGGCAGCATGCTTGCGTTGAGGAATCGGCTACCGAGCTCTCTATCGTGCTCGCGACATAGTCCTACACTATAACCCAGCTGTGTTGGCCTAGCTGCGACTGTAACACCCATTACCCCTAAAGAGGGACGTCGGAGCGCTACACACACAACTCATATAATCTCATACAAAAACTCAAAACATGTTAGGGAAACAAGTACCTTTAAATCAAAAGATATTAAATCCATAAATATATAATCATATAGTTTAACAAAAAGGAATTTGTAACCATTAAACATATACATATACAAAATCTTCCTTTACAAAAAGTTACATTTCCCAAAATCAGCTCCCATGTACAAAAATACAGCGGAAGACACAACATAGACTCCATCAAAATATAGACGTCAGTGGCCCACCTGCAGATCTCCGACTCCACGAAGAACCCACCACCTACACGGGAAAAGAACCCGTGCTAAGCGATAACGCTTAGTGGGGAGAAGAACACAAATATATATAATAACACAGGCTTATAAACGCATGTTTCTCATGCTTATAACAAGTATTTATCATACACGTATATCGGAAGGTAAACATTCAGATCCGAATACAAGTATCACATTTTAGCATGTCGCATCATATATATATATACACACGTAACATATATACATATCATATAACTGATAATTTCATATAACCATCGCATGTAATAAACTCAAGTAATAGCCTGATTACTCGCTAATTAGTGGATACGGGTACTAATGATATTGATAGGACACAGTATCCCAAGCATATGGAGACATGGGCCTTAAAACATTTCATGACCATGTATACTCAAAAGTATACCGGAGACCGAGGCCTCAAACATCTTATGTGACCCAAATTGGGCCTGCATGTAAAAAGATAACATATAGTAGCTGCACTCACACCACCCTTGATAAGCGCTTATCTATCCACTAACTATGACTACCAGGCTCAAATAACAACTCAATCATGATCTAAAATAATTATCATATAACTGAGGATAAATCAAGTATAATCATGTTATTTTATGAATACATGTATGTTGGTCAAACTTAGAAACATGTACATCATACACATATTTGTCATTCAATTTGCTAACCTTCACATAATTATATATTTGCTACTTTATTAGCTAAATTACCAATCTTAATCATACTCATAAGTTTTTCCTAATGATAACTACTTTTATAGTCATTTAATAACCCTAATTATGCATAATATGTTGAGGGGAAAGGTAGGGGATTGATCCATGCCAACCATGGGCTTAAAAATGAAGAATAAAAGGCTTATATGTGCTTTTCTATCGCGAGGTCACGACAGAGGCTCACCTCAGGAACCCTTCGAGACTGGTTTTCACTCCCGACTTACATAGCAAAAATCGACCTCTAGACCTCATTTTTAGGAAAAATGGTCTCTTAAAAATTTTTCCCCTAGGTCTTATCTTTCAAATGGGAAAAGTTTCAGGTCCATTGGATTCCTAGATTAATAGATATACTTTAAACATTACAGACTGTTCAAATGAACCCGTCTAAGTAGAAGCACGTCTGTTTTTGCTATTTTTAAGCCACCTACACTCAGAATTAAATTATGGTCTCTCTTAGACTTTTTGAGGCACAAAAGTCATGGTTCAAATGGAGCAATAAACACTCATATTGGAGTTGTAAAACGCCATCTATAATCAAAACAATACACAGAGGTCCAGTAAAATTTAAGCATAATTTCCTTTAAATTAGTGTTCATGCCCTAGCTAAAGTCTCATGACAATCAACCAACAATTCCAATAAAATTCAACTATATATCTCATCTATATCATCTATCAATTAACACATATTCACACACAAATTCCATATGCATATAATCACACATCAAATGAACAAAATTACACACAAACACATATAAACAACCAAAGCTCCCAAACCTGGAATGGAGCTCAAAACTTCTCTTCCTTCAAGCCACAACCTTTCCTTTCCCTTTTTCCTTTCTCTTTTCTTTAGATTCTTGTAGCCAATCAAAATAATAACTCCATTAACCCAAGAATATAACCTTTAAAAACCCACTCAATCCCGTAGAAGGAGAAGAAGAAGAAGAATTCCCAAAGTAAATACAGCCACTTACCTCTTGGAATCCTTCAAAGCTCAAACCCTAGTCCAAAGATTGAAGAACACCCACATGCAAGACTTGAGAGAGCAGAAAAATGATGATAAGAGAAGAGAGAGGACGTGAGAAGAGAGAAAGAGCAGCTTCAAGTGGCTTCCACGAGAAGCTTCCCTTCTTTTCTTCCCTCTCTCTACTCCCTCAAATCACATTTAATGCTCCCAACAACTCACACACATGTCACTTTACTATTGGACCTCTTAATCTCATATTTTGACTAACAAACCATGGCACCAAACTTGACCCACACCATATAATTCCTTATATAACACTTTTTACATCCAAGTTACCATACACAAATACTACTAGATTTTTCCACAACAAAAGTACCCTACATATATACATCACATGTATACCATATAATTCCTTCATTTAACTTAATTAAATTAATTCTTTGCAATAAAATCCTTATTATCCAAAATTTCTCTTGCTCAAATTATCAAAATTACCCTTAATTTTCTGACTTAGCACGCAATTTTCGACTAGGGCCTTTTTGGGTTGTTACAGCGATGACTCTCCGAAGGCAACTCCTTCCACACCTGCACAGGTAAACACACCGTGCTAAGCGATAAACACTTAGTGGGGAAACACACAAATCAAATGGACGACCATTCACAATGGTCTTCAAGCAAAACACATACAGATGGCATACTCAAAAATATGCATTAGATAAGAGTATGAACATATGAGCATATAGAGTCATACATTTGATATAACATAACTGTCTTTATAATATCACATTAATAAACATATTCGGATTATACATTCTCAAAATTAGCAAAACAAATCCAAACAATAAAGCACCTGATGACTCAAGGTAGTGGATAACGAGTGAACGAACAGTACTTTATGGGTACGAACCGATTACAGATAGTACCTTATGGGTACGAATCGAAAACCAATTTACTTTATCATTTGCAAAACGTTTTATAAAGGGACCTTAAACAAGATCCAAACACATTAGAGGGTTCGCGAGGAACCAAACGGGACCTGATTGGGGTCCAAAATGAACTGACGCTACAACTATAAGACTCTATTAGGCATGCCTAACTATCCACTTAGTTGACTCGCAGGCTAAATTACACAGTTAACGTCCATAGTTCAATTATAACAAGCAAAGAATTCACATACTTTGATAAATCTATACATGCAAATATCATCCATCTTACTAGTATACAGCTCATAATAAGTGACAATGTGTGTTAAAATCAATAATTTAACATCCCTAAATCATGTGAAATAAATAAGATTTTATTGCAAAAATAGGGTAGGTCACGGTGGTAACCAGATTGGTTGTCACCATGACATACCAAGGATCTCGGCAGAATGCAAGTCTAGGGTACCTCACGGTGGTAACCCATTAGGTTGTCAACGTGACATACCCAAACCCCAAAATAAAATGCACTTTTGGGGTACCTCACGGTGGTAACCCATTAGGTTGTCACCGTGACATACCCACTGCCCAAAATAGAAACAAAAGTCTGGACACCTCATGGTGGTAACCCAAAATGGTTGCCACCGTGGCATGTCCAAACTCACGGCAGAATGCATCTGGTGCGTGCCTCACGGTCGCAACCAAATTGGTTGCCACCGTGACCCATGCCCCGATGCGATACCCAAGAGCAAATTCCCACATCATTCAAGCCAAAAATCCCAAAACTTCTCACTTCAACCAATAAATACTCACTCAAACTATAAAAATAAACCAATCAAACATCATTAAATCTTGCCATAAAGAAGTCCTACTCATGAATTCTAAAAACAACATCAAATTACACATTCAACCTCATCACTATTCATACCACAACTCCATCAATCACACATTTGGTTCAATAACTCACAATCAAGGTTTCATGAACACTAGAAATCAAAACCCATAACATAATAACCAATAAAAACATCAAGAACATCAAAAATTTCCAGAATTTCATCCAAATTATGAATTGCCAACAATGCATAAAACACAAATTCCCAAACCTTGAAATCCTTAGCTCCAAATTAATGAGCTCCACTAGATCCAACCTTTTCTTTGCCCTTTGGCTCATGGGGAGGCTCAACTAAACATCAAACCACAAAAACACATAAACACAAAACTCTAACTTAGATCCAAACCCAGAAAGTATGAAGAAGAAAGATGAAGAAGAGGAAGAAGAAGATGGAAAATGCAGAAAACTTACTAATTAAATGCAAGGTGTGATCAATTCCCACTACCAAGAGCTTGAATCCAAGGTAGGGCAACTAAAGAGTGAAAAAGAGGGAGAAGAGCAGTAGAGGGAGGAGAGGAACGGGAAAAGGGATAGGAAAATCTGATTTCCTATTTTCCTTTCCTCCTTTTACTTACCCTTGCCCAAACCCTAGACACATGGCATCTCTCTAGTGGTGGAAATCAACCACTCACACACTACAAACATACATCATGGACACACAAAGAACACCCTACTAAAACACACCCTACCATGGTATGAGCAACCACACACACAAACACAGCCCCAAGAACACACTCTACAAACATATGAGTAAGCACACCCAAGTGCAACCCAACTAATTCACACCCTAACATCACACATGCACCACTACAAGAAAATTGACTTTTAACGACCAAAATTTAACGAAGGGATAAAAATTCGGTCGTTAAAATATACAAATAACGAAGGGAAATTAATCCGGTCATTAGTTCTTAAATTTTATTGTTATATAATGAGTGGATTAAATACGGTAGTTAAAGCAATAAAAATTCGGTCATTAAAGTATACAAATAACAAAGGGAAATTAATCCGGTCGTTAATTCTTAAATTTTATTATTATATAGCAAAGGGATTAAATCCGGTCATTAAAGCAATAAAAATCCGGTAGTTAATGGTGTGAATTAGTGTGAATTATGAGAAGTAGAAAAAGAAAAGAGAGGGAAAGTCACGGAAGGGAGGCATAATGGGAAAGAGACCGCGGAAGAGAGAGAGAGAGAGAGGGGAGAGAGAAAGACGGCGGCACGGCGGAAGGGGCGAGGAGGCTGTCAACGGTCGACGGCGAGCAACCGGCTCTTCACAATGCCGATCTCGGTGTCTTATTTCCCGTCGCGACGTCACCGTTCCAGGAGAGCGGGAGGAAAATGGCGAGCTTCTTTTGTATTTTCTGGCCAGCTCCAGCGGCGAACGACGACACAAATTGCACGATGGGACTCCTGGAGGGGAGGCGAATCTTCCGGTACTCATGGGTGGTCCTCAATCGCCAGCGACGAGCATATCGGTGTTGTGAAGAATCGAGATCTCCGACGTCGATTTCGGTGAAATGAAGGGCAGTCATGGCGCGTGACCACCAAAAAAGAAACCCCGACGCCTTGAGCTTCCTTTCGGTGGTTTCGGTGCCTCCGGTGGAGCTCTGGCGAGACTTCGGCGAGGCTCCGGGGACGGTGAAGGGACCAAAAATAGTAGAAAAATTTGTAAGTGGCTACCAAACTTACTTTTCCATGTGATTTTTACATGAATTAAATTCGTTAAGGTGTGATTTTATAGTTACAGTGTGTGTTGTTATGGTTTACTAAATTGATTGATAAATTGGCTATGTTACTTGAGTAATTGGTTTGATTAAAATGCTCCGTCTTATTGTTAAATCACTATCTGTAATTGCTAAAACCTCACTTTCTGTTATTGTTTGGCTGGGTTGAATTTTGGAAAAAACCTCGCTTTATTTATATTTGTTGGAAAAAAGTCCAAATTGGGTGAAGCTGTATACTTGTTGTCATTCGGTAAAATCTAATTTTCATCTATTTTTGTATAGGAATTGTATTAGAAATTCATGTCGTGTAAATCAAGAAAAATTCAATCTTTACCCGAAACACATTAGTCTTTAATCGACAACTAATGGCTTAGATTGGTTTTGACTTTAAAGTATGCTTCAACTGAATTGAATTATAGTTTCTTCAATTTGCTTACATCTTTGATAGTTTTCAATCCTCATCATTAGTTAATTCCATGACGAAAGAATTATATCCTCAAGCAGGTGCTTGCACCCAATGAAAATATTAGCAAAACTAGAATTTGTTCTTGAATGATTTTCCCATGTTTACAATCTATGAGCATTCTGCATAGAATTCTGTACGAAAGAATTTCAAGTCCTATATCATAGTATTAGCAGGCTACTATAAACCATTGAATGTATAGTTATCATACAACTTTAATTTCAATACTATATGCAGTTGAGGACATTAACAGAGATATTGGGTCTAGAACTGATAATTAATTTCCTTGGTGAATATATCAACTTTAACAAGAAATTCTTGAAGAATAAAGAGGGTGTCTACTTTTTCTTTCAGGTTTTATGCCCCCATATCAGTTATCCAGCACAAAAGTGTATATCTCTAATAGTTCCTGCATACAATGAGGAGAATAGGCTTCCGGGAGCACTTGATGAAACCATGAAGTAGGTTTGAGCATATTAATTTAACTCCAGTGTAGCTTTTTAGCCTGGTATTTATTTATTTATATATGTTTTCAACCATTTTGGAGCATGGTGGATGGAAGAAGAGGTTTGAGTGTTTAACATCTTAGTGTATTGCCTGGAAATAGAAAAGATGTCGAAGGTGGTGGCGATCGATCGGAGAATTCTGGTAATTCTGGTGATGGAGTTGATGATAAAGATAAGGTCAATTTGGTCTGGTCTTTTGAATTTTATGTCTTTCTCTGTTTTTTCTAGTTCGGTAACTAATTTGTTCTGGATGTGAATTGTTCGATTAATGTGATCACTGATTGATTTAATGTTTTCATGATTTTTTCTACACCATATAGTGGATTTTTATTAATTCTTTCTCAGCTTTCTAGTTCTATTGATTTTTCATGACTAATATCATTACATGGAAAAAGGATTTAGTTAATTCACTTTGCTCAATTCGTGCCCTTTTCTTTGGTTGACTTTTAGACTTTTTGCTTCAATTGGATACCAGAATGTTATTGCAAAACAAAAGAAATCGTGTCTATTCTTTTCTCTTATTATTTATGTATTTTTTTCTTTCTTCGTCTAGTGGGTTCTGATTTAAAGTAATCACCTTTCAGTTTTAGTATGTTCAGCCAGTGTTAATTGTACCTATAAAAGGAAAAAATTTCACTTAAGTGAGCCTAATTTGTTATGGTCTTAATTTGCGGTTAACAAAGGAATTGAAGCTACAGATTTTCTTTTTTCCCCCTCAACCTTTTCAATTACGTCCTTGTAGAGGAGCTCACATCTCCTTTATTTGTTTGACTTGATCGTGCTGCCATGCTCTTTTGTCCTTGAACTTTTGCAGTGTTACTATTGACAATTTTGCTGGCTACTGGTTTCATGGAGTAATTTCCACTTCTTTTGACATGCAGTTCTGCACTTATTTTGTAGATGGGCCAATTCAAAGGAGATTCTCAAGCCAATTCTGCTTATATAATCAAGGTACATTCGGATTTTGTGGACATGTCTGTTGCTGTTACATTTATCATGCAAGGATATTGGCATGTTAAGAGTTTGATGTTAAATATTGTATGTTAAATTTGACATTATATATATCTTCCTTTCCATTTCTATTTTTTTTCAGTTGGAATTGTTGGCAGCTAAGAATCTGATTGGTGCGAATCTAAATGGGACTTCAGATCCTTATGCTATCATTACTTGTGGTTCAGAAAAAAGATTCAGGTTATTTAATTTATTATCCTTTTCTTTTTTTAATTTTTGGTTATAGTGAGCAATCAAGAAAAAGTAAAAGGCAGGCAGGATTTCTTTTGACAAGTTAGATTCTTTATGAAAATTTCTGTTTTGAAGGTAACTCAACTTACTATTGTTGATTTCTCTTTAGAATAAATGTCTCTTATTATTAGGGAATTTTATTATTCGAAAAATATACACGTCCTATTTTACAATTATTATAAATTCTCCTAGCAGTCTTAATTCCACGTTCCTAAAGTCTTTAGATTATATATGCAATTGATTCCACTTTTTTTTTGTATATCTTTATGAATTATTTGTTCCTGTCCTTTTCTCCTCCTACTTCTCTTTTTGTAAATTTATCTATCATCATTATTGTTTTTCTTTAATTCCAATGCTTACAGAAGTACCTGCTACTGTATTCCTTTAACCCAGTCTTTGTTTTCTGTCAAAACTTTGCAAATTTAGTTAGTAGAGTGCCCAAATTGATTCTTGTATAAATTCATAAAGAACTTATATTTTGCCAAAGTACTAGCAGCAGATTGCTCAGCTTGTCCTACTCCAGTTTGCACGTGCTCCTTAGACTTTAAGGATGCACCTGTGCTTTAGGTGACTTTTTTAACTTGAAAGGCATGGACAGTAGAAGGCAAAAAATTTGTAGTCAATAAGTGTATGAATTTCAAACTATGTGATTCTACCTATGATAAGCAGGGAGAACACAATTAGGTGGAGGCATGCTGTTAGATGATGAAATTTATTTCAAATTAGACTTGTTAGAAGGCAAAGTCCTATTTGTTTATTATAAATTTATGTCAAATTTATAATAGTGGAACGACATTATTTTTAACTGGAAACACTTTTGAATTCTCAGTTCTCCTAAGTGTTTTAAATGCTTTATACAGGTTAAGAGAGTCTAATAACTGCAATTCAGCTTAATTTATTTTACTTCATTACTGCTACAGCTCAATGGTCCCTGGTTCAAGAAATCCTATGTGGGGAGAGGAGTTCAACTTTTATGATTGGTTTCTCTATGATTTTTTTGTGAATTTCTTTTTCGATGCTTCTGAATTGCTGATTGCTTTCTCTATGAATTTTTTGTTAATTTCTTTCTCAATGCTTTCTGAATTGCTGGTTGCTGAAGCTGCTATTATAATCACACCTCCTTCTTCTTCTTGATGGAACTGCAAGATTTTATCGGCAAACAATTATTTTAGGTCATTGGTACTCTTGCCATTTTAATCTCCTACTACGTGTAGGTTTTGATAGTCTTACATAATTAATCATAAAGGCAAATTAGTAGTTCATACCAGTATTGTAATTGCTTGATTATGTAAGTGGCTAATTAATGTGCTGTACATTCTTATTTCAGATATTAATGTTTTGTTCAATCACTAATTTGTCAACTACCAAGGGAAGGTGTGTTTATTATTCCCCTATTTTTTTGTGTGTTTTGCACATACATCTTGGTTTTCTATTAAATTTCTATGCCCTTGATCATTATGGGTTGGTTGCATTGAGTCTGGAAAGGGTATCACTCAATTGAAAGAATCGTGGATTTAATTTCTAATAAAGTGTGGTTTCAATTTAGTATCTGTAATTGGATTCAAAGTCAAATTCTTTGCTCATACACTTATTTCACCATTTTAATGTAAGTTCTATTCTATTTTTTTATTGTTATAATGACATTACAATGCATTAAACTTATGATTATTTTTTACTTTTTCTTTGCAGCCCTTTTCATTTTTTGGATATTTTGAAGTGTATATACAATTACACTTGATGGACTTTGGATATTTTGAAGTGTATATATAATTACACTAGCTTGTTGGGAGATTTTGAATATTTAAGGTAAATTATATTTTAAATTAAAAATATTAAATTATTTGGCCTTTTGATTTATTGCTTTTGTACATGAATTTTAATTATAAATTTATGTTTTAAATTCTACAGGTTTTACAAAACAATGGACAATGAAGATATAAGGTTCATTATGCATTCTTCTAGAATTTTCTAGGTGAATAGAGAATGATATAGATAGGGCTGTTTTTATATTTTATACTTATATATGATACAATGTTAACTAATTTCAAAATATCGATATATTTATATATTTTGTATCTGATATTTTACAATCTATGAAAAAACTATTTATCATAATTTTGGATATGTATATGTGCGTGAATGATGTGTACAGGTAATAGTCAAATAAAATATTTTATTTATAGTGAATACAGCGAAAGAAAAAACTTGTCGATAAAAAGTATCTTCAACTAACAAAAATTTTTTCGTTGAAAGTGAATAACATTAGCAAAGGGAAAATTCGATCGGTAAAACAGTATTTTTAACGAAAGGAAAGGTTGAAAAGTGAATATAATTAACGAAAGAAAAATTCTGTCGCTACAAAATATTTTTAACGACCAAAAATCTTTTCGTTGAAAGTGAATATAATTAACGAAGGGAAAATTTGGTCGCTAAAAGGTATTTTTCATGACCAAAAATCCCTTCGTTAAAAGTGAATATAATTAGCGAAAGGAAAATCCGGTCGCTAAAAGGTATCTTTAACGACCGGAAATCCCTTCGTTGAAATTGAATACAATTAGCGAAGGGAAAATCCGGTCGCTAAAAGGTATCTTTAACGACCGGAAATCCCTTCATTAAAAGTGAATATAATTAACGAAGGGAAAATCCGGTCGCTAAAAATCACTTTTCAACGACTGGAAACGTTCTGGTCGTTGAAGACATTAACGACCGGATGCAATATCCGGTCGTCTATACCTTTAACGAAGGGGCTTTTACCGACCAGATTTTAACTTTTAACGACCGGATTTCCCTTCGTTAAAGAGCATTTTTCTTGTAGTACCCACATGCTAACAATACTCTTAAAATATACATTTCTACCCAAAAAGCCCTTAATACATGTCAAAATTCACACAATGCACATGCACAAACATGGCTCATTCTACTAGGGGGCAAACAGGGTGTGACTGTTAGTGGTTATGCCCTAGGCCAAACATTTGGACCTTGATGTAATCATTACATTTTCATTTGTATAATGATTTTCTTCACATTAATATTATTGGCATGTTACATTATTGTAATGTTTATGAATAACAATGTTATTCATGTTGTCCCTAGTCATTTATCACTAAAGGGCATAAAGATAAATTAAGACTAGTATAGATTTGCATTGATAATCATGGGATGATTATATATATGTTGATATAAATCAAATCTATAGGTACTTGCTAGAGAAAAAAGTACTGGATAGACCCACTATAAGATTACTTCATGGGATAGTGTTACAAGTGATCTTATCATAGATATGTTATTGAAACCTTTGACCTGAGGTTATCATGGTTTCCTACATAAGGAACTAGTATAGATTTGCATTGATAATCATGGGATGATTATATATATGTTGATATAAATCAAATCTATAGGTACTTGCTAGAGAACAAAGTACTGGATAGACCCACTATAAGATTACTTCATGGGATAGTGTCACAAGTGATCTTATCATAGATATGTTATTGAAACCTTTGACCTGAGGTTATCATGGTTTCCTACATAAGGAACATTATGTTTTGACATAATCAAACGTTATCTTTAATCGGATAATTATAAAGGTTATGATTGGACATAATGAGAATTATGCAGAGGAAAATGAATAATCAAGATGGAATTTGTCCCTCTCTTATGAGAGAGATATCTATTGGGCCCCTCGATAAGTAGGACTGTAAAATGCATGGCCGTGCTCAAATGAATTGATAGTGTGATCAATGTCATTTGAATTTATCAGTCTACTTGGTGATCGAGAAATTATATGTTTGAACAATTTAAGTTTGACGTGGACCATGACTTATGTTCGAACAAGATATCATGTGACAAAAGGATAATAACATGTTCTATTGCAAGGTTAAAATCGGACTAACGATATTTATATTATTTGGGTAGTCATAATGTCTTGCAAGAGACCAATTATGACTTGTGGGCTTTTATGGGATTAGGCCCACTGCCAACATAATATAAACCTATTGGATCACACACCAAGAGCAAAATGAACAGAATGGATTTTATTGGGTTATTTCGGAATAAAATATAAATATAGGTATTTATATTTAATTTCGAAATTACATATTTATATATATATATTTATACATATAAATATCTCTTATATTGAATATGAGATAATAATATGTATTAATATATTATTTCTTATTATTTTGAATAAGAAATAAATAAATAAATATATATATATATATATATATATATATATATATATATAAATATATGTATATATATATTATATCTTAATTTTGAATTAAGAGAAAATATCCTCATTTATCTTTTCCTAAGAGGAAAAGGATTTGAAATATAAATACAGTTATATATGGGATATATGTCAATAAAGAGTTTAACCCTAAGGAAACTACTGATCACGTTATTCCAAGGAATAAGTGATTGAAAGTGGCTGCATCTTCTTGTGGAGAAATAGAAAAATTAAAAAAACTAACCAGCCACTATTCTTCTTTGTGAAAGAAAGAAAATTAAAATCCATTCGCATTCAAGGGAGCTAGCACCCCTGCGTCTTCTGATCATTTGTTCGTGCGTGTGGATACCGGTAGAGAGTGTTCGTGATCAAAGCAGCACCTAAAGTCCGAATTAAAGAGTTATTTCGTTCTAAAGGTCAGTTAATCTTTATCTCTTCCTTTTGAATCAATCGAAAATACTTGGATCCTGTTTCGGGTTTCAATTTTATTCCGCTACGTTAATGTTGTATTAATCCGATGAAACCCAACAGTGACAACTCTCCCCTACTAACAAAAATTCCGTCCTCGAAATTCTCACCTGATCTGAACAAGTGCGAGTACTGAACTCTCATCGACTCTTCTGGCTCCCAAGTTGTTTCCTCAACCCCATGGTGACTCCATAACACTTTAACTAGCGGAATCTGCTTACTTCTCAGTTGTCTCACTTCCGTGGCTAGAATAGCTCTTGGTTCTTCATCATACGAAAAATCAGGCTAAACCTGCACCTTTTGCACTGACAAAACATGCGACTGATCCGACCGGTACCGACAAAGCATCAAAACATGAAACACATCATGCAACTTTGATAACTCCATTGGCAAAGCCAATCTATAAGCCACCGGGCCAACTCTAGCCAAAACCTCATATCCAATGAAGCGAGGACTAAGCTTTCCCTTCTTTCCGAACCGAAGTACTTTCCTCCAAGGCGACACTTTAAGGAAGACTTTGTCCCCAACTTCAAACCGCACATCTTTTCTCTTCAGATTGGCATAAGACTTTTGTCGATCCTTAGCTGCCTTCAAAGTCCGCTGCACAACTCTGATCTTTTCCTCTGTATCCCTAACCAATTTCAGTCCAATCATCGATCGCTCGGACAACTCAGTCCAACAAATCGGAGTCCTACACTGCCGACCATATAAAGCTTCATACGGTGCCATACCGATGCTCGACTGATAACTGTTATTGTAGGCAAACTTCATAAGCGACACATATCGGTCCCAACTACCCGGAAAATCCAAGGTACAAGCCCTCAACATATCTTTCAAAATCTGTATGACTCACTCGGACTGGCCATCTGTCTGAGGATGGAATGCTGTACTGAAGTTCAACTTGGTACCCAAAGCTCTCTGCAACTCTTTCTAAAACTTAGATGTGAACCTTGGGTCCCGATCTGAAACTATGGACAACGGCACTCCATGCAATCGAACTATCTCATCCACATAGATACTGGCCAACCTGTCCATCGAATAATCCACTCTCACTGGCAAGAAGTGAGCTGACTTCGTAAGCCGATCCACTATCACCCAAACTGAGTCATGCTTCTTCTGAGTCCAAGGCAACCCGGAAACAAAATCCATGGCGATGTCATCCCACTTCCACTCGGGAACGGATAGAGGCATGAGCAATCCCGAAGGGACTTGATGCTCAGCCTTTACCTGCTGACATGTCAGGCACTTGGACACAAAATCCACTATGTCTCTTTTCATACCGGACCACCAATAGAACTATTTCATATCCCGATACATCTTCTCACTACCAGGATGCATAGTAAAAACAGTACTATGCGCCTCTTCCAAAAGCTGTCTTCTTAACTCCTCATTATTCGGTACACACAAACGGTTCCCAAATAGAAGAACTCCATCTTGAACTGAGAACTATGACTGCTTGCCCAAACTAACTTCTTGAACAATCCGTTGAAGCCTTTCATCATCCCTCTGAGCATCAACTATCCTCTGTCTCAAGGTAGGCTTCACTCTCAACTGAGCCATCAAAGCTCCATCTGAACCAAACCTCCATCTAAACCGCCTAAAAAACAAAGCAGAAACCGGCTTCCGACTCAAAGCATCCGCGACTACATTGGCCTTACCCGGATGGTAATCCATAATGCAGTCATAATCCTTAAACAACTCAAGCCAATGACGCTGTCTCATATTCAACTCCTTCTGCGTGAGGAGGTACTTTAAACTCTTGTGATCCATAAATATCCTACATCTCTCCCCATACAGATAATGGTGCCAAATCTTTAAAGCAAAGATCACAGCCACCAATTCTAGATCATGAGTCGGGTAGTTCCTTTCATGCGGTTTCAACTGCCGAGAAGCATATGCCACTACTTTACCCTCCTGCATCAGAACACATCCAAGGCCAACACCCAAAGCATCACTATACATAACAAACTCCTTACCTGATGTGGGTTGAGTCAGTATAGGAGCTTCAACTAGCAACTTCTTCAACTGCTCAAAACAAGTCTGACATCTATCTGACCACTCAAACTTAACTCCTTTCCTCAACAACCTGGTCATCGGAGCGGCCATCACTGAGAAACCCTTAACAAACTAACGATAATAACCCGCCAAGCCTAGAAAACTCCGCACTTCCTGAACATTCCTAGGCGCTTTCCAATCAACTATTGCCTCAATCTTGGCTGGATCCACTTGGATACCCTTAGCTGAAACTATATGACCCAAAAACGACACTTCCCGAAGCCAAAAATCACACTTGCTAAGCTTAGGAAACAGCCGATGATCTCTCAAAACTTGCAAAACCAACCGAAGTTGCTCCTCATGCTTGGTCTCATCCTTGGAATACGCCAAGATATCATCTATAAACACCACTATAAACTGGTCTAAGTATGGCCTAAACACTCTGTTCATCAAATCCATGAATGCCGCTGGAGCATTGGTCAAACCGAACGGCATGACAAGGAACTCATAGTGGCCATACCGAGTCCTAAATGCAGTCTTAACCACATCCTCATCCTTAACACGAAGCTGATAATACCCCGACCGAAGATCTATCTTGGAAAACACACCTGCACCTCGAAGTTGATCAAACAAATCCTCTACTCGAGGCAAAGGATACTTATTCTTCACTGTAACCTTATTGATCTGCCTGTAGTTGATACACATCCTCAAGGATCCATCTTTTTTCTTAACAAACAGAACCGGAGCTCCCCAAGGAGATATACTGGGTCGAATAAACCCCTTATCCAATAGCTCTTATAGTTGAGTTTTAAGTTCCCTCAACTCTACAGGAGCCATCCGATAAGGTGCTTTCAATACAGGTGTGGTACCCGGCATAATCTCTATGGCTAACTCAACTTCTCTCTCCGGGGGCAACCTAGGCAAATCACTCGAAAAAACATCACTAAACTCCCGTACCATAGGGATATCCTCAATCCTTACTTGATCCCTCTTGGAATCCAAAACCACAGCTAGGAAAGCCTCACAACCTTTCCTAATAAACCTCTTGGCTTGCATCGCTGAGATCACATTATTCACAGAACTAGCACCCAAACCTCTTACAAACACTGGAAATCTGTTCCTATCCCGAAGTACAAAGGTCTTCCTATGGCAGTCCACCACAGCCCGATGCTTACCCAACCAGTCCATACCTAAAATCAGGTCAAACTCTTTGAAAGGCAACTCTATCAAGTCCGCAGGAAACTCAATTCCCTCAACCAACAGGGGACAACTCCTATAAACTCTACTCACATTGACACTATGCCCCAATGGATTAGTCACACATATCTCATGATCTAACTGATCTACCATATGCAACTTATCAATAATCTTATCCGTGCACAAATATGAGTGTGTGGAACCAGGGTCTATTAGAGTATACAATTCAATGTCATGGAGTAGGAACTTACCAGCAATCACATCAGGGGCATCCTGCTCCTCTCTAGCTCTCACAGCATAAGCTCTGGCTGCGACTAGTGGAGGACGCTCAACTGTCTTCGAAATAGCTCCATCTCTAGGTCAATCGCCTTGACCTCTACCTCGGCCCCTACCACGGACAGCCTGTGTAGCATTAGATCCAACTCCACTAGCCCCTCTCTGTGGACCTGAATCTTCACTCAACTGTTGACAACTAGCCAGACGATGCTCGGTGCTCCCACATCTAAAACACCCACCAGTGAGCCACCTACACTCGCCCTGGTGAGCCTTACTGCAGTGGGAACAAATAGGTATAGCCTCAGATCTACCACCCCTGCCAGTACCAGACTCAGCTGCCGAACCCTTCCTTCTACCCCTCACGGCTGAACCAGATGATGATTGATCTTACGGATCCCTAGATCTCTTACCCAAAGACGAAGAAGAAGAACCACCCCGAGACTGATTCCTCCTCTGAGCTCTCTCTCTTAGCACCGACTCTGACCTTTCAGCCCTCATGGCAGCATCTGTAATATGATAGTAGCTCACCCCTGGCATGCTCATCAAGGAGATCAAAGCTACTCTTAAGGACTCATTTAACCCAACCTCAAAATACTTGCATCGAAAATCATCTGTCATGACCCCTCGCGGAGCATATCGGGACAACCAATTAAACTCTTTCTCATAATCTGAAACCGACATAGCCCTCTGTTTCCAATTCAGAAACTGTGCCCATCTCGCATCTTTGTAGGTCTGAGTTATATACTTCTTTGTGAATTCCTCATCAAAGAATTCCCATGTAACAGGATCGGGCATCTGAGGTTGCGTGCACACCAGCTCCCACCATTCATACGCCGACCCTTGAAGTAAGGCCACAACACATTCTGCTTGCAGATCCGGAGGACACCAAACTTCTCTCAAAGCCCTCTTCACCTTATCTAACCATCTCTCTGCCAACTCTAATTCGTCCAACCCTGTTCCATAAAAGTCTTCGGCCCCAGCTTTTCTTAAGTTCTCCATGGGAGGCCTGGGGCCAACCACTCTCTCCAAGACCCTCACCATGTCCTGTGACAGCCTGAACATGGCTTCAAAAGGCATGGCAGCGGCCTCGGGCTGGACCCTAGCAGCTTGAGCCGACACTGTAACAGAAGGATCCCTGGCTTGAGGGTTCACACTTTCAGCGGACTTCTCAAGCGATCCACGAGCAGAATTAGAAGCCATCTAAGCAAATAAAGAGAACCGCATCAGCCAACACAGCCTTAGACATAGACGTATCCATACACAGAACCACATGAACAACACCCAGAAATGCCTAAACCGGGCTCTGATACCACAACTTGTAATACCCCCTACTTATATGTAGGCGATCTGATCCGATAAGGAGTGAGATGCCGTATAGACAAAGGTGCCACCACACAGAAATAGGATATACATACATTCATACATAAACATACATACCGAAATACAGGGTAAATAAAATTTTACAAAACCATTCATGAAAGAAGCTGATCATGCATTAATATAACGAAAAATATTACATTATTGTTTGATCAACCCAAAGGTACAAAAGATAATTACATATCTAAAACTATACTTATACAGATGTGGAAGCTATTACAAAACTGATATAAGAGAGTTCTATACAAAAAGAATCATCAAGCTATAAAATTAAGCCCTACACTATAACCCAGCTGTGTTAGCCTGGCTGCGATGACTCTCCCAAGGCAACTCCTTCCACACCTACACGGGTAAACACACCGTGCTAAGCGATAAACGCTTAGTGGGGAAACACACAAATCAAATGGACGGCCATTCACAATGGTCGTCAAGCAAAACACATACAGATGGCATACTCAAAAATACACATTAGATAAGAGTATGAACATACGAACATATAGAGTCATACATTTAATATAACATAACTGTCTTCATAATATCACATTAATAAACATATTCGGATAATACATTCTCATAATTAGCAAAATAAATCCAAACAATAAAGCACCTGCTGACTCAAGGTAGTGGATAACGAGTGAACGGACAGTACTTTACGGGTACGGACCGATTACAGACAGTACCTTACGGGTATGAATCGAAAACCAATTTACTTTATCATTTGTAAAACATTTTATAAAGGGACCTTAAACAAGATCCAAACACATTAGAGGGTTCGCGAGGAACCAAACGGGACCTAATCGGGGTCCAAACTGAACTGAGACAGCAACTATAAGACTCTATTAGGCATGCCTAACTATCCATTTAGTTGACTCGCAGGCTAAATTACACAATTAACGTCCATAGTTCAATTATAACAAGCAAAGAATTCACATACTTTGATAAATTCGTACATGCAAATATCATCCATCTTACTAGTATACAGCTCATAATAAGTGACAATGTGTGCTAAAATCAATAATTTAACATCCCTAAATCATGTGAAATAAATAAGATTTTATTGCAAAAATAGGGAAGGTCACGGTGGTAACCAGATTGGTTATCACCGTGACATACCAAGGATCTAGGTAGAATGCAAGTCTAGGGTACCTCACGGTGGTAACCCATTAGGTTGTCACCGTGACATACCCAGACCCCAAAACAGAATGCACTTTTGGGGTACCTCACGGTGGTAACCCATTAGGTTGTCACCGTGACATACCCATTGCCCAAAACAGAAAAAAAAAGTCTGGACACCTCACGGTGGTAACCCAAAATGGTTGCCACCGTGATATGTCCAAACTCACGGCAGAATGCATCTGGTGCGTGCCTCACGGTCGCAACCAAATTGGTTGCCACCGTGACCCATGCCCCAATGCGATACCCAAGAGCAAATTCCCACATCATTCAAGCCAAAATCCCAAAACTTCTCACTTCAACCAATAAATACTCACTCAAACTATAAAAATAAACCAATCAAACATCATTAAATCTTGCCATAAACAAGTCCTACTCATGAATTCTAAAATCAACATCAAATTACACATTCAACCTCATCACTATTCAGACCACAACTCCATCAATCTCACATTTGGTTCAATAACTCACAATCAAGGTTTCATGAACAATAAAAATCAAAACCCATAATATAATAACCAATAAAAACATCAAGAACATCCAAAATTTCCAGAATTTCATCCAAATTATGAATTGCCAACAATGCATAAAACACAAATTCCCAAACCTTGAAATCCTTAGCTCCAAATTAATGAGCTCCACTAGATCCAACCTTCTCTTTGCCCTTTGGCTCATGAGGAGGCTCAACTAAATATCAAACCACAAAAATACATAAACACAAAACTCTAACTTAGATCCAAACCCAGAAAATATGAAGAAAAAAGATGAAGAAGAGGAAGAAGAAGATGGAAAATGCAGAAAACTTACTAATTAAATGCAAGATGTGATCAATTCCCACTACCAAGAGCTTGAATCCAAGCTAGGGCAACTAAAGAGTGAAGAAGAGGGAGAAGAGCAGTAGAGGGAGGAGAGGAACGGGAAAAGGGATAGGAAAATCTGATTTCCTATTTTCCTTTCCTCCTTTTACTTACCCTTACCCAAACCCTAGACACATGGCATCTCTCTAGTGGTGGAAATTAACCACTCACACACTACAAACATACATCATGGACACACAAAGAACACCCTACTAAAACACACCCTACCATGGTATGAGCAACCACACACACAAACACAGCCCCAAGAACACACTCTACAAACATATGAGTAAGCACACCCAATTGCAACCCAATTAATTCACACCCTAACATCACACATGCACCCACATGCTAACAAAACTCTTAAAATATACATTTCTACCCAAAAAGCCCTTAATACATGTCAAAACTCACACAATGCACATGCACAAACATGGCTCATTTTACTAGGGGGCAAACGGGGTGTGACACCTCCACCCTAATAGAATATTAGGATGACCCTCTCGCCTCATGGCTCTTAGGATTGTGCAATTTTGAGCCTTTTACGGGACACAAGAGGTGTCTTGGAGGCTTCCACCCCAGCAGAATGCTGAGATGGCCCTCTCGCCTCGTTGAGCCCAAAGACCATAGTAGGTTCAGGACTTCCCAATTATTCATACATTGATTAAGTTTATAATTGAGCTTTGAATTTAGCGTTTCATCCCATTTCTCATTCAATTCGATGCAGTTAAATTAAAGCGTAAATTCAAGGGAAAGCAGTAAATAAATAAAGCATAATTAAAGTAAAGTGTGAAAATAAGTTACAATAAAACTAGGGGCAGAATACAACCCCCATTGTAAATATAATACAAATAATACATAAAACGGGCTATTTGTTAAAGATGAGGACATTGGTCCTCGCATGTATACTTTTTAAAAAAGTGTTAAAGGTGATGGTTTATTTGGGCATGAAAAACTAGGACATTGGTCCCATTTTTATTTAGAAAAAATACCAAATTAATTAATAGAAATGTTTTTGTGATTTTCTTTTTAACGTGCATAAATAAACAATTTTATTAAAGATTACATGGAAAAATAAATGAAAAAGCCAAATAAATGAAATATTAAAAATAAAGCAAATAAATATTTATCCCAAACGAGCCTTCTGGATCTCCTCGTGTGCTTGCAAGAATGCCTAAAAGGGAAAATAAGCTGTGAAATAAAAATAAAACACTAATGAAATAATGTTAGTAATTAAATCAATTAAACCAACTAAGTATATAATAAATGATAAAATAAAATAAAATAAGATAAAATAAGATGACATCAAAATGACAAATGAATTACCATGTTAACAATTTAAAATAAATGAGAAAAATGTATTATGAATGACAAATGAATTAAATGATGTGATTGAAATAAAAAAAAAAATGTTAGTGAATTAATACATAAAAATATGAACATGTTAATAATAATGAATAATAAAAATAAACAAATAAATGAATAAACAATAAATATATAACAATAGAAACGAAAAAGAATGATAAAAAAATGAATAAAAGAATGATGAAAATAATTAAATAAATGACGTGTTTAATTAATGTTATCCCGATTAACATAAAATATTTACATGGCAAAAAAGATCAATCAAAATAAATTAATTAATTACATATTAAAAATAATGAGAAATCAAAGTAAAAATAAATTATTTACATGTGAGCAATAATAAGAAATCAATATTTACATGAACAAAAAATAATATATTAAAAAATTAAATGAGACAAATATAAAAGCAATAGAATAAATAAATAATTGAAAATAATAAAAGTAATAATAGTATACATGTTAATAAATTAAATATGAACAAAATAAATAAAAGATCGAGCCTAGAATATTTGCCCTCAGAGTTTCGGATTCGATGAAGGTAAAAATGATGATTGATTTCCTTGTTTTTGATTTGCGACATTAGAATTGAATATGATAAAATGTTGGAATTTTATTCCGGAAAAATAAATTGCAAGAAGATGATGAAAGAAAATCAACAATTCTTTGATAACAAAGAATCTATTTCTTTGTCTAAAAAAAGATTTTTATTGATAAAAAAATGTTCTCAAGCACAAATAATTGTTTTGTTTGTCTCAAGAAAAAAATCATTTATAAAAAAACTTGTTTTTTAGAAAACCAAATGAAAAAATTGGATTTGAAAAACAAACAATTATTTTGTTTGCTTCAAAATCTATTTTTTCATAAAAAAGTGATTCAAATAAAAATCATAAAAAAAACCAATTGAAAACAAGTAACAAGTTAAAAAAAATGAAATTTTGAGAGCAAACAATTATTTTATTTGTCTCAAAATTAAATCTATCAATAAAACTCATTCCAAAAATATGTTTAGAAAAAATTCTATTGGGAAAAGAAGAAGAATGGAATTATTTTCTTTTTCTTTTTGGGGGAAAATTTCAGCTGAGAGTTAGAGAGAATTTGGAGAGGAAGAAGAAGAGAAAACTTAAAAGAAAACCCCAAAAGAAAATCACCTTCTTCATTTTTTATCTTTTTCTTTTTATATGAAGAAAATAGGAAAAAACCATTAATTAAGAAGAAAAAATCCAATTAAATTAGATCTTATTTATTTTGAATTTTAAAAAAGGGAAAAACCTTTAAAAATCCCAAAAATATGGTTAAAAAACGGATTTTTGGGTGAAAAATAAAAAAAAAACTGATTTTAGGGCGAATTTGGCCATTTGCGGCAGAACAGGGGTGACCGACACCCGTCGGCGCATGCGACGGGCATCGGTCACGCACCCAACGTGCGGATCTGCGCTGCAGGTCGCTCCGTGCAGCGCGCTCCGCACGTTGGCGGTGCGCGCGCCGACATTCATGGAATTTCTTTTTCTAATTTTAAATTTAACTAAAAAATACTATAATTTCTAAACCCCATTTTTCAAATCTAATTTTAATAATATTTTTTAATATTTTTATTTTTTCATTTTAAAATACAAATTTGAACAGGAAATTATCACTTTTAACCTTTTTGCCTGTGAGTAGGCATCTTATCATCATTAGGTAACTCTGATCTGGGCTATGTCACGACCCGGTGTCTACATTGGCCCGCTCGACATAGCCCGATTCAGCATGGGAGTCTTCACGACACATGAAGTTCTTCACGAGTTGTGGAGATAGCCTGTTCGGAATGAGAGCCGCTCGGCGTGGGAGCCTGCTCGGCAGGAAGTGCCCGCTCGGCTGACAGTGCACATCTCGGCTGTTTGTGCATGTCTTGGCTATCTGTGCACATCTCGGTAGATGGAGCATGACTCGTGCTTCCTTGGCTACTATCGCGAGCGCGACTTACTGTCACGAGCGCGACAGTGACCTATATGCCCGCCTACCCTATTTTTCGAAAATGGTTTTCAAGATCCTTTTTACATGGGTTTTTACTGCATGGTACATGATTTGTCTTATATATGGATTGTTAAATAAGAAGTGATATGTTCATGATAAAATTTGTATATGATTTATATGTCTTCGAAATTGGTTAATATACATGTATACATGAAACTATAAGATGGTACATGATTTTATTCTCTGTTATATGATAATTATACTAGAATATGATTGAGTTGTTACTTGAGCCTGATAATCATAGTAGTGGATAGATAAGCGCTTATCAAGGGTTAGAGTGTGAATGCAGCTGCTATATGTTAAAAGTTATATGTTGACCCCATTTGGGTTTATATGATTTGAGACTTCGGTTTTCGGTATGCCTTCGGGTATACATGTTTACACATGATTCGAGACTCTTGTCTCTATATGCTTGGATACCATATCCTATCATTATCATTAGTACCCGTATCCACTAGTTAGTGAGTAATCAGGCTATTATATGAGATTTGGTACATGAGACCATTATATATGATTATGATATATGTTCTATATGAATATGAAAATGGATATATGTTACAGGTATATGTACATGCGATATGATAAGATATGATACGATACTTGTATTTGGATATGAATGGTTAAATGTTTATATTGTGAAGATGCATAAGAATATTGATTACGTGGATTTAAATGATTAATTCCCTTATCTGGTGGATACGCATATGACGAAATAGCAATGGTTACATTCCTATATACATGTGTGTGATGAATACTTATTATAAGCATGAGTAGTATGCGTTTATATGCTTTATTTCTTGTTAAGTTCATATATAGTGTTATTGCAGTTATATATACATGCATGTTTTGTTCCTCCCCACTAAGCGTTATCGCTTAGCACGGGTTATTTTCTCGTGTAGGTGGCAGGTTCATTTTGGAGTCGAACATTTGCAAGTCGGCCACTAGAAGTCGTTTGTTGGAGTTCTTTTTGTCTTCCGCTATATTTTTGTATTGATATAAGTATTGTTTATGGAGTTTAATTTTGGAAATGTAATTCTTGTAAACAAACGATTTTGTATATGTTTATATTTAATGTTTACAAATCCCTTTTGTAAACGATATGGTTATTTATACATGGATTTGTTATCTTTAGATTAAATGTATTGGTTTTATATATATTGTTTGCTCATTTGTATATGATTATATGATTGGTTTGTGTAGCGCTCCAGTATCCTTCTAAGGGGGATATCGGGGTGTGACAGGTTTTGTGTTGTTTATGATGATTTGGAAGTTTAATTTGAGTTGTGTTGAAGTTTGGGTTGAATTGGAGATTTGGATAAAGTTTGGAGGAGATGTGATTCTGCAGAATTGCTGAAGAACTAGAAAATGCGACTCTGTTGTGAGCGCGATAGAGCTCAATGATTTTAGCATCTCACAGTTGGTCGAGCTCTGTTCTATCGAGCAACAGCAGTGTGTATGCTATCGCGAACGCATAAGAATGCGTAGTGCTGAGCTGAGGCTGGGCAGCACTATCGCGAGCGCGCACGAGTGCGCGATCGCGATAATGATATCTGGTGCGTTCAGTTGCGAGCGCGACGAATGTCACAAGTGCGATAGAAGCCGATCTGTTCCTTTGCGCGCGAGCATGAGGCTTGTTGCGAGCACGGTGTTCAGGGAGATTTTTGCTCCAAAAGTACATCCAAACGCATATTTCGATTCAAAAATGTACAATCAAAGCATCTCAACTCAAATTAATCAAAACCCATAACATTTACACACACATAAACAAATACAATCACACCTCCTGCTTTTCAACCGTAGACTTCTCAGGGAGCAGCCAGCTAACCGAAGACCTCTCAGGGGGCGATCAACCGAAGACTTCTCAGGGAGCAGCCAACTAACCGAAGACCTCTCAGGGGCGATCAACCGAAGACCTCTCAAGGGGCAGCCAACCACCAGAAGACCTCTCAGGGGGCAGCGAACAGAAGACCTCTCAGGGGGCAATCAACCGAAGACTCCTCAGGGAGCAGCCAACTAACCGAAGACCTCTCAGGGGGCGATCAACCGAAGACCTCTCAGGGGGCAACTAATCAAAGACCTCTCAGGGGGCGATCAATCAAAGACCTCTCAGGGGGTAGCTAATCAAAGACATCTTAGGGGGCGATCAACCGAAGACCTTTTAGGGGGTGACAAACCGAAGACCTCTCAGGGGGCGATCAACCGAAGACTTCTCAGGGAGCAGCCAACTAATCGAAGACCTCTCAGGGGGCGATCAACCGAAGACCTCTCAGGAGGCAGCCAACCATCAGAAGACCTCCCAGGGGGCGGCGAACCGAAGACCTCTCAGGGGGCGATCAATCGAAGACTTCTCAGGGAGTAGCCAACTAACCGAAGACCTCTCAGGAGGCGATCAACCGAAGAACTCTCAGGGGGCAACTAATCAAAGACCTCTCAGGGGGCGATCAATCAAAGACCTCTCAGGGGGCAGCTAATCGAAGACCTCTTAGGGGGCGATCAACCGAAGACCTCTTAGGGGATGACGTACCGAAGACCTCTCAGGGGGCGATCAACCGAAGACTTCTCAGGGAGCAGCCAGCTAATCGAAGACCTCTCAGGGGGCGATCAACCGAAGACCTCTCAGGAGGCAGCCAACCATCAGAAGACCTCTCAGGGGGTGGCGAACTGAAGACCTCTCAGGTGGCGATCAACCAAAGATTTCTCAGGGAGCAGCCAACTAACCGAAGACCTCTCAAGGAGCGATCAACCGAAGACCTCTCAGGGGGCAGCTAATTATAGACCTCTTAGGGGGCAACCAACCATCCAAAGACCTCTCAGGGGGCAGCTGTCCGAAGACCTCTCAAGGGGCAGCTAATCGAAGACCTCTCAGGGGGCGATCAACTGAAGACCTCTCAGGGGGCACCAGCCAGTTAAAGACCTCTCGGGGGGCACCAGCCAGTCAAAGACCTCTCAGGGGGCACCAGCCAATCGAAGACCTCTCAGGGGGGCACCGATCAGCCAAAGACCTCCCAGGGGGCACCACCTCAGAAAGGATAACACTCCAACGACACCATCCAGTCCAAAGAAATGACCGCGTTAGGTACGTGTCTCTTTCCTTCTTTTCTGAATTTTGGCTCACCTAGAGACCCAAGTTCTAGGTTCCCCAAAATTGGGGGCAACTGTAGACACCGAGTCCCGAGGAGGTCCAAGATCAGGATTACCCAATAATGAAAATGATACCTGCGCATAGGTAAAGGTGTCAAAAATAATATTTTTCTCGTCGAGACCCTTATTATTTTTTAAATAAAAATAGACAAATAAATATATATAAATTAAATTAAATTAAATTAAAAATAAATAAGTAAATAAATAGGAAGTATAATTTTTTTATATATGCCAAAATTTTGATTAAAAAAAAATTTATATTTAAAAAGGGAATTAAATTAATCAATTAATGATAAAGGTTCAAAAATGTTTACTATTAAGAAAAAGAAAAAATGATTTAATTAAAAAAAAAAGAGAGCAAAAGTCCAAAACGTGAGGACAAATGCATTTATTTGGAAATGCAAAAGTAAAGTGGCCATGTTATAAGTGGTCGCGTCTTGCGTTTCACCGGAATTCGTGCGCGTTGCCGGCCTCCAAATGCAGGCATTTTGTCCGCCCGATCGCTTTCGCGTTCGTTTTCTTGCATTTTTTGGTCATTTGCAGTCCGATTTTTCCGTTTTCTTTCATGTTTTTATGCTTTTTTCGGTTAACTAAAAATGAAATAGGCTTTGTCTCTTTCCATTTTTGGATGAGGCAGAAATTAAAAGGAAAACTGGGTTTCATTTTCAAGGGGCGGCAACTTTTATTCAAAAGAAAATTGAGTTTTTCTCTCCAGCTTGAGACAGCCGATGGATTTCAAGAAAAAAAAAATATTCAGATTTTTATCATCTAGCTCTTCTTCTTCCTCTTTTCTTAAAACTATTTTATCCAGTCGGAGGGGTTCATTTTCAAACAAAGGAAAATTAATTTCCTTTGTTTTACACCATCTCCGCAAAAATGCTCTCTTAAATTTCATCCATTTAAACTTGGATTTTTTTTTCAAATGTTTTTAGTTTTACTACCAAAAAAAACCGACAAGGAAGACGGATCGAAGCATCGCTTTCTCCGATCTATAATTTCTGAGGGTAAACACATTGGACCCATTCACGTTTATTTTCATTAATTATTCACTGTTGTTAATATCTTCGTTTTCGCCATTGTTGCTCTATTTATTGTCTAATATCTTCAATGTTTTTGGCTACTGTTTTTAGGCTTGCTCTTCTTGTGATTTTAATCTAACTTTTGTCATTTTACATATCTATTTGTTGTGGCCGTCAATCTTCTTCTTCTTCATTATTATTCTGATTATTATTATTATTACTATCATATGTTGTTATCATTATTGTTATTTTATTAGTTGTTCACATTATCTTATGTTTGTATTATTATTATTATTATTATTATTATTATTATTATTATTATTATTATTTGCTTTAGCATTTATAATTATTATTATTGTCATTATAAATATGTTTGCTTCCTTGGTCCTTCTCACTGTCATCCCTCCATTATTATTATTATTATTATTATTATTATTATTATTATTATTATTATTATTATTATTATTATTATTATTATTACATGGTTGTATTATTATTATTATTATTATTATTATTATTATTATTATTATTATTATTATTATTATTATTATTATTATTATTATTATTATTATTATCGTATTTATTTATTGTTAGTATTATTATTTCATGCTTATCTTACTTTATTATTATTATTATTACGATTTTTGCTTGTGTTATTGTTATTTTTATTGTGGTTATTACTATTATTATCGTTATTATTATACTATTATGCTACTGTCATCATCATCATCATCATCATCATCATCATCATCATCATCATCATTATTATTATTATTATTATTATTATTATTATTATTATTATTATTATTATTATCATTATTATTATTATTATTATTATTTCATTTTTGCTATTGTCATTATTTTGTCATTATTTCTATTATTATTTTTATCTTTTTTTTGCATGACTTATTTTTAAGTTCCCGTCGCATGTAAATTGTCTGCATATTAAATTGACATGTCTAATTTAATCTATTTTATCTCATACACATTTGCTAATTATTTTTGCATGTCCTCTAGCCTTATATTTATTTGGTTAATTTTCTGAATTGTTACTAATATTTTAATGTCATTTGTTATTTGGAAATTTAAATGTGAACTTGCATTATGTGAGCATTCTCATGACCACGCAGAGGGGTCACTACGCGTAGAGGATCACGTCGGTTTGGTGAGACCTTTCTTATTTCCCTCCCTTTTGTTGTGTTTGTTTGCAAATAGTTATCTTATTTATGCACGCGTGAGATAAAAAGTCACAAAAATATTTTTATAATTAAATTGGGTTTTTACTAATAAAATTGGGACCAATGTCCCTCATTTTAGTCAAGCAATGGAAAATACCACAATAAAACGAAGAGTTAAGTTTTCTCCAAAAATGGGATCACTCATCCCGGTTTTTAATCCAATGATCAAAATAACTCTTCGAACCCTCTTTAAATAAACACGAAGGAATCAATGTTCCTAAACCTTCAAACGAGCGCGAATGTTCCTAAAACAAACGAATGCCCTGATTTATGTATGTTTTTCTTATGATTTTGTTTGACTGTTTTAAATTTAAGTTAATTTTCTTTTGGGCCCTTGTAATTAATTTTGGGGCAACATTATTTAGTTTTGGAATTGTATTCCGTCCCAATTTATATTTTTAGTCTTCTTTCAAATGGGATTGTATTCCGCCCCGACTTCTTTTGTAATTGTGTGCTTGTGTGTTTACTGCTTTCCTTTATTGCTTCCTTTATCACTTTTCTTTATTCTCTTTACGTGCTTGTAATGCACCTTTAATTTAAACGCATAAATTGTGTGAGATAAGAGATAGAATTTTAGAAAATTAAAAACTCATTTATAATTAACAAAAGCATAAATAAGAGTGAAGTTCCGAACACCAATCTCTGGTCTAGACCAATAAGAGGTTAGAGACCTTTCCCAATTTCTAGTAAATTGGGTGATGATTTCATGATACCTCAAAAATGCCTAAAGGCGTCGTGGGGCTAGATGTTCCTTTCCAATATTCTATTGGAAAGGAAGCATCCAAGATGTCTCATGGTGCCCATGATCAAAAAGACGCGAACCAATCCCTCGAATTCTAAAAGCGGGTTCAACGAGGGCCTTTGCTAAGTTCAGCGCACGTCACAGCAAGTATCACTTTAATCACAATTTAAATGTTTTAAGCTCATTTTTACCAAATTGGCCCTGTACAATATTGGCAGACATCTATGATCAAGATGAACGAAATGCGAACCCCTAAAGGCTCGAATAACCTGAAGGACCACAAAAAGATCACTTCAGTCTTTAATACATACCAAAGGAATCCCGAGGGACCACCCCTGTCTTTAAATACTTTCCAAAATATTTTAACTTTTAAATACAATGAGGTAGGACTGTCATTGGCCTACATAAAGGTGAGATGTCATGCTCACACCCGCGGTCTTATATCTCTATGGCTAGCCAACATATTCTGAACTAGACTTGACTACCAAAATACTACAAAGGGCACTAATAATCCATTTCTCACATTTTTAAGTTACCATTCATACATTTCATGGAATTTCATCATATTATTCCATTCTTTTTCATACAATTCAATCATTATTCATGTGATTATCATCATCATACCATCACATGCCATAAAGGCTCATTATTCCATCATGGTACACATGTATATATACATGCACACATTCAGCCAACATACTAACTTTTCACCATTAATTCTTTTTATCAAGTTTAACATTTATTTAGGCTATTCACATGTTGAATAACATAGCCATGCCATTATTTCGTATTAAAACTCATCAAAATCATACCTTTACACATGATATCCATTCGGCCACAAACATACATCATACACCATGACATTTTCACATGCTCTAACACATACCATTAGATAGATCTCATGCCAAATATCATGTATACATCATAAACATGCCATAAACATCATCATATCACATGGAAATCACATGAAACCCATTTGGCCTACATAGTATCTCTTCATACAAATTTTATTTTCTCACTTTAAGCATTCATATAATCATTTTTAACCTTCCTAAACATGTCTATATGGTTTGATTCAATTAAACATGCATATTCCACATACTTTATGTTTAAAAATAACTAAAAATCATACTTTTAACATGGAAAAAGGAGGATATTGTATCCACTAATCTTGTTTTCTTGTTCTCCACATCATAAGCATGCTTTTCATGCCTTTACTCCTTCAAACACCATCACCTCCTTTGATTTCCTCGAGTGGCCGAATATACAATCCAAAGAAATCACCATAAATCTTCTTCCTTTATGAAATATACTTACATAAATATCATCTACATATCCTAAAATACCTATTGGAACCTTTAAACCAATTTAAAAATATCAACTTTATATACCTTAATTTGATACATAAACTCTTTCACTTATTTTCTCCCACTTCTTTCACTTCAAATGAACTATAATCACCACCATCAGATTCTAGAGAGGCTAAACTTTTCTTTGGAGGCTTGGATTTGCGAAGAGATGAAGAGAGAATTGAAGAAAATGGAGGAAAAATCAAGATGAACAATTATGCCTTATGGAGGAGGAGGAGACTTGTTGGAATTCTAGGGATTTCTCTAAAGAAATCTGATATTCCAGCCTTTATATAGCCTCTCCTAATGGGCCAAACTAAAAGCCCATTTAGGTAATTTAAGCCCATTTTCCAACCAAAAAATAATATCTCTCACTTTCCAAGCTCAATTCTTCCCAAAGTAAATTCCATAATTCTCAAAATATATAATTTAGCATACACATAAAATTTTAACTCAATTGGAGAGCATTTTTCGGTCTGCTAATTTCTTACCAGTCCAATAACTCTATTTTTTGTCTAACCATATGTGACGCGCGCCGAACCTAGCAAAGGCCCCCGTTGAAGTCGCTTTTAGGATTCGAGAGATTGGTTCACGTTTTTCGATCTTGGGTGCCATGAGACATCTTGGATGCCTCGGGAAGGATCATCTAGTCTCACGACGCCTTTAGGCACCTTTGAGATATTTTGGAGTCGCCACTCAATTTATGAGAAATTGGGAAAGGTCTCTAACCTCTTATCGGTCTAGACCAGAGATTGGTGTTCGGAACTTCACTCTTATTTATGCTTTGGTTAATTATAAATGAGTTTTTAATTTTCTAAAATTCTACCTCTTATCTCATCCGATTTATGCATTTGATTAAAGCGCACTACAAGTACTCAAAAGCAATAAAGGAAAGCAATAAATAAAGCGATAAATAAAGCAATAAAGGAAAGCAATAAACATATCAAGCACACAATTACAAGGGAATTTGGGGCGGAATACAACCCTAATAAAAGGAGATGTAAATTGGGACGGAATACAATCCCAAATGGAAAATTAAATAATATTGCCCAAAAATTAATTACAAGGGCCCAAAGGGAAATACATGAATATAAATTTAAACAAACAAATAAAATCAAACATAAAAAGGACATACATAAATCGGGACATTTGTTTGGTTCAGGAACGTTAGTTCCTTTGCGTTTATTTAAGGAGGGCTCGAAGAGTTGTTTGATTGCTAGTTCGAAAAAATCGGGATGAGTGATCCCATTTTTGGGAAAAATTTAACTCTTCGTTTTATTGTGACATTTTATATTAATTGGCTAAAATGAGGGACATTCGTCCCAATTTTATTAGTAAAAATTTCAATTTAATTATAGAAATGTTTTTGTGATTTTTTACCTCACGCGTGCATAAATAAAATATTTATTTGCAAACAAACACAACACAAAGAGAGGGAATAGGGAAGATCTCACCAAACAATGCGATCTCCTACGTGTTGTGACACACCCGGGAGGTCATGGAAGTGCTCACACAATACGACTCAAATTACATTTCAGACAGAAAAATAATATTAAAATATGTTAGTAATAATTCTAAACAAAATTAATCAAGTAAAGACAAAGTAAATATAGGACATATTAATGTAGTATACAAATGATTTACATGCAAAAGAAATAAAATAAATCATGCAAAAGCCCCAAGGTTAATGACAAAACAATAATAAAATTATAGTAACAATAATAACAATAAAATTATTATAACATTGATAATAATTATTATGGCAACAGAATAGCAACACTAATAATAATAATAATAATAATAATAATAATAATAATAATAATAATAATAATAATAATAATAATAATAATAATAATAATAATATAAGAAAATAAACACAAGAAAATAATAATGATAATGATAATAGCCTCAAATAATAATAATAATAACAATGATAAATGAGCATGCAAACATCAACAGTGAACACAAATAATAATAATAATAATAATAATAATAGTAGTAGTAGTAGTAGTAGTAGTAGTAGTAGTAGTAGTAGTAGATGCATGATAGTAATAATAATAGTGATGAGAAGAATAATGGCAACGGTATGATAATAGGACAAGCAAAATATTGGCAATGGTGAGAATAATAATAATAATAATAATAATAATAATAATAATAATAATAATAATAATAATAATAGAGGGAAGAAAAAGTGTGCCGACAACAAATGTGAAGGTAAAACCATGAAAGTCAAATTAAAAAGTATAAAGGAATCAAATGAAAGACTAAACATAAAATGCCAACAGTAGCAAATAAAATCAAGATTGTTAGAAAATAGACATGGTAAAAATAGCAAAAACAACAATATTAATAACCATAAATGATAAATGAAAATAAGCGAGAACGGGTCCAAAGTGTTTACCCTCAGAATTTTATAGATTGAAGAAAACGGTGTCTTGATCTGTTCCCCTTGTCGAATTTATGGTGATAAATATCCGAAAAAAATATAAAAATCTATGTTTTTAAATAAATTAGCTCAAGAAAATATTTTTGATGGGATGAATAAGCAAAGAAAATTAATTTTTCTTAATAAGCAAAGAAAATTAATTTTTCTTACTCAAATCAAACCCAAGATGAAATGTTTTTTAGAGAAGAAAAGATTAAAACTTGAGAAAAAGCTTAAGAATTTTTCGAAGAAGAAACAAAAGGTTTGCTGGAGAGAAAACTAAAACTCTTTTTTTTGAATCCCAATTCCCGTCCCCTGAAATGAATCCCAAAAACCCTATTTGATTTTCTGTCTTTGTCCCAAAATAGGAAAAGACAAGTTGTTCTTTCATTTTTGGTTACAAAATTACACAAAATCGTGAAAGAAACGGAAAAATACACTGAAAATTGCAGGTGACGCAGAACGAAAACGACCGTGCAAGGGCAAAAATGCCAGCGTGAGGAGGGACGCGAGGCGTGCATGCTCACAGCGAGACGCGCCGCAGGGGTCGCACGAGCGCGTGGCGAGACGCGGCCCAGGGGGCGCCCGTGTGTGCGGCGAGATGCGCCCCAGGGGACTCGCGCGCTGCCTCTGCAGCGTGTGCGCCCGCAGGTGCACACCGCTCCCGAACGGGCGCGGCCCACACGCGCGAGACGCGCATAAAATAAAAAAGAAAAAAGAAAAGCAAAATAAAAATAAAAATAAAAGTGAAAAGAAATAAAAATATAAGTAACAACGCGATTTTTTTTCCTTTTTTGGGTTGAAATTTTTAGCGGAACAAAGGAAATTTTCCACAAGGGAGACATCATTTTTGACACCTTTACTTGTGGCAAATATCACTTCATCATCGGGTAATCCTGATCTTGGACCGCCTCAGGACCCGGTGTCCACACCGTAAAATTTATTTTTCATTACCATTTAATTCTCCATAATATTTCAAGCAAGTCCAAGCTTTCAGATAATTTTTCTGAGGTCTATAACTCCATTTAGATTCCGGTTAAACTTTGGTCAAGAGAGGCTGTTACCTTACGTGAAGCACTTGAGAATGTTGAATAGCCAGTTTGAGACTTGCACTTTTCACTTCACCCCCAGGGATGAAAATCAATTAGCCGATGCTCTAGCGACAGTGGTGCCCATGTGGGATAATCCAACAGGGGTTACTATGAAACCCGTGCTAATCTCTAGCTCGGAAAAGCCTTGCTTTGAAGCTGAGCGGGTGATGGATGTTGGGGCCACTGATGGAAACCCTTGGTACTACGACATTCAGAATTACTTGGAACGGTCAGTTTTTCCAGAGGAAGTCACTGAGAAAGACCAAAGGATGATTCGAAAGTTGTCCACTCAGTTCATCAGTGTAAATGGCACTTTGTATAAGAGGCAAGCTGATGGTATCCAGTTAAGATGTTTGGCGGAGAAAGAAGCTGAAAAGGTTATGGAAGAGGTTCATACCGGAGTCTGCGGAGCTCACATGAATGGCTTAGCCTTAGCGAAGAAGATCATGCGCTAAGGATTCTATTGGCTCACAATGGATACAGATTGTTCAAAATATGTGAAGCAATGCCAGTTATGCTAGCAATATGCGAATTTAAGGCATGTCCCAGTTTCAGAGCTACATAATTTGACATCTCCATGGCCATTTACAGCTTGGGGGATAGATATCATAGGCGAGATACGTCCTACAGCTTCTAATGGGCACAGGTTCATTATAGTTGCCATTGATTATTTCACTAAGTGGGTCGAAGCTGAATCTTTCAAGAAGATTGATGCTAGGGATATGGCTAAGTTCATCGAGCGGAATTTGATATGCAGATATGGCCTCCCACACCATATTGTATCTGATAATGGGGTACAGTTCTTAGCAGAAACTAAATAGATGCTTCAGAAGTATGGAATCCAACATCACAAGTCTTCTCCTTACTATCCTCAAGCTAACGGTGCGGTTGAAGTGGCGAACAAGAATGTGAAAAGAATATTGGCCAAGATGGTTAAGAGCTATAAAGATTGGGCGGAAAAGCTGCCTTTTGCACTTTAGGGTTATAGAACCACAGTCAGAACCTCTATGGGAGCAACACCATTTTCCCTGGTATACGGAACCAAAGCGGTTCTGCCGGTTGAAATTGAGCTGAAATCCTTAAGGGTAGTCATGGAAGCCGAGGTTCCAGAGACAGAATGGGCACAACAGCGATTGCTGCAGTTGAATTTGTTGGATGAAGATAGATTGAGAGCCTATTACCACAATCAGGTTTATCAGAAGAGACTAGCTCGGTCCTTTGGCAAGAAGGTACGAAAGCACCCGTTGAAAGAAGGGGATTTGGTCTTTAAGATGATGAGGCCGGGAGTGCCGGACATACGAGGAAAATTCAGGCCAACCTGGGAAGGCCCATTCATTTTGAAAAGTTGCTAACAAAGGGAGCAGCAATCTTGGAAGACAGCGATGGGAATGAGTTTAATGACCCGGTCAATGTCGATAGACTAAAAAGGTTCCATGGCTAAAGACCAAAAAATGAAAAGAAGAGAATAAATGCCCCGCAGGTCGAAAACCGAAAAAAGGCGGCCTTGCTAAAATTGGGCGCCCTGTCAGGGTGAAAACCGAAAAAAAGGCATCCTGGGCAAAAATTAAGGGCTGAGAGAAAATGTTCAATCAGGAAAACCCAAGAGGGCCGATTGATAACAGGAGTTTGATGCTTACAAGATCTATTCCGAGGTTAGGTGTTGTCTTGTGCTTTTGAATTCTTGTTAAATAAGGATCATGTATGATGAAATCATATAGAAATGTACTCAAGTTTGCAATGAATAAAAGAATACAGTTTACATTGTTCTTTTAGTTCTGCTTTAAAAAGAAATAAATCACTTATTCATCTAATGACTATTGTCTAATCATTCTGTCGGAAGGTGCCTAAGCAGATAGGTGTTGTTCACTCTTAGCGGTGGTTCTGATAATAGCTTTCTCTTGCAGCTTAATAAAAAAATAAAAATAAAAAAATATATATAAAAAAAATATAAAAAAAAATCTTGAAAAAAAAGAGGCCGTTAGAGATGAAAACCGTAACTGGCTCTCTAAGCAAAAGTTAGGCCAAAGGGCAGGGTGAAAACCTGGAGACAGGCAGTCTGCCTTACAAAAAAATATATAAAAATAAAAAGCCGCTGGTTTGGGTTGGGTCCATCCCAGGCAAAAGTTAGGCAAAGGGTTATGTGAAAATCCCTTAGGGGACGCATTTCCCGCAAAGAAAAGCTAGTGTGAAAATCCACAAGGGACGCACTACCTTTTAAAATAATGACGTTTGATGTCTGGAGTAATAAGGCGACATATGCTTCAGATGATCATTCTTCAGTCAGATAATGCATGAGTCAGAGTCCTGGGCATGCGATCATTGACTGGGGGGCAAAGATGCACATTTGATGTCTCTCAGAAAATGTCTTGGGGTCAGAGTCCCCAAAGCCAAAGTGTCACTCTATCAGATTCTTGGAAGTGTAACGTAGCAGCCAAGCTATATCCTCGGCAGACCCTTAACCACCTAGGATAGGGTCAATCTATTTTTGCAAACATTTACATCTCATACACACACGTTTTCTTGTATGTATTTTTGTGAGAAATATCTATAAGAAAACAGTCACCATTCAAAGATGGAATCCTGCACTTTTTGTAGTCTTGTCAGCGACTCGGTGCAGTGCACTTTTGGTAGTCTGTAGCAGACTCGGTGCAGCTCAGAAGAGCAAGTTTTGTGTTTCATAGTCTTGTCAGCGACTCGACGCATCATAATCAGAAGAAGGAACAGTGCACTTTTGGTAGCTTTGGTAGTGGCTCGGTGTAGTTCTTCCCTGCACGTTTAATAGTCTTGTCAGCGACTCTGTGCAGTGCACTTTTTGTAGCCTTGTCAGCGGCTCGGTGCGTTTTTTTCATTTTGCGCTTTTAGGAGTCTTGTCAGTGGCTCGGCGCATCGCTATCTGCGGATAACACCTGTACGTTTTGTAGTCTTGTCAGCGACTCCGTGCAGCGCACTTTTAGTAGCCTTGTCAGCGGCTCGGTGCGATTTATCTTTCGCGTTTTGTAGTCTTGGTAGCAACTCGGCGCATCACCGTCTTAGGATGGTTCCTTGGCACTTTATAGTCTTGTCAGCGACTCAGTGCAGCTCAAGAGGATGAATCACAGCACTGTTCCCGAGGGAGCAGCTGGAAGGAGGCAACCTCAGGTACGCGCTTCTTTCCTTTTCCTGAATTTTTGGCTCACCTAGGCATTGATACACACTAGCCTCCCCAAAATTGGGGGCAATTGTAGACACCGGATCCCGAGTAGCCTTGATCAGGATTACCCAATGATGAAATTAAGTGTGCCGATTTATAGGCAAAAAGAATGAAAGTTGGAAGTGACGATTTCCTTGTTGATTTGTTGTTTTAAAATTAAATAAAAATGTATTTCAAAAATATTTTTAAAGTATTTTAAAAATTATTTTGTGATGAAAAAAGTGAGTTTTTAAATTATTATATTTTATAGGAATTTAAAAAAAAAAAATTTTCGTGCAAGTGTCGGGCTGCGGCAGCGCTGGGCGCGCGCCTGGAGCGCAGGCGGAGCGCTCTCGCCCGCGCGTTGGGCGGTGCACAACGCCCAGTGCTGCGCGCTGGCGGGGAGCCCGTCGGTCGCGCCTGCGCGCGAGCTGGCCGTCGGGCGCACCGACGGGGCACCCCGCGCCCCTGTTCGTCCGTTTTGCCTATTTTGGCCTTTTTGGCCATAACTTCTTCATTTTAAATGCTTTTTAACTCATTTTTTTTGCAAAATTTAATTAAAAAAGCCTTCTATCTTCCAACCCAATAAATTCAGTGGTTTTTTTTGTAGTTATGGGAATTAAATTAATTTAATTTCTTAATTAAAAAATCTGAATTTTAAGGGGAATAAAAAGAGTTTTTTTGGTGAGAATGGAGGGGGATTTTTTTTTTAGAAAATATTTTTCTTCTTTCAAGAACAAATTCTCTCAATTTCTAAAGGAATTTTCAGCAATTCTTAAGGCAAAAAATAACAATTTTTGTTCTTGAGAATTCTCTTATTTTCAATTGACAATTTTTGCTTTGAGACAAATAAATAAATTATTTGTTCTTGAGTAAAAATTCACTTTCACTATTTTATTTTCTAATTTTATTCCAACAATACAAGACAAGGAATTGGATCTTACCTTCTCTTAATCAAGATAAATTTTGAGGGTAAACATTCTTGGCTCAATTTCTGAGTTTAAGTTTAATTTGATTTTTTTATTTTAATTAATTAGTTAATATGTAAATTCTTTTAGTCTTATTATTTTCTTCTTATTTCTTGTTTTTACTTTTTATTTGATTAGTTAACAATGTAAATTCTCGTAGAACTATTTTATTATTCTTTTTCAATTGTTCATATTATTTTTATTTAATTGTTCATGTGTTCATGTTGTTCATATTGTTCATCTTCTTTTATTATTATTATTATTATTATTATTATTATTATTATTATTATTATTATTATTATTATTATTATTATTATTATTATTATTACTATTATTATTATTATTATTATTATTATTATTATTATTATTATTATTATTATTATTATTATTATTATGTTTGATTGTTCATATTCTTTGTCATTATTGTGTTATTATTATTATTGTAGTTATGACCATCATTAGTATTATTATTATTATCCTTATTCTTGTTTAATTTTATTATTACTATTATTATTTATTTGTTATGCATGCTGATTTTTATTATTACCTTTACTTTTTTATACATGTTGGATATTGTTGCTATTATTTTATGTTTTTACACATACTGAATTTTATGTTTGTATTTTCTATTCATGTTTTTTTGCATGTTGAGTCTTATAATTATTATTTTATGTTTGCTTATGCATGTTGGCTTTTATCAATATTATTAATATATTTTATGCATGCTGATTTTTATTATTTCTTTTGCTTTTTATGTATGATTGGATGATATTGATGTTATTTTGTGTTTTTATGCATGTTAAATTCTATCATCATTATTTTATGCTTTTTATGCATGTTAAATTTTATTAACACTATTTTATGTTTTTTTTAGTATGTTGATTTTATTAATTTGTTAAATTGCATATTTTTATTATGTCATTTTGATTGGCTTGTCATATATGATGCAATTTTGATTGTCTTAATTTAATTATTTTTTCATGTTATATGTTTAATTCATTTTTTATACTAACTTCATTTTTATTTGTTTTTTTTATTTTTCAATACTTATTTTTCATATGTGAGTTTTTGTCAAGTGGGAGCCCATGGAGATTTGAAGATCCACTTGAGAGTTATTTATTATTTTTTGTTGCTTTTTATTATGTTGGATTAATTTATTATAATGTAATTTGTAATAAGTTTATTTAATTTTATTTTTTTATGCACATTAATTAAAAAATCACAAAAATATTTCTATTAAACTAAATTGGGTTTTATTTAATAAAAACGGGAACAATGTCCTAGATTTTTCATCTAAAGTAAATTATCACTTTAAAATTATTTTCTTAAAGTATGCATGGGAGGATCAATGTCCTCATTTTTAATAAATATCCCGATTTATGTATGATTTGCATTTTATTTACAAATGGGGGTTGTATTCCGCCCCTAGTTTTGTTGTAATTTATTTTGCATTCATTTACTTTATTTATCGCTTTTATTATATGATTGATATGCGTTTAATTAAATTGCATTAAAATTGAATGAGAAAAGGCATGAAATATTAAATTCAAAACTCGATTATAAACTTAACCAAGGTATGAATAAATGGGGAGTCCCGAACCTTCTCTGGTCTTTGGGTTCAACGAGGCGAGAGACCCATTTCGATGGGATCTCCAAGACACCTCTTGTGTCATGAGATTTAGATGTTAATTCTAGGCTCCTTAGGGAGAGAGGTTTACCCTCTAAGACTCCTTTGGTTTGCCCAAAATGGATAACAGCGCAGTCTTAGGCTCTCCGAGGCAAGACAAACTTTCCCAATGTTTTATTGGGTGGCGACTCCATGAAATCTCCTTGTTGCCCAAAATAGACGCACTTGTAAATACCTTACAAGTTTTATGAACCTCTCCTGATCGCCCTAAAGCTGGGCTTTCGAGGGCCTGCGGGGTTCGGCGCACGTCACACCAGGGAAAAATGTTTTTTTCAAGCTTTTCTCAAAAAATCACTCCAACAACAATATTTCATGCATTTTTACATGTTTTCATGTGATATTCATGCAAAACATTAAAAATAAATCTTAAAACATGTAAAATAATGCACAAAATCAATCAAAAATTACATGTTATTAACCTTGAAAAATATACATCAATTGTATAATTAAAATAAAGTGTAGTGTAGTGAGAGAATATATTTGGACCCAAAAATTTACCCTCAGACTATGGTGTACTGGAAAGGAGAAATATGATTTGATTTCCTCCTCAAAAATTCATAAGAATTTATTTCAAAATAAACCAAAATGAATGGATTTTTTCTCCCTCTAGAAAAAGGTTTTCACTCAAAATGATTATTTTCTATCAAAACCTAGAAGAAAATCCTACCTCTAAAGAATAGAGAATTATTTTCCTAATCTCCAAAAGTATATTTCTCTCAAAACGCTTTTCAAAAAAATCCTGTGATGCAGAAAATGGCTCCTCCTCATTTTCTCTCTCTATAACTTCCTTTTTATATCCAAAAAAAAAATGAAACCATAGAGAGTTAAGGCTAGAGATTGAATTCTAATTCAAAACTGCCTATTTTGAATTTAAATTATGGAAATCTCTCCCCTAAATCCTGAAAATTTGCATTTAAAATCTTTTCAAAATCCAAATTTCCTTCTTGAAAGCTGAAAATAGGGCAAAAATGTCGACAGACCGCTGGGGAGCCCTCTTAGCGCTAGAGGCCAGTGCCCTATCGTCGGGGAGCCCTCCTCGCGCTATTGTGGAGCAAGGAGCAGGTGCCCCTCATTCAAAGAACGAGCACCCCTCACTCAAAGGACAGGCGCCCCTCACTCCCCTCGGTGAGATCGACTGAGGACGGTAAAAAAACCCTGAAATGAAAAATTTCCTTAAATAGACAGCGAATAAAAGGGGCTTGGTCATAGAAAGCTTTCAAAAAATTGCAAAAACAAAGATTGAAATCATCATTTTCCATTTTTCACCTATGAACAGGTATTAAAGTCATCATTGGGTAACCCTAATTTGGACCACCTTGAGACCCGGTGTCTATAGATATATGTGTGACCAATCCTTTGGGGCATAGTGTAAATGTGAACCGGGTGTATAAGAACTGTCCTATAGTGGTCCTATTTGTGGTTATGACCTAGGCCAAATATTTAGACCTTGATGTAATCATTACATTTTCATTTATATAATGGTTTTCTTCACATTATTATTAATAACATGTCACATTATCGTAATGTTTATAAATAACCATGTTATTCATGTCATCCCTAGTCATTTATCACTAAAGGGCATAAAAATAAATTAAGACTAGTATATATTTGATCGATAAGCATGAGATGATTATATATGGTGATATAAATCAAATCTGTAGGTACTTGTTAGAGAACAAGGTACTAAATAGACCCATTATGAGATCACTATATGGGATAGTGTCATAAGTGATCTTATAATAGATATGTTATTGAATTATTTGACCTGAGGTTATCATGGTTTCCTACATAAGGAACATTATATTTTGACATAATCAAACATTATCTTTAATCGGATAATTATAAAGTTTAAGATTGGACATGATGAGAATTACGTAGAGGAAAGTGAACAATCAAGATGCAATTTGTCCCTCTCTTATGAGAGAGATATCTATTGGGCCCCTCGATAAGTAGGACTGAAAAATGCATGGCCATGCTCGAATGAATTGATAGTGTGATCAATGTCATTTGAATTATCAGTCTACTTTATGACCATGAAATTATATGTTTAAACAATATAAGTTTGACATGGACCATAACTTATGTTCAAATAAGATATCGTGTGACAAAAGGATAATAACATGTTTTGTTATCAGGTTAAAATCGGACTAATGATATTTATATCATTTGGGTAGTCATAATGTCTTGCTAGAGAACAATTATGACTTGCAAGCCTATTATGGAATTGGGCCCACTGCCAACTTGATATAAACTTATTGGATCACACACCAAGACTATAATGAACAGACTGGATTTTAATTAGAGTATTTCGAAATTATATAAATATAGATATTTATATTTAATTTCAAAATTATATAAATATAATATTTCTTATTATTTTGAATAAGAAATATATATATATATATATATATATATATATATATATATATATATATATAGGTATATATACGTGTGTGTATATATATATATATATATATATATATATATGTGTGTGTGTGTGTGTGTGTGTGTGTGTGTGTGTACATATATATATATATATATATACATATATATATATATACATATATATATATATATATATATATATATATATATATATATGTATATGTATATACATATCTGTATATACATATATATATATATACATATATATATATATATATATATATATATATATATATATATATATATATATATATATATATATATATATATACTGGATTTTAATTAGAGTATTTCGAAATTATATAAATATAGATATTTATATTTAATTTCAAAATTATATAAATATAGATATTTATAAATATTCAAGTTTGGATGATGAAGGTTTTTCTTTTCTTATTAAGAATAAGAAATGTTCTATTTATTATGATGACATGCTTTATAGTATTGCTGATTCATATTATGGGCTTTATATCTTAAATTTAGAAGCATCCAATAATCATGATATTTATAACATAACTAAAAAGAAATCCAAACCAAATGATTTAAATACAACATATTTATGGCATTGTCGCCTTGGTCATATAAATGAGAAACGCATATCTAAACTCCATCAAGATGGAATTTTGCAATCATTTGATTTTGAATCATTTGATAATTGCGAATCTTATTTATTAGGCAAGATAACAAAGGATCCTTTCACTGGACATAGTAAAAGGGCCACTAACTTATTAGGCCTTGTACATTCTGATGTATGTGGCCCATTAAGCATAAATGCTAGGGGAGGATTTCAGTACTTCATTACATTTACTGATGATTTCAGTAGATATGGCTATGTCTATCTAATGAAACATAAACATGAATCATTTGAAATGTTTAAAACCTTTCAAGATGAAGTAGAAAATCAGGTTGGTAAAACTATTAAGGCATTTCGATCTGATCGAGGTGGTGAATATTTAAGCCAAGACTTTGATAATCATCTAAGAGATTGTGGAATTGTTTCACAATTAACTCCACCTGGAACACCACAATGGAATGGTGTATCTAAAAGGAGGAATCGTACTTTGTTAGATATGGTTCGATCTATGATGAGTCAAATAGATCTTCCTTTATCCTTTTGGGGTTATGCATTAGAAATAGCCGTATTCACTTTGAACTGAGTTCCATCTAAAGCAGTTGAAAAGACACCATATGAGATATGGACTGGGAGAACTCCTAGTTTATCTTTTCTAAAGATTTGGGGCTGTGAGGCTTATGTCAAACGACAAATCTCGGTTAAATTAGCACCAAAATCTATAAATGTCTTTTTGTGGGATATCCTAAGGAAACTAAAGGATATTACTTTTATAACCCTTCTGAGAACAAAGTGTTTGTTGCTCGAAATGGAGTCTTTCTAGAAAAAGAATTTATTTCTAAAAGAACCAGTGGGAGTAAAGTACAACTTGAAGAAATTTGAGAACCACAAGATAACATAGAACCACTAATGGAAACTCAATAAGTTTCATAAATAGTTGTGGAACCTGTACCTGTTACACAAGTACCACGTATATCTAATAAGATATGACATGAGCCCGAGAGAAATGGATTTCTTATGATGGATAGTCATGAAGTAATGCTCATGGATCAAGATGATCCTATTACCTATCAAGATGATGTGTCAGGTATGGAATCTGAAAAATGGCTAGAAGCCATGAAATCTAAGATGCAATCCATGTATGATAATCAAGTTTGGAACTTGATTGATCCACCTAAAGGAATTAAAACCATTGGGCGCAAATGGGTTTTTAAAAAGAAAACTGACATGGATGGCAAAGTAAATACCTTTAAAGCAAGGCTTGTTGCAAAAGGGTTCAAACAAACTCATGGTATTGACTATGATGAAACCTTTTTACCAGTCACAATGCTTAAATTAATAAGGATTATTATTGCCATTGCTGCATATTATGACTATGAGATATGGCAAATGGATGTCAAAACATCGTTTCTTAATGGAAACTTACTTGAGGATGTGTACATGACACAACCTGAGGGTTTTGTCCATCCTGAGAATTCTAAAAAGGTATGTAAGCTGCAAAGATGGTTATAGATTGAAGCAAGCTTCTCAGAGCTGGAATCTTCCTTTTGATGAAACAGTCAAAGAGTTCAGGTTCATGAAAAATGAGGATAAACCATGTGTATACAAGAAGATTAGTGGGAACCCTGTGATGTTTCTTGTATTATATGTCGATGACATATTACTCATTAGAAATGACATCCCTATCATGCAAAATACAAAAGAGTGGTTAGGGAAATCTTTTTGAATGAGAGATTTAGGTGAAGCTGCTTATATTCTTGGAAATAAGATCTATAGGGATAGATCTAAAAGGATGATTGGTCTGAGTCAAAGCACTTATATAGATAAGGTGCTAAATAGATTCAGCATGCAAAATTCCAAAAGAGGATTTTTGCCAATGTCTCATGGCATTACTCTTAGCAAGACTCAATGTCCAATGACATCTGATGAGCGAGATCGCATGAGTATGATTCCTTATGCTTCAGCTATAGGATCAATCATTTGTGCTGTCACACCCCAACCTATACCATGGAGACTTCTACTCGGATTAAGGAAAGAAGGGTCCAGATAGATAGGAGTGTCACATCCCACTAGTACAAATATGAAAACATTGCATACAAAATGACATATCAGGGATAAAGTAAAACTTTGAAAGAAAGAAGAGTGATACTGAACAAAATGAATACTTTATTAATATACATAAAAGAGGTCTTTACATTTACAACAGATATAAACAAAACAAATATACAAAAGCCCAAGGTATATTGTTCCAAAGGCCAACAAAAACATTATATCTGCTACAAAAGAAAGGAAAGCCTATACTATAAAACCCCGATCTTTAGTTGTGTTGGCCTTCCCGATGCGACACGCCCAGACTATGCGTACTCAACCTTCCACACCTGCACGGTTAAACACCCGTGCTAAGCGAAATCGCTTAGTGGGGAACACAAGATGCATAACCGCCACTCACAGTGACGATAACAGAAAACACATGATAATGGTATAATTATAGATATAACATTATACACAGTTAATCTAACTATTCTTCATTAGTTAAGAGTTCACATCACATATACATATATCATCCAGAATTCATGCACCAAAGGCATATTAACATCTTAGCACCTGCTTAATCAAAATGAGTGGATAACGAGTACACATAGATACCTGAGGGTACCGATATCGTATCATGAACACATAGATACCCGAAGGTACCAAAAGGTTCTATTGATTTTTGTTCCATTTGCTTTCACATAGAATCTTAAGAAAGATTCGAGCAGAAGGATCGCGAGGATCCGATCGGGGGACCTGATCAGGGTCCAAAAGCGTACACATAGCTGCAGCAACACATAACTCTATTAGGCATGCCTAACTATCCACTTATCCGACATTAACAGGTTACACGGAAGTTTATTAAGTTATCATACACGGTATTCCTTTAAATAAGTGGTCAAGGCTTTAATGAAAGAGTGCATGCAAAAGAACTCAACTCATCAAGCAAAAAGGAGAAGAAACCAAATTTGGAAGTCACGTCTGTCGCGCTCGCGACAGAAGCCAAAATACTCCTCCCCGCCTCGTCTCGCGATCGCGAGTGACCTCGTGCTCGCGAGAGGACGTAGGTGATGCTCTCTATCGCGCTCGCGAGGGTTGTCGCGCTCGCGACAGAAGAGAGCCTTGCACATGCTCGGAGATCGAGCACTCTGTCGCGCTCACGACAGTTGTCGCGCTCGCGACAGAGAGCTCCCTTCGAGCTCCTTGGCGAGAGGGCTGAAACCTCCGCGCTCTATCGCGCTCGCGACAGTGTCGCGATCGCGACAGATACGGGTTTTTCAGCTCTTACGTCCAAAATCTGCAGAATTCTCACACTAAACACATTCAAACTTCCAAAATTTATTCTAAACCTCAAAATTAAGCAACACAAGCATCAACAACTCATAATATAATTAAAACCCAGCTTTATCACCATTTATTTCAATTAAATCAAGCCAAATACATGCTCAATTTCAAGAAATCCCAAAACAGCAATTTTAGCAATAACTGCAACTATCCACATGATTTCTTGCAAATTCTTCAAACAATACACACCCTCTAGCATCACATATCATGCTTAATTCAATTTAAGCCATGCTTACACAATTCATAACTCCAATCAAAGCAAAAGTGTAAATATCTAACTCAAATCACAAATATGTGCAAAAAAGACAAACGTTCCCAAACCTGATCTCCTTTGCTCCTACTCGTGAACTCCGCTCCCGCTAGCTATTTCTTTCCCTTTTGCCGGTCTAGGAGACTCCTCTGAACCACAAACCCACAACAACCAAGATCAATTCTATAATAACCCACATATACATATATAATTATATAAAACCTAGAGAAGAGGAAGAAGAATCTAAGACATCGCTAACCCATACTCACCTTTTGAGCTTTAAAATCACAAGCCAAACAACCCAAATTACTCAAGGAAAGGAGAGGGAGCAAGATTGTGCAAAGAAGAAGGAAGAACAAAGAAGAAGAAGAAGGAAAAGAAGAGAATGGCGTTAGAGAGGGAAGAGGAACGGGAATCAAAGGGAATGGCTGCCCTTTCTTTCTCTCTCTCTCTCTCACCAAACCCATTAAATGCTAACTTATCTTTTATGCCACATGTCATTCTCCCCATAAGACAATTGCCCCATAACACACCCTACTCCCATACACTACTATACACACTAAGTTATCTCTTGTTCACACCCTACTTCCATATACCCACTCATACACTAGCCTATCTCCTCTTCTCATACTAATACACATACAAACACATAAATTAAATAAATAATCCAATTTAACATATACATGTAACACATAAAAATACACATATACAGACACGGATAGGTTCAAACTACTGGTGTGGTTTTGGGGTGTTACAATACTCCCCCACTTAACAGAATTTTGTCCTCGAAATTCTTACCTGCTCCGAATAACTGAGGGTATTGTAATCTCATGGCTTTCTCTGGTTCCCATGTAGCTTCCTCAATACCATGATGTTGCCACAGGACTTTGACTAACGGTATTTGCTTATTCCGGAGTTGTCTGATTTCTTTATCCAAAATCCTTTTCGGTTCTTCATCATAAGAAAAGTCTGGCTGAATCCGGATATCTTGCACTGGTAACACATGCGAAGGGTCAGACCGATATCTCCGAAGCATAGATACATGGAAAACGTCATGTAATTTAGCTAGTTCCATAGGCAAAGCCAACTGATACGCTTCTGGACCTACTCTTCTTAGAATCTCATATGGTCCAATAAAGCATGGACTTAGCTTGCCTTTCTTCCCAAAATGGAGAACTTTACGCCACGGTGACACTTTCAAGAAAACCTTATCACCTACTTCGTATTGAATATCTCTGCGCTTCAGATTAGCATAAGAACGTTGTTGGTCCTTAGCTGCTTTCAAGTTCTGTTGCACAATCCTCACTTTCTCTTCGGTATCCCGCACTATATCCGGACCTATCATAGCCTTTTCTGATAATTCAGTCCAACACACTGGTGTTTTACATTTTCGTCCATACAATACTTCGTAAGGAGCCATACCAATGCTCACCTGATAGCTGTTATTATACGCGAATTCCATCAAAGACACATACCGATCCCAGCTTTCCGAGAATTCTAAAGCACAACTCCGTAGCATATCTTCCAAAACTTGAATAACCCTCTCTGATTGACCATCGGTCTGCGGATGAAAAGCGGTGCTGAAATTTAATCGAGTTCCCAAAGCCGCCTGAAGCTCTTTCCAAAACTTGGATGTAAAACACGGATCTCGGTCAGACACAATGGATAACGGAATCCCATGTAGTCGAACTATCTCATTTACATAAAGTTCCGCTAACTTGTCCATTGAATAATCCAACCGCACTGGCAAAAAATGCGCGAATTTCGATAATCGATCCACTATAACCCACACTGAATCATGCTTACGCTGAGTCATAGGCAAGCCAGATACAAAATCCATCGTGATGTCATCCCACTTCCATTGGGGAATGGGTAAGGGATGAAGCAATCCCGATGGCACTTGATGCTCGGTTTTCACTTGCTGACAGGTGAGACATCTTGAAATAAATTCTGTTATATCTCTTTTCATGCCTGGCCACTAGTAAAATTGTTTCAGATCTTGATACATTTTGTCCCCACCAGGATGCATAGTAAAGACTGATGAATGAGCTTCTTGCAATAGCTTCTTTCTTAACTCGCCCACATTAGGTACACATAACCGATTACCGTGCCTAAGCACTCCTTCACCGTCCATCAAGTATTCAGTCCGCTTGCCCTCTTTCACGACTTGACAAACACGCTGTAACACATGGTCATCTAACTGTGCCCTTGCAATCTCCGATCTCAAACTTGGTTTAACTTTAAGTCGAGCAATCAGAGCACCTTCAGAATCAAATCTCCATCTACCTCGGCTAGCTAGCAACGCGACATAGACTTCCTACTGAGGGCATCTGCCACTACATTAGCTTTACCCGGATGGTAATCAATAATACAATCATAATCCTTGAATAGCTCCAACCATCACCGTTGCCTCAAATTCAACTCCTTCTGCTTTAACAAATATTTGAGACTCTTGTGATCAGTAAAAATCCTGCACGTCTCCCCATATAAGTAGTGCCGCCATACTTTAAGTGCAAACACTACCGCTGCTAACTCCAAATCGTGGGTCGGATAGTTCCTCTCATGAGGCTTCAATTGTCTCGATGCATAAGCTGCAACCTTATTCCCTTGCATCAGAACACAACCTATACCAACTCCCGAAGCATCACTGTACATAATGTACTCTTTACCCGAAACCGGCTGTGTGAGCACAGGAGCTTTAACCAATAACTCTTTTAAACGATCAAAACTAGCTTGACACTTTTCAGTCCATACAAATTTGACTTCCTTCCGAAGTAGCCTGGTCAAAGGAGAGGCTAACACTGAAAACCCCTGAACAAATCGTCGATAATACCCTGCTAAACCCAGAAAACTTCTCACCTCTGGCACACTCTTCAGAGGCATCCAATTAACAATCGCTTCAATTTTACTTGGATCAACCCGTATACCCTCTGCTGATACCACATGTCCAAGGAAAGCCACTTCTTTCAACCAAAACTCACACTTACTGAGTTTCGCATACAGTTGATGATCTCTCAACGTTTGCAATACCAACCTAAGATGTTCCTTATGTTCTTTTCGGTCTCTGGAGTATACCAAAATGTCGTCAATAAATACCACGACAAACTTGTCCAGATACGGTCGGAAAACTCGGTTCATTAGATCCATAAAAGCTGCAGGCGCATTGGTCAGACCAAAAGGCATCACTAAAAATTCATAATGACCATAACGTGTCCGAAAAGCCGTCTTAGCCACATCTGCTTCTTTAACCCCCAACTGGTAATAGCCTGATCTCAAGTCTATCTTAGAAAATACCCCAGCTCCTCTCAACTGATCAAAAAGGTCTTCAATCCTCGGCAATGGATACTTATTCTTGAAATAGTCACTTTATTAAGCTGTCGATAGTCAATGCACATCCGTAGGGTTCCATCTTTATTCTTGACAAATAACACTGGAGCGCCCCACGGTGATACACTAGGCCGAAGAAATCCTTTGTCTAACAACTCCTGTAACTGATTCTTCAATTCCTTCAATTCCACTGGAGCCATTCGATAAGGAGCCTTAGAAATCGGAGCTGTACCTGGGACAATCTCTACTGACAATTCAACCTCTCTCTCGGGAGGTAATCCCGGTAGTTCCTCCGAAAAGACATCTACAAAATCTCTTACAACAGGAATATCTTGAATCTTAATTTGTTCTCTACGAGAATCCAAAACCACAGCTAGAAACGCTTCACAACCCTTCCTGATAAATCTTTTGGCTTTCATAGCTGACACCACATTATGTAGAGAACTGCTTCCAATTCCCTTCACAACAACAGACATTTGGTCCTTATCCTTCAAAACCATCACTTTCCTATGACAATCCACTACCGCACGGTGCTTATCCAACCAATCCATCCCCAGAATAATATCAAACTCATGAAACGGCAAGCAGATCAAATCCACTATAAATTCTGTACCCTAAATCTTTAAGGGACATTTTTGACACACCCGATTAACCATAACACTCTGACCCAATGGACTAGATACACAAATCTCATATTCCATCTTCTCCTCACTTCCCAATTTATCCCATAACTTATCAGAACACACATAAGAATGGGTAGAGCCCGGGTCAATCAAAGCATAAACTTCAGAATCAAACAAAGAGAACTTACCGGCAATTACTTCGGGAGCATTCTGTTCCTCTCGGGCCTTCATAGCATAGGCCCTGCCAGCTGTCGGCACAGGGCGATCAACTGATTCTGAGGGTTCTCTCTCTCGAGGCCGTCCACCACGACCCCTTCCTCTACCCCAATTACGGCTTCCTTGGGGTACATTAGATCCAGCTCGGCTCCCTTCCTGTTGTCCTGAAGGATCTCCATACCGACTCGGACAATTCGCAAGAAGATGGTCCATAGAACCACATCTGAAACAACCTCCTGTTAACCATCGGCACTCACCCCAATGTTGTTTGTTGCAATGAGTACATCTGGGAGTGCCATCTCCTCTACCTGTGCCCGATCCCCTGGAAGAACCATGTCTTCTCCCTCTAGGGGACGGACTAGCTGCAGACTCATCAACAAGGTTTCCTTGCGACTCCCTCGGCCTCTTGCCTGAAGAAGAGCCACCTCTTACAGACTTCCTTCTTTGAGCTTTCTCTCTCAGAATATTCTCAGAACGCTCCGCCCTCAAGGCTGCTTGAACCAACTGATAGTACTTCACATTTGGAGCCGACATCAAAGAGATTAACATCACCTTCAAAGACTCATTCAAGCCTGATTCAAAATGTTGACATCTGAACTCCTCTGTGAGAACCCTTGGCGGTGCATACTTACTAAGCTTGTTAAACTCATTTTCATACTCGGCCACAGACATTGTTCTTTGCTTGAGAGTTAGAAACTGCGCCCACTTGGCATCCTTATATGCTTTAGTTACATACCGGTTCTGGAACTCACTCTCGAAAAATTCCCATGTAATCGGTTCAGGGACCTGCGGTTGACTAACCACTAGCCTCCACCAATCATAAGCAGAGCCTTGCAACAAAGACAGTGCACACTTCACTTCTTGCTCTGGTGGACATCTTATCTCCCTAAGTACTCTGGACGTCTTCTCTATCCACATCTCTGCTTTATTAGATTCATCTATGCCAGTACCAAAGAAATCCTCTGCACCATGCTTTCTTAACTTCTCAATAGGGGCACTTGGTGTTGTTACCCTTTGAAGTACCCTCGTCATATTCTGAAGCATCGCCTCCAACGGTCCCATAGGCACCTCAGGTCGCCCCCTAGGAGGTTGAGCCGGACCAGAAACTGAGGGATCTTGCTCTTAGGGATTAGCACTTTCCGCTGACCCCTCAAGTGATCCACGAGCGGACTCCATAGCTACAAAACATAAACGCAGTACGCATCAGGCCAACACAACTCCAACAGACTTACTAACACACTGAAACCAAGTAACATCTAACCCAATAGCTCTGATACCACCTAATGTCACACCCCAACCTATAATATGGAGACTTCTACTCGGATTAAGGAAAGAAGGGTCCAGATAGATAGGAGTGTCACATCCCACTAGTACAAATATGAAAACATCGCATACAAAATGACATATCAGGGATAAAGTAAAACTTTGAAAGAAAGAAGAGTGATACTGAACAAAATGAATACTTTATTAATATACATAAAAGAGGTCTTTACATTTACAACAGATATAAACAAAACAAATATACAAAAGCCCAAGGTACATTATTCCAAAGGCTAACAAAAACATTATATCTGCTACAAAAGAAAGGAAAGCCTATACTATAAAACCCCGATCTCTAGTTGTGTTGGCCTTCCCGATGCGACACGCCCAAACTATGTGTACTCAACCTTCCACACCTGCACGGTTAAACACCCGTGCTAAGCGAAATCGCTTAGTGGGGAACACAAGATGCATAACCGCCACTCACAGTGACGATAACAGAAAACACATGATCATGGTATAATTATAGATATAACATTATACACAGTTAATCTAACTATTCTTCATTAGTTAAGAGTTCACATCACATATACATATATCATCCAGAATTCATGCACCAAAGGCATATTAACATCTTAGCACCTGCTTAATCAAAATGAGTGGATAACGAGTACACATAGATACTCGAGGGTACCGATATCGTATCATGAACACATAGATACCCGACGGTACCAAAAGGTTCTATTGATTTTTGTTCCATTTGCTTTCACATAGAATCTTAAGAAAGATTCGAGCAGAAGGATCGCGAGGATCCGATCGGGGGACCTGATCAGGGTCCAAAAGCGTACACATAGCTGCAGCAACACATAACTCTATTAGGCATGCCTAACTATCCACTTATCCGACATTAACAGGTTACACGGAAGTTTATTAAGTTATCATACACGGTATTCCTTTAAATAAGTGGTCAAGGCTTTAATGAAAGAGTGCATGCAAAAGAACTCAACTCATCAAGCAAAAAGGAGAAGAAACCAAACTTGGAAGTCACGTCTGTTGCGCTCGCGACAGAAGCCAAAATACTCCTCCCCGCCTCGTCTCGCGATCGCGAGTGACCTCGTGCTCGCGAGAGGACGTAGGTGATGCTCTCTATCGCGCTCGCGAGGGTTGTCGCGCACGCGACAGAAGAGAGCCTTGCACATGCTCGGAGATCGAGCACTCTGTCGCGCTCACGACAGTTGTCGCGCTCGCGACAGAGAGCTCCCTTCGAGCTCCTCGGCGCGAGGGCTGAAACCTCCGCGCTCTATCGCGCTCGCGACAGTGTCGCGATCGCGACAGATACGGGTTTTTCAGCTCTTACGCCCAAAATCTGCAGAATTATCACACTAAACACATTCAAACTTCCAAAATTGATTCTAAACCTCAAAATTAAGCAACACAAGCATCAACAACTCATAATATAATTAAAAACCAGCTTTATCACCATTTATTTCAATTAAATCAAGCCAAATACATGCTCAATTTCAAGAAATCCCAAAACAGCAATTTTAGCAATAACTGCAACTATCCACATGATTTCTTGCAAATTCTTCAAACAATACACACCCTCTAGCATCACATATCATGCTTAATTCAATTTAAGCCATGCTTACACAATTCATAACTCCAATCAAAGCAAAAGTGTAAATATCTAACTCATATCACAAATATGTGCAAAAAAGACAAACGTTCCCAAACCTGATCTCCTTTGCTCCTACTCGTGAACTCCGCTCCCGCTAGCTATTTCTTTCCCTTTTGCCGGTCTAGGAGACTCCTCTGAACCACAAACCCACAACAACCAAGATCAATTCTATAATAACCCACATATACATATATAATTATATAAAACCTAGAGAAGAGGAAGAAGAATCTAAGACATCGCTAACCCATACTCACCTTTTGAGCTTTAAAATCACAAGCCAAACAACCCAAATTACTCAAGGAAAGGAGAGGGAGCAAGATTGTGCAAAGAAGAAGGAAGAACAAAGAAGAAGAAGAAGGAAAAGAAGAGAATGGAGTTAGAGAGGGAAGAGGAACGGGAATCAAAGGGAATGGCTGCCCTTTCTTTCTCTCTCTCTCTCTCACCAAACCCATTAAATGCTAACTTATCTTTTATGCCACATGTCATTCTCCCCATAAGACAATTGCCCCATAACACACCCTACTCCCATACACTACTATACACACTAAGTTATCTCTTGTTCACACCCTACTTCCATATACCCACTCATACACTAGCCTATCTCCTCTTCTCATACTAATACACATACAAACACATAAATTAAATAAATAATCCAATTTAACATATACATGTAACACATAAAAATACACATATACAGACACGGATAGGTTCAAACTACTGGTGTGGTTTTGGGGTGTTACAATACTCCCCCACTTAACAGAATTTCGTCCTCGAAATTCTTACCTGCTCCGAATAACTGAGGGTATTGTAATCTCATGGCTTTCTCTGGTTCCCATGTAGCTTCCTCAATACCATGATGTTGCCACAGGACTTTGACTAACGGTATTTGCTTATTCCGGAGTTGTCTGATTTCTTTATCCAAAATCCTTTTCGGTTCTTCATCATAAGAAAAGTCTGGCTGAATCCGGATATCTTGCACTGGTAACACATGCGAAGGGTCAGACCGATATCTCCGAAGCATAGATACATGGAAAACGTCATGTAATTTAGCTAGTTCCATAGGCAAAGCCAACTGATACGCTTCTGGACCTACTCTTCTTAGAATCTCATATGGTCCAATAAAGCGTGGACTTAGCTTGCCTTTCTTCCCAAAACGGAGAACTTTACGCCACGGTGACACTTTCAAGAAAACCTTATCACCTACTTCGTATTGAATATCTCTGCGCTTCAGATTAGCGTAAGAACGTTGTCGGTCCTTAGCTGCTTTCAAGTTCTGTTGCACAATCCTCACTTTCTCTTCGGTATCCCGCACTATATCCGGACCTATCATAGCCTTTTCTGATAATTCAGTCCAACACACTGGTGTTCGACATTTTCGTCCATACAATACTTCCTAAGGAGCCATACCAATGCTCACCTGATAGCTGTTATTATACGCGAATTCCATCAAAGACACATACCGATCCCAGCTTCCCGAGAATTCTAAAGCACAACCCCGTAGCATATCTTCCAAAACTTGAATAACCCTCTCTGATTGACCATCGGTCTGCGGATGAAAAGCGGTGCTGAAATTTAATCGAGTTCCCAAAGCCGCCTGAAGCTCTTTCCAAAACTTGGATGTAAAACGCGGATCTCGGTCAGACACAATGGATAACGGAATCCCATGTAGTCGAACTATCTCATTTACATAAAGTTCCGCTAACTTGTCCATCGAATAATCCAACCGCACTGGCAAAAAATGCGCGGATTTCGAAAATCGATCCACTATAACCCACACTGAATCATGCTTACGCTGAGTCATAGGCAAGCCAGATACAAAATCCATCGTGATGTCATCCCACTTCCATTGGGGAATGGGTAAGGGATGAAGCAATCCCGATGGCACTTGATGCTCGGTTTTCACTTGCTGACAGGTGAGACATCTTGAAACAAATTCTGTTATATCTCTTTTCATGCCTGGCCACCAGTAAAATTGTTTCAGATCTTGATACATTTTGTCCCCACCAGGATGCATAGTACAGACTGATGAATGAGCTTCTTGCAACAGCTTCTTTCTTAACTCGCCCACATTAGGTACACATAACCGATTACCGTGCCTAAGCACTCCTTCACCGTCCATCAAGTATTCAGTCCGCTTGCCCTCTTTCACGGCTTGACAAACACGCTATAACACATGGTCATCTAACTGTGCCCTTGCAATCTCCGATCTCAAACTTGGTTTAACTTTAAGTCGAGCAATCAGAGCACCTTCAGAATCAAATCTCCATCTGCCTCGGCTAGCTAGTAACGCAGACATAGACTTCCTACTGAGGGCATCTGCCACTACATTAGCTTTACCCGGATGGTAATCAATAATACAATCATAATCCTTGAATAGCTCCAACCATCTCCGTTGCCTCAAATTCAACTCCTTCTGCGTTAACAAATATTTGAGACTCTTGTGATCAGTAAAAATCCTGCACGTCTCCCCATATAAGTAGTGCCGCCATACTTTAAGTGCAAACACTACCGCTGCTAACTCCAAATCGTGGGTCGGATAGTTCCGCTCATGAGGCTTCAATTGTCTCGATGCATAAGCTACAACCTTATTCCCTTGCATCAGAACACAACCTAAACCAACTCCCGAAGCATCACTATACATAATGTACTCTTTACCCGAAATCGGCTGTGTGAGCACAGGAGCTTTAACCAATAACTCTTTTAAACGATCAAAACTAGCTTGACACTTTTCAGTCCATACAAATTTGACTTCCTTCCGAAGTAGCCTGGTCAAAGGAGAGGCTAACACTGAAAACCCCTGAACAAATCGTCGATAATACCCTGCTAAACCCAGAAAACTTCTCACCTCTGGCACACTCTTCGGAGGCATCCAATTAACAATCGCTTCAATTTTACTTGGATCAACCCGTATACCCTCTGCTGATACCACATGTCCAAGGAAAGCCACTTCTTTCAACCAAAACTCACACTTACTGAGTTTCGCATACAGTTGATGATCTCTCAACGTTTGCAATACCAACCTAAGATGTTCCTTATGTTCTTTTCGGTCTCTAGAGTATACCAAAATGTCGTCAATAAATACCATGACAAACTTGTCCAGATACGGTCGGAAAACTCGGTTCATCAGATCCATAAAAGCTGCAGGCGCATTGGTCAGACCAAAAGGCATCACTAAAAATTCATAATGACCATAACGTGTCCGAAAAGCCGTCTTAGCCACATCTGCTTCTTTAACCCCCAACTGGTAATAGCCTGATCTCAAGTCTATCTTAGAAAATACCCCAGCTCCTCTCAACTGATCAAAAAGGTCTTCAATCCTCGGCAATGGATACTTATTCTTGATAGTCACTTTATTAAGTTGTCGATAGTCAATGCACATCCGTAGGGTTCCATCTTTCTTCTTGACAAACAAAACTGGAGCGCCCCACGGTGATACACTAGGCCGAATAAATCCTTTGTCTAACAACTCCTGTAACTGATTCTTCAATTCCTTCAATTCCACTGGAGCCATTCGATAAGGAGCCTTAGAAATCGGAGCTGTACCTGGGACAATCTCTACTGACAATTCAACCTCTCTCTCGGGAGGTAATCCCGGTAGTTCCTCCGGAAAGACATCTACAAAATCTCTTACAACAGGAATATCTTGAATCTTAATTTGTCCTCTACGAGAATCCAAAACCACAGCTAGAAATGCTTCACAACCCTTCCTGATAAATCTTTTGGCTTTCATAGCTGACACCACATTATGTAGAGAACTGCTTCCAATTCCCTTCACAACAACAGACATTTGGTCCTTATCCTTCAAAACCATCACTTTCCTATGACAATCTACTACCGCACGATGCTTATCTAACCAATCCATCCCCAGAATAATATCAAACTCATGAAACGGCAAGCAGATCAAATCCACTATAAATTTTGTACCCTGAATCTTTAAGGGACATTTTCGACACACCCGATTAACCATAACACTCTGACCCAATGGACTAGATACACAAATCTCATATTCCATCTTCTCCTCACTTCCCAATTTATCCCATAACTTATCAGAACACACATAAGAATGGGTAGAGCCCGGGTCAATCAAAGCATAAACTTCAGAATCAAACAAAGAGAACTTACCGGCATTTACTTCGAGAGCATTCTGTTCCTCTCGGGCCTTCATAGCATAGGCCCTGCCAGCTGTCGGCACAGGGCGATCAACTGATTCTGAGGGTTCTCTCTCTCGAGGCCGTCCACCATGACCCCTTCCTCTACCCCGATTACGGCTTCCTTGGGGTACATTAGATCCAGCTCGGCTCCCTTCCTGTTGTCCTGAAGGATCTCCATACCGACTCGGACAATTCACAAGAAGATGGTCCGTAGAACCACATCTGAAACAACCTCCTGTTGACCATTGGCACTCACCCCAATGTTGTTTGTTGCAATGAGTACATCTGGGAGTGCCATCTCCTCTACCTGTGCCCGATCCCCTGGAAGAACCATGTCTTCTCCCTCTATGGGACGGACTAGCTGCAGACTCATCAACAAGGTTTCCTTGCGACTCCCTCGGCCTCTTGCCTGAAGAAGAGCCACCTCTTACAGACTTCCTTCTTTGAGCTTTCTCTCTCAGAATATTCTCAGAACGCTCCGCCCTCAAGGCTGCTTGAACCAACTGATAGTACTTCACATTTGGAGCCGACATCAAAGAGATTAACATCACCTTCAAAGACTCATTCAAGCCTGATTCAAAATGTTGACATCTGAACTCCTCTGTGAGAACCCTTGGCGGTGCATACTTACTAAGCTTGTTAAACTCATTTTCATACTCGGCCACAGACATTGTTCTTTGCTTGAGAGTTAGAAACTGCGCCCACTTGGCATCCTTATATGCTTTAGTTACATACCGGTTCTGGAACTCACTCTCAAAAAATTCCCATGTAATCAGTTCAGGGACCTGCGGTTGACTAACCACTAGCCTCCACCAATCATAAGCAGAGCCTTGCAACAAAGACAGTGCACACTCCACTTCTTGCTCTGGTGGACATCTTATCTCCCTAAGTACTCTGGACGTCTTCTCTATCCACATCTCTGCTTTATTAGATTCATCTATGCCAGTACCAAAGAAATCCTCTGCACCATGCTTTTTTAACTTCTCAATAGGGGCACTTGGTGCTGTTACCCTTTCAAGTACCCTCGTCATATTCTGAAGCATCGCCTCCAACGGTCCCATAGGCACCTCAGGTCGCCCCCTAGGAGGTTGAGCCGGACCAGAAACTGAGGGATCTTGCTCTTGGGGATTAGCACTTTCCGCTGACCCCTCAAGTGATCCACGAGCGGACTCCATAGCTACAAAACATAAACGCAGTACGCATCAGGCCAACACAACTCCAACAGACTTACTAACACACTGAAACCCAGTAACATCTAACCCAATAGCTCTGATACCACCTAATGTCACACCCCAACCTATACCATGGAGACTTCTACTCGGATTAAGGAAAGAAGGGTCCAGATAGATAGGAGTGTCACATCCCACTAGTACAAATATGAAAACATCGCATACAAAATGACATATCAGGGATAAAGTAAAACTTTGAAAGAAAGAAGAGTGATACTGAACAAAATGAATACTTTATTAATATACATAAAAGAGGTCTTTACATTTACAACAGATATAAACAAAACAAATATACAAAAGCCCAAGGTACATTGTTCCAAAGGCCAACAAAAACATTATATCTGCTACAAAAGAAAGGAAAGCCTATACTATAAAACCCCAATCTCTAGTTGTGTTGGCCTTCCCGATGCGACACGCCCAGACTATGCGTACTCAACCTTCCACACCTGCACGGTTAAACACCCGTGCTAAGCGAAATCGCTTAGTGGGGAACACAAGATGCATAACCGCCACTCACAGTGACGATAACAGAAAACACATGATAATGGTATAATTATAGATATAACATTATACACAGTTAATCTAACTATTCTTCATTAGTTAAGAGTTCACATCACATATACATATATCATCCAGAATTCACGCACCAAAGGCATATTAACATCTTAGCACCTGCTTAATCAAAATGAGTGGATAACGAGTACACATAGATACCCGAGGGTACCGATATCGTATCATGAACACATAGATACCCGAAGGTACCAAAAGGTTCTATTGATTTTTGTTCCATTTACTTTCACATAGAATCTTAAGAAAGATTCGAGCAGAAGGATCACGAGGATCCGATCGGGGGACCTGATCAGGGTCCAAAAGCGTACACATAGCTGCAGCAACACATAACTCTATTAGGCATGCCTAACTATCCACTTATCCGACATTAACAGGTTACACGGAAGTTTATTAAGTTATCATACACGGTATTCCTTTAAATAAGTGGTCAAGGCTTTAATGAAAGAGTGCATGCAAAAGAACTCAACTCATGAAGCAAAAAGGAGAAGAAACCAAATTTGGAAGTCACGTCTGTCGCGCTCACGACGACCGTCGCGCTCGTGACAGAAGCCAAACTACTCCTCCTCGCCTCTTCTCGCGATCGCGAGTGACCTCGTGCTCGCGAGAGGATGTAGGTGATGCTCTCTGTCGCGCTCGTGAGTGTTGTCGCGCTCGCGACAGAAGAGAGCCTTGCACATACTCGGAGATCGAGCACTCTGTCGCGCTCACGACAGTTATCGCGCTCGCGACAGAGAGCTCCCTTCGAGCTCCTCGGCGCGAGGGCTGAAACCTCCGCGCTCTGTCACGCTTGCGACAGTGTCGCGATCACGATAGATACGGGTTTTTCAGCTCTGACGCCCAAAATCTGCAGAATTCTCACACTAAACACATTCAAACTTCCAAAATTTATTCTAAACCTCAAAATTAAGCAACACAAGCATCAACAACTCATAATATAATTAAAACCCAGCTTTATCACCATTTATTTCAATTAAATCAAGCCAAATACATGCTCAATTTCAAGAAATCCCAAAACAGCAATTTTAGCAATAACTGCAACTATCCACATAATTTCTTGCAAATTCTTCAAACAATACACACCCTCTAGCATCACATATCATGCTTAATTCAATTTAAGCCATGCTTACACAATTCATAACTCCAATCAAAGCAAAAGTGTAAATATCTAACTCAAATCACAAATATGTGCAAAAAAGACAAACGTTCCCAAACCTTATCTCCTTTGCTCCTACTCGTGAACTCCGCTCCCACTAGCTATTTCTTTCCCTTTTGCCGATCTAGGAGACTCCTCTGAACCACAAACCCACAACAACCAAGATCAATTCTATAATAACCCATATATACATATATAATTATATAAAACCTAGAGAAGAGGAAGAAAAATCTAAGACATCGCTAACCCATACTCACCTTTTGAGCTTTAAAATCACAAGCCAAACAACCCAAATTACTCAAGGAAAGGAGAGGGAGCAAGATTGTGCAAAGAAGAAGGAAGAACAAAGAAGAAGAAGAAGGAAAAGAAGAGAATGGCGTTAGAGAGGGAAGAGGAACGGGAATCAAAGGGAATGGCTGCCCTTTCTTTCTCTCTCTCTCTCTCACCAAACCCATTAAATGCTAACTTATCTTTTATGCCACATGTCATTCTCCCCATAAGACAATTGCCCCATAACACACCCTACTCCCATACACTACTATACACACTAAGTTATCTCTTGTTCACACCCTACTTCCATATACCCACTCATACACTAGCCTATCTCCTCTTCTCATACTAATACACATACAAACACATAAATTAAATAAATAATCCAATTTAACATATACATGTAACACATAAAAATACACACATACAGACACGGACAGGCTCAAACTACTCGGGTGGTTTTGGGGTGTTACATGTGCCATGTTATGTACTCGACGAGATGTTTCATATGCCTTGAGCATGACGAGCAGATATCAGTCAAATCCTAGTGAGAGTCATTGGATAGCTGTTAAGAACATCCTTAAGTACTTGAGAAGAACTATGGATGCATTCTTAGTATATAGAGGATTGGAAAATGAGCTAGTAGTAAATGGTTACACAGATGCAAGCTTCCAATTTGACAAAGATGACTACAGATCGCAGTCAGGATATGTGTTTATGTTAAAGGGAGGTGTTATAAGCTGGAAAAGTTCTAAAAAAAGCACTGTCACTGATTCTACAACAGAAGCTGAGTATATAGCAGCATCAGATGCAGCTAGAGAAGCAATATGGATCAAGAAATTCATTGTCGAACTGGGAGTAGTACCTAGTATCAAAAACCCAGTTGATCTTTTCTGTGACAATAATGGTGCTATTGCACAAGCGAAAGAGCCTAGATCCCATCAAAGATCTAAACATATACTCAGGCATTTTCATCTCATTCGAGAAATTATAGAGAGAGGAGACATCAAGATATGCAGAGTACCTACTGATGACAACATTGCTGATCTACTTACTAAGGCTCTCCCATAAACTAAACATGATGGACATACTAGGTCAATGGGTATTAGATATATGTATGATTGGGCCTAGTGCAAATGGGAGATTGTTAGTGGTTTGCCCTAGGCTAAATATTTAGACCTTGATGTAATCATTGCATTTTCATTTATATAATGGTTTTCTTTACATTATTATTATTGGCATGTCATATTATTGTAATGTTTATGAATAACCATGTTATTCATGTCATCACTAGTCATTTATCACTAAAGGGCATTGTGAGGCACGTCGGACCTAACCAAGTTCCCGGAGACCAGCTTTTAGGGCCCGAGAGGGGTTTGTATCTTTTGATCTTGGGCAATGATGAGATATTTTGGACACCTCCTTTCAATAGAACATTGGAAAGATCATCTAATCCCATGAAGCCTTTAGGCACCTTTGAGGTATTTTGGAGTCGCCACCCAATTTACAAGAAATTAGAAAAGTTCGTTTAACCTCAGGGTCTAAACCAGAGAAAGATTCATAACTTTACTCTTATTAATGCCTTGGTTAATTATAAATGGGTTTTTAATTCTAAAAATTTCATCTCTTCTCACACGGTCATGCATAAAAAAAATAAAGCGCAAATCAAACATGAAAGAAAACAGTAAAGAAAGCGGTAAAATAAAGCATGCCACAAAAAAAGTAAAGATAAAATTGGGACAAAATACAATCCCCCAAATAAAATCAAACAAAACATAAGTAAATAACAAGATTAAATAAAGAAATAAACATACATAAATCGGGATATTATTTAAAATTGGAACATTAGTTCCTTCATGTTCACTTTAGAAAATCGAAGAGCTATTTTGGTATACTTGGAAAAATCGGGATGAGTGATCCCATTTTAAGAAAATTAACTCTTCCTTTTTAAAGTGAGTTTTTATGGATTAAAATTAGGACATTGGTCCCATTTTATTAGAAAAAGATCCAAATTTATTAATATAAAAATTTTTTATGACTTTTAATTAACGTGCATAAAAATAAATAAATTAATTTATTATAAATTACATAATAAAAACAAATAAAAGGAAATAATGAAAAATAAATAAAATGCTAAAAAGGACAAATTCCACCAAAGTGGTGTCTTCAAATCTCCATGAGCTCCCATTTGCCATTGGAAAAGCTCACAGATGAAAAATAAGTATTAAAATAGAAAAAACACAAATAAAAGTGATGTTAGTAATAAAAAATGAATTTAAACAGGTAACATGTAAAAATGAATTGAAATAAATAAGAAAATGCATCATGTATGACAAATCAATCAAATGACCTAATAAAAATAAGTAACTTAACATATTAACAATTCAACATGCATAAAAAGCATAAATGATAATAATAATAATAATAATAATAATAATAATAATAATAATAATAATAATAATAATAATAATAATAATAATAATAATAATAATAATAATAATAATAAGAGTAACAACAAAGGTAATGATGATGATAATAATAATAATAATAATAATAATAATAATAATAATAATAATAATAATAATAATAATAATAATAACAATAAAACAAAAGTAATAATGATATTAATAATAACAATAATAATGATAAATAATAACAATAAAAAAGATGAACAATCAAGCAAGAAAAAATAAAAAGAAACAAAATAGACAAAACATGTTAAAGCATGTTAAATAATAATAAAACACAACAACAACAATAATAATAATAATAACAACAACAACAATAACAAAAGATGAACAATCAAATAAATATGCAAGAATAAAATAAAATATGCTAAAAATATTAAATCACATAACTAAATCACATAAACAAATTAAAAAATAACAAAAGATTTAACAATCTACATGATGACTATTTAATTGAAAACAAATATTAAATTAAAAAATGTGCCTAGAATGCTTACCCTCAAAATTTTATTTGATGAATGAAGGTAGATGATCAATTTTCTTATCTTAATTTATAAGAATATGATTAGAAAAATGAAATATTGAAGAGGAATTTTATCTCAAGAACAAAAATTAGCCTTTTTTGTCTCAAGGAAAAAATTATTAAATAAAAAGAAGAAAATTCCTAATAACAAAAATTGTTCTTTTTTCCTTAAGAATTAACTTGGAAAAATCAATTGGAATATTTGGAGAATTTTTCTTGAAGAAGAAGAAGAAGAAGAAAATATTTTTCTTAAGAAAAATCCTCCCCCTAATTCTCTTCCAAAAAATCATTTTATACCTTCTAAAAAAATCAGATTTTTGTTGAATTAAATTAAATCAATTTAATTCTCAGAATCACAAAAAACTGAAGAATTTTAAAGGTTTAGAAGACAAAAGGTTTTAAAATTAAAGTCTACAAAAAAAAAATGAGTAAAAACACTCAAAAAGGGCCAAAAAACGCCCAAAGGGCTGCTGGAGGGACGATAGGCACGCGGCAGGGGCGAGCGACGCCCGTCGGCAGGCGCGAGTGATGCCCCGCGCACTGCGGCCGTCGCCCAGCTCACGCCTCACTCTACGCAAGGGACGCTCGCGCGCATGCCCAACGCGTTGCCGAAGGCCGACGTCCAAATTTTTTATTTTTTTAAAAAAATTTTGCTAAAATACTATAATTTCAAAACTCACTTTTTTCTTAAAATAATTTTTAAAACATATTTTTAATAAATTAATTTTGACAAGGAAACCATTACTTTCAACTTTCATTTTTGCCTATAAACAGGCACAATTAATTTCATCATTGGGTAATCTTGATCTAGGCTGCCTTGGGACCTGGTGTCTACAGGCATAAAATTAAATTAAGACTAGTATAGATTTGATCAATAATCATTAGGTGATTATATATGGTGATATAAATCAATTCTGTAGGTACTTGTTAGAGAAAAAAGTACTGGATAGACCCATTATGAGATCACTATATGGGATAGTGTCATAAGTGATTTTATAATAGATATGTTATTGAGTCCTTTGAACTGAGGTTATCAAGGTTTCCTACATGAGGAACATTATATTTTGACATAATTAAACATTATCTTTAATCGGATAATTATAAAGTTTATGATTAGACATTATGAGAATTATGCAGAGGAAAGTGAACAATCAAGATGGAATTTGTCCCTCTCTTATGAGAGGGATATCTATTGGGCCGCTCGATAAGTAGGACTGTAAAATGCATGGCCGTGCTCGAATGAATTGATAGTGTGATCAATGTCATTTGAATTTATCAGTCTACTTTGTGATTAGGAAATTATATGTTTGAATAATATAAGTTTGACATGGACCATGACTTATGTTGAAACAAGATATCATGTGGTAAAAGGATAATAACATGTTCTGTTATCAGGTTAAAATCGGACTAACGATATTTATATTATTTTGGTAGTCATAATGTCTTGCTAAAGACCAATTATGACTTGTAAGCCTATTATGGAATTGGGCCCACTACCAACTTGATATAAACCTATTGGATCACACACCAAGACCATAATGAATAGACTGGATTTTATTTAGGGTATTTCGAAATTATATAAATATAGATATTTATATTTAATTTTGAAATTATATAAATATAATATTTCTTATTATTTTGAATAAGAAATATATATATATATATATATATATATCTTTTATTTTGAATAAGAGATAATATCCCTAATTTATCTCTCTAGGGTTTAAGTTTACACACACATATAAATATAGATATATGTTTAAGATAAACTTACACTTATTTTCATTTTAGAGAGTGGTTGCACTTTTTACAAACCCTAGTCATCACTTTAAAAACCGTAGCCGCCACTTTACTTTGTGAAAGAAAACGAAGAGAAAATTTGTTAAAAATCCAGTCGCAAGAGAGGCAGCTAGCACCCCTGCAATTACCTTCATCGATTCGTGCATGTGGATACTGGTAGAGGGCATTCGTGATTGTAGCAGCGCCTGTTATCCGATCAAACAAGGTGTTAGTTCATATGTTAGCATACTTACAAGTCGGTAATTTTATCCCTCTTTTGAATCAGTTGGATCGCATGGATCCTATTTGGGTTTTGTTTATTTTTCCGTTACGTTAATATGTTTTCATTTCTCCTAAAACCCAATAGGTTCAGGATAAAGAGTTTTTTGTTGATTTAATAGAGTTGCCATTCCATGAATTTGACTTGATTCTGGTAATGGATTGGTTGTATAAACATCAGGCTGTAGTTGATTGTAACAAGAAAATAGTGGTGCTTAGAAGGCCAGACCAGTCTAAAGTGGTTGTTCGCGAAACTTACTCGAATCCTATGATTAATGTGATATTAGCCATGCAACAAGCAGTATTTAAGGAAAGGGCATGAGGCATTCTTAGCTTTGGTGTTGGATTCTAAATGGGGACAGGTAAACCTACAATATATACCTATGGTGAATGAATTTCCCAATGTGTTTCTGGAAGAGTTACAGGGTTTGCCACCTGAAAGGGAAGTCGAACTGTCCATTGAAATTCCACCGAGTACAACACCGATATCTAAGGCTCCCTATCGTATGGCTCCCACTGAGTTGAAAGAGTTGAAAACTTAACTACAAGAGCTACTAGATAAGGGATTTATAAGGCCTAGTGTGTCTCCTTGGGGTGCTCCGGTTTTGTTTGTCAACAAGAAAGATGGTACTTTGCAAATGTACATCAATTATCGACAAATCAATAAGGTGACAGTGAAGAACAAATACCCATTGCCTAGAATTGAAGATTTGTTTGATAATTGAATGGATTTGTCGTGTTTTCTAAAATTGATCTACAGCTGGGATGTTACCAACTTCGAGTGAAAGATGTAGATGTCCCGAAGACTTCTTTTAGGACTCGATATGGCCATTATAAGTTTTAGTAATGCCATTCAGGTTGACCAATTCACCGGCTTCTTTTATGGACTTGATGAATCGGGTGTTCAGGCCATATCTGGAATAGTTTGTTGTAGTGTTTATTGACAACATACTAGTATATTCAAAGAATGAGAAGGAACATGAAGAACACTTACGAATTGTACTTCGAACACTGAGGGAGAAGCAATTATATGCAAAGCTCAGTCAGTGTGATTTTTGGATTAAAGAAGTATCATTTTTGGGTCTCATTGTGTCTTCAGAAGGCATTAGAGTTGATCTAGTTAAGATTGAAGCAATTGTGAATTGGAAACCGCCTCAAAATGTACTAGAAGTCAGAAGTTTCTTGGGGCTAGCTAGTTATTACCGACGATTTATCAAGGGATTCTCTATTATTGCCTCTCCCCTTACCAAGTTGCTTCAGAAAGGAGTCAAGTTCAAGTGGACAGATAGATGTCAAGAAGTTTTGATCAGTCGAAACAAATGCTTGTTGAAGCATCGGTGCTTACTCAACCTACTCTGGGGTAAAGAGTATACCATGTACAGTGATGCTTCGAGGATTGGTTTGGGATGTGTATTGATGCAGGATGGTAAAGTGATAGCATATGCGTTGAGACAACTAAACCTCATAAAAAGAATTACCCCACTTATGATCTGAAATTAGATGCAGTTGTTTTTGCACTGAAAATTTAGCATCATTACTTGTATGGTGAAAGATGCAGAATTTATACTAATCATAAAAGTCTCAAATACTTGCTTATATAGAAGGAACTTAATTTGAGGCAATGTCGGTGGCTTGAATTATTTAAAGATTACGATTGCATAGTGGATTATCACCCGGGCAAGGCTAATGTAGTTGCTGATGCTTTAAGTAGGAAGTCATTTTCATCCTTGACATTGCGACATATTAAGTGGAAGTTGGCATCTGATGGAGCTTTGATAGCTCAATTAAAAGCTAAACCTAATCTGAGACAGATAATTATTGATGCTCAAAAAAGTGACCACAAGCTACAACAAATAAGGAAGCTATAGTATGAAGCTCACAACGCTATTTTTACAATGCACCCAGGAGGTAATAAGATGTATCAAGACTTTAAGCAATTCTACTATGGCCAGGCATGAAGAAAATTGTGGCTGATTATGTGTCTAAGTGCTTGACTTATCAGCAAGTGAAAGCTTAACACCAAGTCCCATTTGGTTTACTAAATCCCATTTCGATTTCATAATGGAAATGTGATAACATTACCATGGACTTTGTGATAGGTCTTCCGGTGACACAAAATAAGTATGACTCTATATGGGTAATAGTTGACCGGCTTGCAAAGTCAGCTCATTTTATATCGGTTCGACTCAATTACTCCATAGACCGTTTAGCTAAACTATATGTGAATGAGATCATTCAATTGCATAGTGTTCCTTTATCTATTGTGTCTGATAGGGATCCAAGATCTACCTCGACATTTTAGAAAGAATTACAGTCTGCCCTTGGTACTTGGCTTAATTTCAGCACAGTTTTTCATCCTCAGACGGATGGGCAATTTGAGAGGGTTATATAAGTACTGGAAGATATGCTTCAAGGATGTGTTCTAGATTTCCTTAGAAGTTGGGACAAGTACATCTCTTTGATGGAATTTCCATATAATAACAGTCATCAAGTAAGCATCAGCATGGCACCGTATGAAGCTCTTTATGGTAGAAAATGTCAAACTCCTATATGTTGGATAGAATTGAGTGAGCACTAAATATTTGGTCCTGATTTGGTGAAAGACACTAAAGAGAAAGTTTGAATTATCCAACAAAGGTTGAAAGCTGCTAGTGATTAACAGAAATCTTATGTAGACTTAAAGAGGAAGGACATTTAATATGAAGTTGGCGATAAAATCTTCCTGAAAGTATCACCATAGCGAAAAGTATTATTGTTCGAAGAGAAAGGAAAGTTAAGTTCGAGGTTGATTGGCCCATATGAAGTACTTGAAAGAGTTGGCCCAGTAGCTTATCGGTTAGCCTTACCTCTAGAATTAGCAAAATTACATGATGTGCTCCACGTGTCCATTCTTCGAAGGTATCGATCAGATGACTCTCACATTCTGCCAGTGTAATGGCCCGAAATATACCCTAGTAGTAATTTGGTCTAATTAGGGTAATTGGGTAAGTTTAATTTGAGTTTGCTAATTTTGGACTTAAGTATAATTGGAATGAGGATCTAATTGCATAAAGTAAAATAAGTTAAGTGGCCATTATGTAGTTATGCATGATTAAGTTTAAGTAGGATTTATTAAGAGTTAGTGGAGATTAAATTAAGCTAATTGAGATTAAGGGAATTGAAGTGGATTTCGAGTGTCACTTTTTGCTTTTGCCACCTCCACTCATGCCATGCAATATAAGCTTTTGGAGAAGAGAGAATGTCCATTTTCTACATGTGTGTTCTTCGGCCATCTCTCTCAATTCTTCCTTGTTGTTCTTCTTCTTCTTTCGTTTCCCTTCTTTAAGTTAATCCATTGCATTTCTGTTGATTTGGTCAAGTGAATCCTAAGTGGTATTGTAATTGTTAGCAATCAATGTAAGTGGTTTAGTAAATTGCTCTTCATCTTCTTCTACTCCTTCTTTGTTTCTGAGTTGTCATGGAATTGATCCCTTTGTTTCCAATTCTGGAATTGGATAATGGTTGCAGTGGTAGAAACAAAGAAAGACAAGGGGAAGGAGAAAGTGGGAGAACCTAGTGCCAAGTGAGCACATAGGAGCATATGAGATCAAGGTTTGGGGAAAACTCTATTTTGTGTGTTAAATTGATTGTGTAGAAACTCTAAAATGCATGTTTGAATTGTGTGTTTTATTGAGGTAAAAATATGTATTTACGTTATGTGATGAGTTGATTGTTGCCATGAGTATTTTGACCTAGCATGTATTTCTGTTTTGGAAGAATTGTGGAATTGCTATACAAATTGTGAATGATTTGTTGTTTAATGAGATATTGTTTAGTGAGTTTAAGCTTGGTTAGTTTAACATGGTGTAAATTGACCTATTGGAATTGTCTAGGTTATAACTTGAATTGTATAACTCAAAAATGAATGAAACTCAAGGAATTAGGTTGTTAAGAGATGTTGCTATAAATGTGTAGAAATGCTCATGTTGAATTGAGGACTCTAAGGTCTTCAAAAATGCCTAATAACTTTAGTTAAATCCTGTAGGAGTGCCTTTGGAGCAAGAGGTGTTCCATTGGCCATAATTCCTTAATCTTAAGATCAAAAATAATGAGAATTGTGCCATTGTAGACTTAACATGAAGATAAATAATTGGTTAGAAGGCTTTGATGGCAAAAGATGATGTTAGGATGGGTTTTGGAAGTCATTTGTGTGGCTATGGCAAAGTGTATGAGAAAGAGGTTTGTGGATTGGAGCTTTAAACATGTAGTTCAGGTTCTGTCACGAGCGCGATAGGGGTCGCCGGTGTGACAGAATACTCTAATGGGAAAAGATGTTAAGTTGAGTTATGTCATAGGCACGGGCATTGCCACGAGCATGATAGAAGTGGTCGGTTGGTTCTGTCATGGGCGCGACTTGTGTCGCGAGCATGATAGAAGGGAATGCTTGAGTCTGTCGTGAGCGCGACCATGACACACCTATGTGTTATGAAGACTTTATAGTTAACCTATGTTGGTTGAATTAATGTGTTTGACTAATGTATGATTATGTATATGGAAATTATAAATGTGTTATACCATGTGAATACATGTGTGATGATGTGTGGATTATGAAATAAGCCATATGTGTAAGTAAGTTACTAAGTGATTTGATATTGACTATTGAGATTAAATGATGCTATACTATGCAAGTAATTGAACAATAATTGGATAAATAATTTAGCCTGCAAGTCGAGTAGTGGATAGATAGGCATGCCTATAAGGTCTAAGTGCTGCAGCCGAAACATTTGATTCCTTTGGGAATCCCTAATGCATATTGAATACTTCTAGGGTTCACTAAAGTGCTTATTTATATATTACTAATTTTTTCTGTACCTACGGGTACTGATGTGAAAGTGTGTATCTTCGGATACAAAAGTGATTATGGTACTCTCGAGTACTGATGCGATACCCGTTATCCACGTCTTTGAATTGCAGGCAAGGCAATTAATGAATGATTAAATAATTATGGACAATGTGAATTGTATGCGATAAAAGAATGTGAATGTGATGCATTATAAGATTGTTTTGTGAAGCTGTTATAACTGAACATGATTTGCTAATGATGCAATATGTATATCGAGTTCTACTTAATGCTATGCTTTTAAAGTATGTATTTTGACAAGGCATGATTATTAAATATGTATCTCTTATTGCTCAAAGAACGTTATATATGTGAATATTGTATATTGTATGTTGTTTTCCCCACTAAGTGTTATCGCTTAGCACGTGTTTTCTAATCCATGTAGGTTCTGAAGCGAAGCGAACTTGAAAGACGGTCCCACATTACTTTTGGTCAACACACTAGGATTCACTGCGTAGTGTAGGTTTTGGCATTTTGTGTTATGTAAAATGTAATTAATGGCTTTTGGCATGTAAGGAGTGATAATGTAACACTGAACTTGATATGTAATATAGTTAAAAGCATGTATAAGTATGCGTTATGTTAAATGATTTCGCTGCATGTTTGAAAGAAATTTATTAATTTAGGAATTTGCATGTGAATATGCTTTGTGATATGTCTGTGTAATGTGATGCGTGGCGACTATTCTCGACTACCTTAGCGAAGCTAAGGGAGTGGTCGAGAATGGGCGTTACAGCCAGTGCAAGATATACAGGTACAACCAGACTTCTCATATGATGAAGAACCTAAGGCAATATTGGCTTGGGAAGTGAGACAAGTTCGGAATAAGAAAATTTTGTTTGTGAAAGTGCTTTGGCAACAACACGAAATGGAGGAAACGATGTGGGAACCCGAGGCAACGATAAGAGCTTAGTATCCACAATTATTCAGTTCAGGTATGAATTTCAAGAATGAAATTCTTTAAGGGGGGAAGAAATGTAAGGCCTCGACTTGTACCCTAATCGTTAAGCGATTACCAGAAATTTTTTTATATATATTAAAAACAATATAATAATGTTCACTTAATTACCAATATTTCTATAAATTGCCGTTTACAAGTTAGCTCGCCGATATACCTATAATTGTCCAATTTTACTATTCATTTGGTAAAAAAATTAACATCTTAAATCTTAACCTACCCAACCTACACGGCAAACAATTCCACAGCCCCGAGGGCACAATAATAAATAAACAATATATTGTCCATCTATATCATTCATCCCAAACAAAACTTATACCACAAGTCCTATTTCATATACATACATAACCATACATGTTCTGTATATTTTTTGACATAACTTCTAAAGTTGGTCACATATAACCGAATACACTTCTATACATATACATATCTATATACATATACGCTTATACATACCACATCCTAACTAGCTATATACATATACATGCCATACGAGAATACTTCCTTCTTTACTTCCTCCTTCAAGACTAAGCTCCCATGTATGCTTTATTCTGCTCCACTACTAGGACATACACGCAGTAAACACTACGTGCTGAGCATTAAACATGCTCAGTGGTGGCTATAGATTTATGAATTTCCAAACATTGTACACATGCATTAAAAATGTTAACTTTTCCCCATGATTTTGTTTTCTTTGGCTCAAAATAACTTCATAAATCAACTCCAGACACCCAAAAATATATCTAGGTACCCTTAAATTAAATTTAGAACTTGAAACCCACTTACCCAAATTCAAGTCCTACACTTATCCCTTGTTTTTATCCACTTCTTTAGCTCCAATGAAGGACTAGGGACCCTAAAGTGTAACTTGAGAGGCTAAATCTTATTTAAAGTGCTAGAATTTGGCAAGAAATTAAGAAATAAAGAAGAAAAAGGAGAAAGGAAGTGAGAAACTCACTTCGGCCAAAGAGGAAGAGGGACAACCGAGGGAGATAAGGATTACGGCCACTCCCATTTGCCTATTAATTCCTATTTATACTGGTCAAAGTGGGTTGGACCTTGGTCTAACTACTCAAACCGAAAATGCGATTTTAGGCCCGAAAATGCAATTTTCTGTGGTTTTCTCATTTTCCAACTCCAAATCCTCCCAAATTCAATTTTAAAATTCATAACATATTAAAAATAGGCTGGACCCAAAATTTTGGCCCAATCGGAGTCCCTTTCTGGCTCGGTTCAATCGAATCGATACGGTCAGGAATTTTCGGTGTTCTCGAAAAATTTCTTTTTTTCTACCAAAAATTTCTAAATATTATTTTAGGCCAATCTGGAAATTTTGGTGATTTTTGGAATACATTTACTATTTTTAAAGGTTCGGTCAAACCTTTGGTCAAACTGATTACTTTTCAAACCGAACCGCTACTTTTTCGTATTTTTTACTTTTGGAGACCTATTTGATCTCAATTTCACTTCAAATTTCAACTCCGGACTCACCGTGACTAATATTTTTCGATAGTTAAATAAAATATTTTTTGCCTCCGGAGGCACTATTTATCCCTAGAGCACTATTCACTATCGGGAAATACTATTCACGGCTGACCCGGTATTGGGGACATTATAACAAGAGTGGCCGAGAATGTGTATTTTGTTAAGTATTTGTGTAACGCCCGTTCCCGACCGTACAAATAATGACGCCAAATCTTGCATCTTTCACCGTATAAATAATGACACCAAATCTTTAAAGCAAACGCTATTGCAGCTAACTCAAGATCATATGCTGGGTAATTCTGCTCATGCGGTTTTAGCTTTCTCGAAGCATAAGCTATCACTTTACCATCTTACATCAATATACAACCCAATCCAATTTCAGAAGTATCGCTATACATAGCGTACTCTCTACCAGAAATGGGTTGAGTCAGAATCGGTGCTTCAACTAACATCCTTTTCAACTGTTCAAAACTAACTTGACACTTATCTGACAATACAAACTTAACCTCTTTATGAAACAACTTGGTAAGCGGAGAAGCTATAATTTAAAACCCTTTCACAAAACGCCTATAACAACCCGCTAAACCCAAGAAACTTCTAATCTCAAGAACATTACTGGGCAGTTTCCAACTCACGACTGCTTCTATCTTAGTAGGATCAACTTTAATGCCCTCAGAAGAGACAATATGACCCAAGAAAGATACTTCTTTAAGTCAGAACTCACACTTGCTAAGCTTAGCATACAACTGATGTTCACTCAAAGTCTGAAGCACAATTCTCAAATATTGCTCATGTTCTCTCTTATCTTTCAAATTCACAAGTATGTCATCAATAAATACCACAACAAACTGATCCAAATACGGCTTGAACACTCTATTCATCAAATCCATGAATGCCTCAGGCGCATTGGGTCAACCCGAATGACATTACTAGGAATTCATAATGACCATCGAGTCCTGAATGCAGTCTTTGGTATGTTCTCCTTCTTAACTTGTAGCTGATAGTATCCTGATCACAAATCGATCTTTGAAAACATTCCAGCTCCCTTCAACTTATCAAAAAAATCCTCAATTCTAGGTAAAGGATATTTGTTCTTCACTATTAACTTGTTAAGCTGTCTATAATTAATGCACATCCTCATTGTACCATCCTTCTTCTTAACAAACAAAACTGGAGCTCCTCGGGGTGATACACTTGGTCATATAAAACCCTTATCTAACAACTCTTGCAACTGAGTCTTTAATTCTTTCAACTCAGTAGGAGCCATACGATAAGGTTCCTTAGAGACAAGTGCAGCACCCGGCACAATCTCAATTGACAGCTCCACTTTCCTTACAAGTGGTATACCAGTCAACTCTTCTGGAAACACATCAGGAAATTCTTTCACTACTGGTATATCATGTATTCTAACTTATTCCCTCTTTGAATCTAACACAAGAGTTAGGAAAGTTTCACATCCTTTCCTCATACACCGATAAGCTTGCATAGCAGAAATTATATCTACTAAAGAATTAGAATGCATACCCTTCACAATCACCTTAGAATGTTCTGAACTTCTAAGCACAACTGTTTTCTTTCTACAGTTAACAATAGCTTGGTGCTTACTTAACCAATCCATCCCCCAAATCATATCAAACTCATCAAAAGGCAATAATATCAAATCTATAGAAAATACCTGACCTTGTACCACTAAAGGGCAATCTCTATACACCTATTCACATTAATATTATTCCCCAACGGACTAGTCACACACATATCATATTCTAAATGATCAACTGAAGACATTTTATCACATAACTTCTTAGAACATACATATGAATGTGTGGATCCAGGGTCAATTAATGCAAACATTTCCATATCAAAGAGTAAAAATGTACCAGCTATAACTTTTGGTGCATCCTTGTAGACATCGGGTCCTGAGGCGGTCCATATCAGAGTTATCCAATGATGATGAGACGCCTGTTCATGGGTAAAAAAGGTTGGAAGTGATGATTTTCTTGTCACTATTGCTTTTTAGAACCAAAAAAATAAATAAAAAAATTAAAAAGGGAGATTTAAAATTATAGTATTTTACTCAAATTTGTCTTTTAAAAAAAAAATTCGGACGTCGGCGGCGTGCTGCAGCAGTACGCAGCGCTCAGCGCCTGCACACGAAGTGCCAGCGCGCTTGGCATCGCACGACCACCGACGCCCGTTGGTCGCCGAATCCGCCCAAAACAGCCAAAAATCAGTTTTTTGGCCTTTTCTCAGGATTTTTTCCCCAGGATTGCTTTTTTATCCCATTTTTTGTGAATTTTCATGATTTTTTCCATTTTTAAAATATAAATAAATAATATTTGAATTAATTAAGGGTTTTTTCCTAAATTAACTAGGTTTTTCATATTTTATCATATAAATAGAAAAAGATAAAAAGAAAAAAGGGGGGAGGCAACCAAAAAATTTCAGATTTCATTTTCTTCTTCTTCCAAAAAATGCTCTTCTCCTTCAATACTTCTTTAGATGGAATTTTATTGATAGAGAATTGATTTTTAGACAAATAACATAATTATTTGTTCTTAAATCTAATTTTCTCACTTTCTTTTATTTTATTTTTTCAACTAAGCTCTTTCAAGGATTTTACATTGAATTCTTTTGATGAAAAATTGATTTTGGGAACAAAGAAAATAATTTTTTGTTCTTGAAGTCCAATTTTTCATTTGATTTTCAAAAAAAAACAAGATTTTTTACAATTATTTTTCTAAAGAGAATAGATTTAGACCTTTTTGTTTTCTTTTTCTTACATTTTTTTTGTTCTTGAGACAAAGAGAATAATTCTTTGTTCTTTATAGTTTTTAATTTCTTCCATTTTTTAGCAAATTTTCTTCATTGGAATAAAATTCCAACTTTTTCTTACTTTTATTTCTAATTTGTGGATCAAAATAAGAAAATCAATCATCATTTTTCCCTCCATCGAATCCCAATTCTGAAGGTAAACATTCTGAACCCGATCTCATAGTTTTATTTTTTTATTTTTTTTATTGTATTATTTTTATTACTTATTCACAATTAATTGATTAACATTAAGTTTGTATTGTTTGCATTTATTTATTTATTTATTCAATCGTTTATATATTTGGTTTATTATTGTGTTTATTATTATTATTATTTATTGTTTTTATGTTTATTATTATTATCATTGTTATCATTGTTATTGTCATTTTTATTATTTTATTATAATTGTTATTATTATGATTATTATTATTTATTATTATTATTACCATTGTTATTATTTTTCATTATTGTTCTCATTATTATTTTTTATGTTTTTGTATATTAATATGTTAATTAATTAATATGTTGATTTATTTGTTTCAATCATGTCATTTAACTTATTTGTCATTCATAATGCATTTTTTTCATTTATTCTAATTTATAAATATTTTAATTTATTTGTCATTTTTGGATGTCATCTTATTTTATTTTATTTTAATTTATTATTGATTATCTCATGTATTTAATTGATTTTTCTTGATTACATCACTAACATTAATTTTATTTGTGTTTATTTTTTTATTCTAACACTTATTTTCTTTGCTTGGGCATTCCCGCGAGCACACGGGGAGATCCAGGAGGGTTGTTTGATTTGAACTTTCATTTTATTATTTTTATTATTTTCTTTATTTGGCTTTTTTATTTATTTTGCCATATAATTTTTAATAAAATTGTTTATTTTATACATGCTTAAAAGAAAATCACAAAAATATTTATATTAATTAATTTAAAATTTTTCTAATAAAAATGAGACCAATGTCCTAATTTTTCATTCAAATAAACCGTCACATTTAACACTTTTTCTCTTAAAGTATACATGCGAGGACCAATGTCCTCATCCCTAATAAATACCCCGTTTTCTATATGATTTACATTTCATTTATAATGGGGGTTGTATTCCACCCCTAATTTTGTCGTAATTTATTGGGTTTTCATTTTACCTTATTTTAGTCTTACTTTTATTTACCGCTTTCATTACGTGATTGACTAGCGTTTTAATTATTACATTGAAACGAATGAGAAAATGAATGGAATCTTAAATTTAAAACTCAATTATAATTTAATAAAGGTACGAATAAATGGGAAGTCCCAAACCTTCTTTGGTCTTAGGCTCAACAAGATTAGAGGACCATCTCAATATCCTATTGGGGTAGGGTCTCCAAAACATCTGTTGTTGCCCAAAATAGGCCCAATTTGCATGGTCTTGGGCAGATTAGATGATCCTTCCAGTATTTTATTGAAGGAAGTGTCCAAAATATCTCTGGCTTGCCCAAAATAGACGCATATGCATCGTCTTAAACTTCACAAGATTAGATGACCTTTCCAGTGTTCTATTGAAAGGAGGCGTCCAAAATATCTCTGATTGCCCATAATAGACACACATGCACTATCTTAAGTTCAGTGAGGCTAGACGACTTTTCTCAATGTTTTATTGGGTGGCGACTCCAAGAAACCTCCTTGTTGCCCAAAATAGATGCCCTTATAATCTCTTACAAGTTTCATAAAGCTCTCTCGAACACCCTAAAAGCGAGTTTTCGGGGCCCACGGAGTTCGGAGCGTGTCACAGTGGCGACTCTACTATGTATAATCGAGACTGCACTTCGAAAATACCTTGGGTAAAACATATAATTGAGTTTTAATTTAAAAATTTCATCCCTTTTCGAAATTGCATTGCATATCACTAGAGCCTTAAATCTATGCTAGTTTGCACCCTCTATCAGGCCCGGTGCGTTCCCGAAACACGACCCTATGTTCACTCAATATAAGAAAATGTCAAAGATAATCACCAGCCCAAGTCTCGTACGGTTTGGTATATTAAATGGAGACCCGACCGGTCGTTAAGCTCGTGACGAGTTAGACCTGTTGGTAGGGACCATGCTTGGGCAGCCTTAAAGTATCATCACCCTGGCCAAAGCTCATATAATGAAAGTAAATACTTCCCTTAGGTGGTATGAACCATAATACCTTGCTTGCTGTATGGATCATTATGTATTGGACAAACCCAAATAGATTGGTTGATCACCTAATCAAAAGCTTTCATACCCTGATAGGCCCATGTCGATTTATTCAGACTGCCTAAATACACAATAATCAAAACCCATACGTATGCACATTAGTTAAGAGAGGTTATGCTGCCGGTTTTTCACCGTACACCATACGCGTCCATTGGGTTCCCTACTGAACCATGGGCCAAGCCCACTTAGGAAAGAGACCGCACGACCTCTTGTGTGGGAGTGATAAGGTTGGAAGGATCTACTTACTTGCATGTGGTTAATGATGTTGCATTGCATATTCATGCATTACATGTCATTCATGCACATAAAGACATGAAAAATCTATACATTTCATTTCGTGTGTACATTTTATTCTGTGCATATAATCTTTACATGTACATATCTTCCTGTATATAAATTTATTCCATACATTGCATGCATCATTCTAACCTCTTTGATTTTTTTCAGCCATTGTATACTATTTGTTGCATAGCACGATCATGCATTACATGTTATTCAAGCATCATTCTAACTCCTTGATTTTTTTCAGCCATTGTAGACAATTTTTCTAGTTGGTTAAGGGGTTCTTTCGACTGCTTTATCAGAATTTGATTGAGCAACCAGAATTAAAATCAAGTGCAATTAACAGGGATTCAGGATAATTTTCAGAAATGACCAATTTGCCACAAGAGACTAATGAGGACACTCAAGCCATGATTGCCGAAGAGGTCGAAAGAAGGCTGGAGGATTTTGAGAATTTATGATGGCCATGATAAGCAATCTAACAGCAACCATGGCAGCCCCTGCCGGGCCAAACCTAGTCGTTTCCCCTGTAGGACGAAATGAGTGGGAGGGGATTAGAGAGAATCTGTAATGGCCCCAATACCGGGTTAGCTGGAAATAGTATTTCCTGATAATGAATAGTGACACCGGGATAAATAGTACTTCCCGGAGTCGAAAAATATTTTATTTGATTAATGAAAAATATAAGTCACAATGAGTTCGAGGTTAAAATTTGGAGTGAAATCGGGGTCAAATGGGGTCTCAAAAGTCAGAAATAAGAAAAAGTAGCAGTTTCGATATGAATAGTAACTAGGTTGACTGGGAGTTTGACCGGACCATAGAGAGTGCTACAGACTTCAGAAAAATAATCTAAGAATATGGACGTACTCGTATTGATGAGTAGAATCATATGGTAATGAAAAATTTAATTTTGGTGACTGGAAAATTAGGTTATCGGACTGGTACATAATTAACAGACCGAAAAATGATTTCCGATTAACCCCAAAATATTATTGGAGTTTAATAAATATATGTTAAGAATTTTGGAGTCATTTTCATAAGGAATTGACCTTAGGGAGTAAGGAAAAATATGTGATTTCGGTTTGAATAGTACTCAATTGACCGAAGGTTTGACCGAGGCTTTAAAAATAGTAAATGATGTCCAAATATAGTACGAATTTCCAGATAGGCTCTAAATGATATGTAGAAGTTTTGGTAGTAAAACAGAAATTTTTCGAGAACATTGATAATTATTGATCTGGACCGATTTGATTGAACCGGACTGGAAATGAACTCCGATTGGGGTGAAATTTTGTGTACAGCCTAGTTTTTACAAGATATGAATTATGGAATCAAATTTGGAGTGATTTGGAGTTGGAAAATGAGAAAACCATAGAAAAGTTGCATATTGGGCCTAAAAGTGCAATTGGACTTTATCAGGTGGACCATTGGTTGGACCAACTTGGGCCACTATAAATACACTTAAATGACAGAAAATTGGTTGAGTTATCCTTATCCTCTTCTGCCTTTTCTTCTTCTTGGTTGGCCGTGAGCTTTCCTCTCCCTTTTCCCTTCAATTTCCTTTAATTCTTGCTTGATTGTTTGTTTAATTCAAGCATCCAAAAGTTAATTCAGCCCCTATTTGTGATCATAGCAGCCTCTAGTGTCTAATTGGTGGGTTAAAAGCAAGGAAAATCAAGGATTGGAGGTTATGTCTTCAACAAGGGGTAAGTGAAATAAGTTGAATTAATTTGATTTATTAGTTCTAAATAATAGATTAGGATATGGTAAGAGTGTTTATGAAGTTTTATTTCATAAATTAAGAGGATTGATGAGTGTTTGTTGGTTATGTATTTTCGGCCATGGAGGAGAATCAAAAGGAAAAAGAGTTTTCCAAGGGAAAGGCTATGGAAAAGAAAGCTTGAGGAGGGTTAAGTATGGAAGTGAGGTTTGTAATTACCTAATCCATGAATTTCCTTTGGAAAAATTAGTTTCTATTATGTTTTATAGTGATTATATGTGATTTGCATGTACAATTGAAATTGAGGTGTTAATTGAGCTTAGGGAGGGTAACTAAGCCAATTAGAGTGATTAGAATGAAATAAAACTAAGTGCAAGTGTTAGACATAATGTGACATAATGGTATATTTAGGTATATTTGCGGTATACCTAGTTTTTAAATGAAATTAAATGGTATATACATGTGAATTGAGGTTGAATTTAGTGAATTGAGTGGTAAAGGGATGGAAACTAAAATGTTAGTGAAAAACCCTATAATGGCCGAATGGCTTAAGTAGAAGAATATGATAGATTATGTGGTATACATGTCATATGAAATGTAAAATGAATAAGTGAGTGAATTAGAAGTGAAAAGGAAAGTTTAGTGAAAAGAAATGCATGAGAACAAAATGATTGACTTAAGTGAACTTATGTTAAAAGCATGTGTAAATGAACAATAAGCTTAGAAAAATGATTAGGAACCTTGAAAATAACATTTGAAATGTTAAAATGAAATTAAAAGAATTTGTAAGGTGAAGTACTCGCCTTGGCCGAATGGTACCCTAGTGTACACTAGGGTATCTCTTGAGTATAACTGAAGATTAATGACTTAAAATGAATTTAGACATGAAAACAAGTGTCCATAAATTTATTTGGAATTTATGAAACATATATGAATATTTTTGAGTATGATATTCCATTATGCTCAAAGTGAAAATAAAATGTAAAATGTAAGTGAAAGTATAAAGTATGAAAATGCATTGATAAGTGATACGTTATATGTTACAAGTAAAATGAAAGTATTAAAAGTACAAACGTGGATTTGAAAAGGTAAATTTTGATAAATGTGGAAAATTTTGCCCTTAGTGGTCTGGCGGTTTAATCTAGTCCAGAATATGTTTGGCTAGCCATAGGGACACCATTGATACCGCGGTGCAGTCGTGATGACTTGCTTTGCTATGACAGATTCGCGATGGTCTCTCATAGCCCTCTGTTATATGTCATACATTACACGTCATACGTCATATGTTGCATAATGGAGTGATCCTTCGGGGTTTTTCCCTAGTGCAGTGCAGTAGGACTTTGGGGCCCACGTCCCGTATATCCAGTTTGCATATTTTCTGTCGGGATTGTACTAGAGGCATAAAAGTGATATGATTGCAAAATGTTTGAAAGTGCAAAAAGTGAAATGATCAAATGAAATATGACATGAGTGTAATATGACATAATGTAAAATGCAAAAGCATAATATGCCAAAGTATAACATGTAACAAGCCATAATGTAATATGCCATAATATGTAAAACATATAATGAATAAGAGCATAATGTATAAAAAGCCTAACTGTAATAAGCAGAATTGTAAAATGATATGATTCTGTCAAAAGTAAAATGACATGAAAATGTGAAAAGTAACATGAAAATAAGAAGTTATATGGAAAAGGACTCATATGAAAGAAAATAAAAGTTTAAGGATCAAAACGTAATTTACCGTAAAAATAATTAATCGTGAGACTAATTGGCAAATTATAAGCTAAGAAGTGAATAAAGGTGAAAATGTAGTGAATAAAAGACAAAATTACAAGTAAATGTTAAATGAAGGACCAAATTGAAATTTTGCCAAAAGGAGGGGCAAAATAGTAATTAAGTGTAAAAGTATACTAATAAGTAACATGTAAGTGAAAAGTGAAATTAATATGACAGTCCCGTGAAAAGTCCAAAGTCCAAAGTCCAGGGACTAAAATGTAATTTGCCATGAAAATGCTAAAACAAGGACTAATATGTAATTTGTAAGCCTAATAATGATTTAAAATGAAAAGAGAAATAAACTAGTGGCATTTCCGTAAATAACATCAAAAGAAGGGCAAAAATGTAAATTTGCCCTAAAATTGATAAAGTAAGGACTAAACGGTAATTTGTATATGAAATAATATGTTAAATGAATAAAAATGATTAAGTGAGTGATTAATGAATTTAAATGCAATGTAAAGATGTAATATGAACTAATATGTAAAATGAACATGAAAGTAATAATTTGAGGACTAAAATGTAAATCTACATGTCAAAAGTATAGAGAAGTGTTATAAGAATACCATTACTAGGAGTGTACACAGTTCGGTCCAGTTCGATCCTTTACAAATCTCCGTATTGTATTGAAATTTCGGTTCCTATAAATTTCGGTACAATTCGGTTCTTATTAACTTCGGTACAGTTCAATACAGTTCTTATAATTTTCAGTACAGTTCAGTTCGGTTATTCGGTTCTTTCGGTACAAAACAAAACAAGACAATACAATACAGTATTTCAGATAATTCAATATTTTTAAAAATTTACAATATAAATATACACAATAATAAATACAAATATAATTAAAATATCTCAACAAGTACATACAATTTTGCATTCAATTTTAAAAAAATATTTCAATTTATCCCTCTCCTTTATGAAAAGAGAAAAATATATTTTAACAATAGTTATTTTAGATGAAATTTTAAATTCGAGATAAATTGTTTCAATAAATTTCCTAAAATCTTAATATTCAATAAATTTAATTGGTAATTCATCTCTAATGATCATCCTAATTAAAGTTTATGTATAAGCCTATTGATCAAATTTTCAACTAACTAATGACGTATTATTAACGAATACCACAAAATCAAAAGTTGTGTGTGACTTATCCTTACTTTTAGATGTAGCCGCGGAGATTACGGTGGCAGCGACGAGAAAGAAGAAATGCAAGTATAAGCTAAAACTAACGGAAAAAATAGGAAAAATTGTAGGATTTTACACGATTTCGAGACAGAAAAGGAAGAGGCAGGCACAATTTAGGCTTTTTTTTTATTTTCTTTTATATATATATATAATAAAATATAAAACCGGTCGGATTCTGACGCAGCGAAAATATCTCAAAACAAAATAATTTTATTCCAAGTTGAAAAGTGCCCTCTAAACTAAAGTAACAAACAATTTATATGAAAAAAATAAAAAAATTACAATAATACCCCTAAAACTTTAAATTGAAAAACGAAACCCCAAATGTTATTTTTGAGGCACGAAATGGGCTGTTACAGGGGACTAAGCTTCGTAAAAGTCAACCGGCTCGAAATGGGCTTTCCAGAAACATATAATAATAAGCAAACGGACACCTGTAGCAAAAACTATAACAAAAACAATAATTAATGACGATTGGCCCATTCAACTCGCTCCAAATACTGAAAATTCAACTCGTCCGCATTAGATTCCCTTCAAAACTTAAAATAAAAAATATTTCTACTAAAATTTTTAAAATTTTATTCTTAATTTACTCTAAAAAAATTAATTAATAAGATAACTATATACTTATATAATTATATTATATATTAATTAATAAAATTTTATTAATATAATAATTGTATATAATTATATTATTAAAATATATTTTCAATTACTCACATAAAAATTGTGCTAAATACAGATGAGTATTAGTTAAGTAAAGCTAAAAATAAAAGAAATTAAAATTTTATTATAAATAATTATATATAATTTTATTTTTAATTTACATATTCATATAGGTATTGTGATAGAAATAGATGAGTATTAGTCGAGTGACATTAGAAGCAAATGAAATTAATTGATAAAATGATTATATAATAAATTATTTAGTTGTATATAATTACATTATTAAAATAAATCAATTATTCAAATATATATTGTGTCCAAAATAGATAACTACTAATTGAGTGACACTAAATATAAATGAAATTAATTGATAAGGTAATTATATATATAGTTTCGACTGATTATATGGTTAAAATCCATCCATATATATTATCTTGGCTCAGTTATTATACTCAATTTCACCAAATTTGACTTAATAGTTAAAAGATTATTAATTAATATTATAGTTAATAACTATAAGGGTGAATGTAAAAGTAGAAAGTAAATAAAATTATTTGGTAAAATGATTGTGTATATAAATATTTGTACAAAAAAAAAGTAGTGGTGGAGTGACATTAAAGTTAAATTAAATTAAATACGAATTAGTAAAATTTAATTATATATAATTAAATTATTAAGTTACACTCAATTCCTCATATAAGTATTGTACCAAAATAGATAAATATTAGTTGATTGATACTAAAAACAAATGAAATTATTTGGTAAGGTGATTATATATTTATATAATTACATGAATTGAATTGGTAAATTTCATTATATATAATAATTATTATATATAATTATATTATTAATTTATATGCTCAATTATTTATATAGGTATTGTACAAAAAATATATATGAGTACTAGTTAAGTGATACTAAGAATAAATGAAGGTAATTAGTAAGGTGATTATATACTTATATAGTTATATTAATTAGTAAACTTTAATTATATATAATTAAATTATTAACTTACAATAGATAAATACTAGTTAAGTGATATTAAAAAAATGAAATTAATTGGTAAGATGATTAAATACTCATATAATTACATTAATTAGTAAAATTTCATTGATATAATAATTATATTTGTGTGTGTATATAAATATTTATACAAAATGAAAAATTATGTAGTAGTTGAGTAATACTAAACGTAAATTAAATTAAACAAAAGTTATTTTAATTGCACATTCATATAGATATGATAATTAAATTTATCTTATTAATAATTAAAATATTTATTTTAATTTATTAACTATTTATTATATTAATTCCGTACATTAAAATATTTAAAACAAATAATTATGAAAGTTTCAAAAAAATACAAATAATTATGAAGTTAAATTTATATAATAACGATATAATAGAAATTATAAATAATATTTATATATAAATTACTAATATTATATATAATAATTAATAAATATCGGTTATTTCGATTCAATTCAGTACAGAACAGTTCGGTACGGTTCAATGCAGTTCTCGATTCAGTTCCAGTACAATTCGGTTCAGTTCTAATAAAAAAGTCAACAGTACAATTCGGTTCAGTTCTAGTAAAAAAAGTCAACGGTACAATTCGGTTCCCGATCTTTTTCTTCGGTATTTCGGTTCGGTACAGGAAGATCTAGAACCGTGTAGACCCCTAATCATTACTGTAGAAATAGTAAGATAGAGAAAAATGTGAGCAAATGTGTAAATTAAGTGATAGTCATGTTGTACACTAAGTAAATAAATGGGAGAAAATTTACTTAATGGCATGTTGGTAAAGAAGTGGAACCAAATGGCAAAGTGGTAGTTTAAGAAAATGAAAGGGGGATATGATAAGCTCTGAATATATTAGGGATTAAATTGTATCTTTGCCAACAAGAATGGCAAATAAAAGACTATGGTGTAAAATAAAACTAAGTAAGGTTTAGTGAGTGATCTAAATGGAAGCAAGGAATAGTGTACTATTATGCATATATGTGTGCATTTATTAGCATTGGAAATTATTAGATTTGTAATCACCACTGAGCATATTTAATGCTCAGCACGTAGTTTATTTGACTGCGTGTAGGTACCAAGTGGAACGTCTGTGGAGCAGGTGACCCATCAGCTTTGAGATCGGACCAGATCGGTCGATTGAAGTTAAGAATATTTTGTTATTGTTTTTGGAATGTATGTGATTGTTATAAGTTAATGAATTAGTTAAATGTTATTGTATTGGTTTAAATGTATTGGATTAGTTTATAGGAATTAAGATTTGAATGAGTATTGAATTATGATTGTTGTGCCCCTGAGTTGGGCTGTGTGGTTGTTGAATTGCAGGTTTTGGATTAGTTAAGTGGTAGCTGTTATGCTGCTGAAAATTTATTAAATGAATAGTATTAGTGGCATGTATATGTAAAAGTTTAGCCTTAATTATGTATCGTTTAATATGGACATGTTAAATGTTATAGATATTGATGAATGACATGATAAGTTACATGTAATGTCTGAACTGGATTGAATGATTTGATAAGTTTATAAGTTAAAAAAAAAAATTTACTGCATTTGTCATAAGCATCGATTAAATAATAGTGTCGTGACACCCAATATCCGTACCAATTGCGGGTATGGGGCGTTATAGAATCCCCCAACAGTAGTACGGCCACCAGCTATGACCCCTGTAGGGCAAAGAAGAGGCGAGACTCATGGGCCCGAGGATGACTTATGGGAGGACGAGAAGAAGAGCCAATCGTGATAAGAGGCAAGGCCCCTAAGATAGAGGAGGTCATCTCGAGGAAAATAGAGGAGAGCTATGACCCACTTGCTGACAGTGGAAAGAGGCATGAGTCCTGAAGACAAGGACCTGGATGGTGAAGATCTAATTCCCCATAACTTCAAGATGCCTGACATTCCTAAATTTGGTGGCAATTCAGCCCCACAGCACACATGAAGCAATACTCCCTAGTAATGAAGGGAACAACCCTGACCAAGAGGCAAAAGGTAGAATATTTCTACCTAAGTGTAAGCACCGTGTCCCGAAGCGGTCCAGATCAGAGATTACCCTATGATGAAATCGGCATCCGAGCCTGTACAAACGGTTTGGATTCGGAGGCTTTAGTCCCATGCTCCACGAGAAACGAGTCTTTTTACCTTTTGTAGGCAGAAGGGGAGAAAACGAGGAGTTTTTAAAGTCCAAAAAGTATGTTTTCCTCGATGGACGGCCAGCCCGTTGGTCAGGGGCCAGCCCGTCGGTCAGGTGGCAGGACCGTTGTGACGCGCGCCGGATCCCGATGCGCCGCCCTTTCGGACCGCCCGCACGTGGGCGATCGGGGCATTTGCGGGTCCGTTGACAGCTTGCAATAAATCGCAAGTGCGTCTATGTTGGGCAACAAGGAGGTATCATGGAGTCGCCACCCAATAGAACATTGGGAAAGTTACTCTCGCCTCGGAGAGCCTAAGACTGCGCTTGGCATCCATTTTGGGCCAGCCAAAGGGGTCATGGAAGGCAAACTTCTCACCCTAAAGAGCCTAGGATTAGCGCTAAAGCCTCGTGACCCAAGAAGTATTTTGGAGGATAACCTCTAACCTCTAGAGCCCAAAGACCAGAGCTGGGTCCGGGATTTCTCATCTATTTCTACCTCAATTATTTTATGATCAAATTTTAATATCATTAATTTGCTCTCTCTCCACACTATGCAATTAATCGAAGACGCATTCATTCATATTCCGAAAGCCATAAATGATCAAATAAATAGTGAGAGCAATAAATTACAATAATACAAGGAGCGGAATACAACTCCCTTTTATAAAGAGTGCAATACATGCATAAAACGGGTTATTCATTTAGGTGGGAACGTTGGTTCCCGAATATTCATTTTACAAAAAAGTATAGAATTCTCAATTCGGTTTAGATCTTTTAGTTTGGTATGAAAACGAGGACATTGGTCCAGTTTTGTTGACAAATATTCGATTTAGTATAAAACATTTGTGTGGTGGTTCTTTTTAAGAGCGGTCGAAAATCATTTTATTATTACAGATCACAAATACATAAAATACAATAAAATAGTAATAACATATTTTTCGAATAAATAAATAAATTCATCCCAATTTACCTCTTCCGACCATACTTCTTAGAAAAACCACATGCCTCCCGCATTGCAGTCAAAATAGAAAAATGATATTTGTTAATCATGAATAAATAAACAATTGAATAAATATATAAACAAATGAATGATTGAATAAATTAAATGATAAGTAAATGAATAAATAATTAAATAAATGAATGAAATAAATGAATATAAAGGCATAAATGACAATTAAAATGACTAATGTCAATAAAAATAATGATGCTAATAATAATGTAATAAAATAAATAATGAATAATAAATAAACATAAAATAATGATAGTAATTATGAATGAATAAAATAATGATAATAACAATAATAATAGCAATAGCATAAAATAAATATTGGTAAAATAAATAATATAAAAACAGAAAACTAAATAAGAATAAATAAATATAATAATTATAACATTAACAATAATAATAATAGTAATAATGTAATATAACAACAATAATCATAATAATCATAATAATAATAATAACAATAATATAATCTCAATATTAATAATAAACAAATAATACTAAATAAATATAACAATAATATAAAATATTAATAATAAACACTAATAATAACAAATTAGACAATAATAATATTAATGATAATAATAATAGAAAATATATAATAATAATAATAATAATAGTAATAATAATAATAATAATAGAATAAAAAATATTAAATAATATAATAAATACAGAATTATGAATAAATATTAATAATAATAATAAATAAATAAATAATAATATTAATTAATAATATATTAAAATAAATAAATAAATAATGGGCTCACCGGATTTCTCTCGCCGGAGATTCGTCGGAGCGGCCGTTGGAGACACCGCCAACACCGGACGGTAGATCGTAGCGCCGGGAGTCGAACGCCGGTGGTCACGCGCCGGAAGGTCGCCGGATTCGGTCGGAAGTCGCGTCGGCAGCGTCCTCTCTTCTCTCGCCGATCTCCTCCACGCCGGCACCGATGGCTGATCGGAGGTTGCCGTTCGGTGCGTCTGGGTCTCCTCTTCCCTCCGGCGTGGCGCGTGCGGCGGTTCGACGCCGTGGCTGGCCGGCGGAGGCCTCGCCTCCTTCCCCCTTTTCTTTCCCTTTTCCGGCGTCGTGGTCTGGGTCTGCTCCTCTCCTTCTTTTCTTATTTCTTCCCTCTATTTCCTTTGGCTTTTGTTTCTTTGCTTTGATTTCTCTATGTCTTTAATGTCCCTTTGTGTTTTTCTTTGCTCTCACTTTCTATTCCTTTGATTTTCTCTCTTTTCCTTTTCTTTTCTTTGATTTTCTGGGTCTCGGCTTCCCTCTGCTCTCTTTCTTTTCTTTCTCTTTTTTTTCTTTTTTTTTGGTCTTCTTTCTTTGATCTGCCGAGCCCCCCTTCCATTTCCTTGTTCTTTTCTTCTTATACCCTAAAATTAGGGTTGGTTTTGGGTCATAATGGTAATTTCCTCCATTTTTAGTTTTTTTAATTACTTTAACTTAATTAAATAACACACATTAATTAATTTAAATATTACATATTAATTAAACATTACATATTAATTACATTACATATTTTGCATCTTAATATAATTAATCTATTTAATATATCATATAATTTATCTAATTAATTAAACACTCTACTAATTAAATATTCTATATTTTTATACCTATTTAATTTAATTAAGCTCACATATATTTTATCTAATCAAACCCTAAATAAATTTCATTTTTTCATTTTTAATTATCCTAAAATATTAACTAATTAATCAACTAATCTTAATTATTAATTTAACCTACCTATTTTATATCGAATATATATTTTTTTGGAGGAATTATCAAGAACCCGAGATTGCCATCAAAATCTGACTCAGAACCAGGTGTCTACAACCGTCGGATGAATCCTTGTGTCAGAAGGATTCTTCCGACGCCCGTCGGTCAGGTTGCAGGGCTGTCGGATGAATCCTTGTGTTAGTAGGATTCTTCCGACGCCCGTCGGTGAATCACAGATGCCCGTCGGTCATCCCTGGCCTATAAAAGCTTTGATTTTCCTCATAAAAAGGTGGAAAATTTTGCAAATATAGGGAAAACTCTGCCAAAATTCACGTGCGTTTTCTCTCTCTTCCAACAAACACATTTCTAAAAAGATCTAACTAATTCAAGAATCAAATCTTCAAAAGAAAGAGGATCTAGTTGATTTTTTCACGGGTTTTTGATTTTCGAAACTCAATTTTCGTCGAACTGTTGAAGACACATTCTATCTTCTACATTTGATCTTTTTGTTCGGACCTTCTTGTGGAGCATGCGGGAAGCCAGACAACAACAAGGAATCCAACCAAAAGGTTATTCTGAGGGTAAATATTCTAGACCCTTTTCTGTCCCTTTTTTACCTTCATTTTCGATATTATCTTTGCTCTTGTCCCCTTTTTGTATTTCTTGCTTCTATTTTTCTTGGGTCTGTGTAAAATTTGTGTTTTTGCTTTTTGAAAAGTTTCTGTTTTTTCTGGGACAGTGGTGACCGACGGGTCATCTACTTTGACCGACGCCCTTCGGTCACCTTTAAGCATAACCCATCGGTCACCCTCACAGACGGCTCCCTTCGAGTGAGCGACGGGCTGTATTGGTCACCTTGACCGACGCCCACCGGTTATTCAGCATAGCCCGTCGGTGGGTTATGTCCCACATTTTCAAATCTTTTTCTTTTCCTTTTATGTTCACTCAAACATTTTTATATTTATTTATAGCTTTTCTTCTGTATTTTAACATCCTTTTGGCTTGTTTTGTGAGAGTATGTTCTTGTTTCTTGGACTGGCTGGAGCCTGAGGGAGTTCTCCAGTATATGGAAAGTTTGCCCGGTTTAGTTCCCTATCTCCCTCTCTTTTGTATTTCATGTATTTATTTATTGTTTCTCCTGTATATGACAAAATTGTTGTATTTCTCGCTAATGTAAAAATCGGCCAAACGTTTTATATTTAATAAACTGAATTCTTCATAAAATCAAGGACCCAATGTCCTATTTTTATCCAATAAAATCCTCACAATAGAAATATCCATTTTAAAAATGATGCATGCGAGGACCAAAGTCCTCAAAATAAGCAATGCCCCGATTTGTGTATGTATTGCATATTTATAAAAGGGAGTTGTATTCCGCTCCTTGTGTTATTGTAATTTATCGCTTTCATTATTTACTCGTTCATTTTTCGCTTTCCAAATGTGAATAAATGCACTTTGATTCAATTGCATCGTGTGGAGAGAGAGTGAATTAATGGAAATTAAAATTTGATCATAAAATAATCAAGGTAGAAATAGATGAGAAGTCCCGAACCCAGCTCTGGTCTTTGGGCTCAAAGAGGCTAGAGGTCTATCCGATCACTCATTGGAACTATGACCTCCAAGACACCTCTTGTGTCACGAGACTTTGACGTTAATCCTAAGCTCCTTAGGGCGAGAGGTTTACCCTCCAAGACCCCTTTGGTTGGCCCAAAATGGATACTAAGCACAGTCTTAGGCTCTCCGAGGCGAGAGAAACTTTCCCAATGTTCTGTTGGGTGGCGACTCCATGAAACCTCCTTGTTGCCCAAAATAGATGCACTTGTAAATATCTTTACAAGTTGCCAACGGATCCTCAATTGCCCGATCGCCCTCAAGCGGGAGGTCAGAGGGGCGGCCACGGGGTCCGGCGCGCGTCACAGTGGCGACTCCACTGGGGACTTATGGTTCGAGACTTCGATTTGAAAATACCTCGCTTAACATTTATGATTAAAGTTTAATTCATAAATTCGCTTTCTTTCAAATTTGCATTTACATCCCATTAGAGCCTTAGAATATGCTAGATTGGTCCCTTCTCAACCTCGGTGCATTCCCGAAGCACAACCCTACGTTCACTCAATGTGGGGAAGTGTTAAGGATAATCACCAGCCCAAGCTTCGTACCTAATGGTATATCAAATGATGACCCGATCGGTCGTTATGCTTGTGATGAGCTAGACCCGTCGGCAGGGATCATGCTTGGGTAGCCCTAAAGTAACATCTCCCTTGTCTAAAGCTCATGTAATGGCCATAGCTACTTTCCATAGGTGATATGAACCATAATTCCATGCTTGCTGTATGGATCCTTATGTATTGGGTGAGTCCAGATGTCTTGCTTGGTAACCTAGCCAAAGGCTTTCATGCCCCGGTAGGGCCATATCGAAATTTTTGGAATGTCTAAACACATGATGATCATTATCCATTCGCTTGTACATTAGCATAGGAGTGTCAGGCTGTCGATTTTTCGTCGTGCACTATGCGTGTCCATTGGGTCCCCCGCTGACCCTTGGGCTAATCCCGCCTAGGAAAGAGACCATGCGACCACATGTGTGGGAGAAATAAGGGCGGAAGGACCTACCTGCTTGCTTGTGTTTTGTGGGTGTTGCATATCACGATCATGCATTGCATCTGTATTCCATGCATCACATCTAATGCCTTGTCCCTGCAGCCATCATAGATCTGCCTAGGTGGACTAGAGCGCCTACCGGACGGTTGATCCGAGTTCCTGCATCTGAACTGCTAGATAGAGAAGGCCTTCCAGAGATCTTACCAGAAGTCAGCTGTACCGTATCTGAGATGGCAAACTCACCTAGGGGTAATGATGCCACCAGGGCCATGATTGCAGAAGAAGTGGGCCGACGGTTTGAAGAGTTTGAGGGCAGAATGATGAACATGCTAACTGCTTTGGCACAACAGAATGCTCCGCAGAATCCACAACCTCCTCCTCCCATGAGATAAAATGAGCAAGAAGAGGAAAGAGCTGAGAGACAAGAAGAGCCTATTCGGCCGCCACCAATAGAGCTGAGGTCAGTAGCTTCGGGAGGTCAGAGGAGAAGACCAGTGCCGAGGATAGATGATGACAGAGATGACGAAGACGATAAAATGAGTATTGTATCTGAGAAATGGAAGGCACCCCAAACTGATGAGTTCATTCTGAAGAAGATGGAAGAGAGGTTTGAAGCCATGGCCCGTATGATGAGTAGAGGTCAGGGGATGAACCCGGAGGACAAAGAATTGGAGGGAGAAGACCCGATTCCTTACAATTTCAAGATGCCTGATGTGCCAAAATTTGACGGTACCTCTGACCCGACTGCCCATGTGAAGCAGTACTCTCTGGTCATGAAAGGGACCACTTTGTCTAAGAGGCAGAAGGTGGAGTACTTTTGTTTGAGTCTGACTGGCCCTGCCATCGACTGGTATCATAGCCTCGATCGTCGAACTAAGGAAGATTGGGATCTACTCACGGAGGAGTTCTTGAGGCAATATGATTGCAACACCAGGATGGAGGTGACTCTTAAGGACCTTGAATTGCTCCAGCAGAAGGCGGGGGAATCTTTTCACGACTATCTCACCCGCTGGCGGAACAGGGTAATGGAAATGCGAAGAAAGCTAGACACCCAAGACCAGATCCACCTGTTTATCAAGAATGCAAGCCCGTATTTGAAGGATGGCCTGAAGATGAAAGGGCTGAAGGATTGGGAGTCTCTAAAAGACATAGCCATTGAGCCGGAGGGAGAATTCTTGGCCCGAAAAGCTAGCGATGATAGTTTTGTAAAAAGGGCTAACACCAGTCAGGGAACCAGTAGGCCAACTGGTCCCAGTAGCAGCACCAGAAGATCTGTTGAGGTGTCCGCTACTGACATCCAGCCCGCGAGGAAATTTTTGAACCTAGGGAAACCCTTATCTTGGGTTTTGAGGCACTTGATGAAGGAAGGAAAGTTGTGACCTTTGGCTCCTAGGCCAGCTAAAACGCAAGGGACGCCAGGTCACAAGGACAATGAATACTGTGCATTTCATCAGCACACAGGCCATCTAACAGACAATTGTAAGGCGCTGAGACACTCTATTCAAGATCTGATTGATGACAAGCAGATTTTCGACCCTGAGAAGAGGGAATCCAAGAAGAAGCCTGGTTACAATGCCATTTCGCCACCAGTTTTTATGATCGGATCTAGCTTGCCAGAGTGGTACGTACTGCAGGACTTATATGGGAGCAAGAGTATTGCTGTTGTTTGTTCTGAGGATAGAGAAGGAAAAGCAATTGTAGCGACCATTGATTGTTGGTCGAGTAGTGAGAGCGGTGAAGAGGCCGAAGAGGAAGGAGAGACGAACTTAGATCTGTGGAGATCTGATGAGGATAAAGAAGAAGTAGGGGCTGTGACAAGAAGTGGGAGAGTGGTCCCTAAGATTACAAGGGTACCAGAACCAGCGCAGCCATCAACGGAAAAGGAACCGGAGGAGAACCAGATTGTTAAGCAGTTAAAAAGGACCGCGGCTTAGATATCCATCTGGGATCTCTTAAGACAGTCCCCTTCTCACAGGCAGAAAGTGGTAGAGGCCTTGACTGAGTCTACTGTTGCCACCACAATTTTCCCATCAGAGCTTTTAGGTCTAGTTAAAGGAGGATCGGGGGAGAGATTGGTTTTTTCCGATGTCGACCTGCCAGTTGAAGGCCGCGATCATAACCGACCCCTGTATATCAAAGCATAGATTAACGGCAAGCACACCGCTTGCGTTATGGTAAATGATGGATCTTCTATCAATGTTTGCCCTCTGATAGCTCTTCAGGCTTTTGGATTGAGTGAGGATATGCTCAGTGAATCAGATTTGATGATTATAGCCTATGATAATTCAAGAAGACAAGCCTCGGGAACATTCAAGACCCTGGTCAAAACGGGACCCATTGAGGTAGAAGTAGAGTTTGTGGTTCTGCCCATTCCAGCTAATTTCTCAGCCCTGCTTGGGAGGCCTTGGTTTCACAGACTAGGAGGAGTACCATCCACGCTGCATCAAATGATAAAGTTCCCACATAAAGGGGAGGTGGTAGCTATTAAGGTAGCCAGGGAGAATCAGGTGTCGGCTCTTGAAATTGCTAATCAGCCATTTAGTGGCTTCCACGTGTCAATGATAGGAGAAGAGCACGGACCAGTGGATAACCCAGCAGTGGTTAACATGATGAAAAAGATGCACTATCTCCCTGGGGCTGGTTTGGGTAGAAACTCTTAGGGGCTGTAGACTGCGATCACCACTCAAGGTCAGAAGAACCGGAAGGGTCTGGGGTACAGAGGCAATTTTGGCAAGAAGAAGACGACAGATAAGATCCCTCATATCTCGAAAAGTTTCATACCAGCATCCTCAGCATGTGCTTATACGGGCGAAAATGAGCTGCAGTAGGTGAATGGGAGGATTGTCCCCGGATTTGAGATCTTCAACGATGTATTTGACTGGGATGTCGGGGTTATTAAGACTGCTGAGAGCTTCTGGGATGAAGAGGTCATGACTCAGTGCATTGCTTGGGACAGAGGTGAGCCCGAAGAGATAGTCACAGAACGGATGTTGATTGCTAGGCAGAAGGGAAAAGAAAAGATGGCAAGAACAGAATTGAAAATTGGGGATTTAAAGATTTCCTCAGACATACCTGAAGGGCCTCTGCTGAATCAAGAAGCCGATGAGCAAGCTGCAGCAGCATCAACCTCTAGGGAGGCAGATGATGACTCTAGCTTAGATTGTCTTTTTATTCCAGAACTTTTTTATGATGTAAATGATAATTATAATATTATTAATAAGGCAAATGATTTCTCTTACTTGTGCGATGTTTCCAATAATTTCAACATGCATGAACATGATCATATTCCATCAATTTTTGATATTGATTCCACTGATACAACGCCTTTTAATCTTGGAACCTCGGAAAATCCGAAGGAAATTCTAATAGCATCAAATATAACTCCTGATGAGAGAGAAAAATTTGAGAGAATAATAAGAAAATATGAAAAAGTCTTTGCCTGGACCTATGAAGACATGCCAGGGATCGATTGGAACGTAGCATAACATGCTATCCCGACTTATCTATACCATAAGTCTGTAAAACAGAAGTTGAGAAGGCTCAGGCCAGAATGGGCAGCCAAGGTCAAAGAGGAGATTCGGCAGCAGATTGAGGCCAAGTTCCTTGTTGAAGTGCAGTATCCTACATGGTTGGCAAACGTAGTCCCTGTAGCGAAGAAAAATGGGAAGGTCAGGGTATGTGTGGATTATCGAGATTTGAACAAGGCCTGCCCTAAAGATGATTTTCCACTACCCCACATTGATGTGTTGATAGACAGTGCCGCCAACTGCGCGATGTACAGCTTTGGGGATGGTTATGTGGGCTACAAACAGATCCTAAACAAGATAGCTGACTGGGTTAAGACCACTTTCATCATAGAGTCGGGGACTTACGCCTACCGAGTTATGCCTTTTGGCCTGAAAAATGCAGGGGCCACATACCAGAGGATGGCGACCAAGATTTTAAGCGACCTGATCCACAAGGAGGTGGAGGTGTATGTCGATGACATGATGGTCAAGTCAGCCACCCGAGAGGGCCATTTTGAAACTCTAGAGAAGTTCTTCACCAGGATTGATAAGTACAGTCTGCGACTTAACCCCAAGAAGTGTATCTTCGGAGTAACATCAGGGAAACTGTTGGGACATATCGTCAGCCAGAGGGGAATAGAAATTAACCCGGACAAGGTAAAGGCCATCAAAGAGATGCCCGTGCCATAAAAGGAGAAGGATGTAAGGAGCTTCCTGGGCAAGCTACAGTGAGTCAGCCGATTCATTGCCAAGCTCACTTCGATATGCGAGCCCGTTTTTAAGCTGCTCAGAAAGAATCAGCCTGTGGTCTGGAACGAAGACTGCCAGAAAGCCTTTGATAGCATCAGGGAATATCTATTGAATCCGCCAGTGTTAAGGCCGCCGTAACCAGTCAAACCGCTTATCCTGTATCTAGCAGTGGAAGACAGTTCTGTGGGTGCCATGATGGCTCAGAAGGATGAATTTGGAGTGGAATTCGCAGTTTATTACCTCAGCAAGAAGTTCCTGGCTTATGAGATAAAATATGCTGAGCTAGAGAAGATCTGCCTCGCAGTGATTTGGGCATCAAAGAAGCTGAGGCATTATTTCCATTCGTACAAAGTTCAGGCAGTGGCCAAGCAGAATCCATTGAGATATTTGCAAGAAGCACCGTCTTTGCTTGGTAAGATGGGGAGGTGGTTGCTTTTGCTACAGGAGTTTGATGTGGAATACATCACTCGCAAAACTATTAAGGGGCGAGCCATAGCCGAATTTCTTGCTGAGCATCCTATTCAAGGGGACACTCCCGATTTCACTTTTCCTGATGAGAGCATAGTCGCGATTTCTGTCCAAGGATGGCAGTTACACTTCGACGGGGCAGTGAATAACAAGGGGGCTGGAGTTGGAATTATTTTGACAACCCCAGATAATGAGAAACTCCCTCTAGCCAAGAAGTTGAAGTACAAAGCAACCAACAATGAAGCCGAATATCATGCACTTTCGGGTTAGAAGCTTTAGCTGCTTTGGGGGCAAAGAACATAGAAGTCTTTGGTGACTCGTCCTTGGTGATTAACCAGATCCAAGGTGAGTGGGCTGTAAAAGAAGAGCGGCTGGTACCCTATGTGGAATATCTGAAAGAGATATGTGCGCAGTTTGAAAACTGCACTTTCCACTTCGTGCCAAGAGATGAGAACCGTCTAACTGATGCGTTGGCAACCCTAGTGTCGATGTGGGATAATCCTGAAGGGGTAGCTATGAAACCGGTGCTGATTTCGAGTTCTGAGAAGCCCAGCTTTGAGATCAAGCCAGTAATGGAAGTAGAAGTGGTGGATGGGAAACCATGGTACTTTGACATTATGAATTATTTGGAAAATGCTAGGTTTCCAGAGGAAGCTACCGAGAAAGACTAGAGAATGATCCAGAAGCTATCTACTCAGTTCATATCCTTGGAAGGAGTGTTGTACAAAAGACAGGCAGACGAGATTCAGCTCAGGTGCTTAAATGAAAAAGAAGCCCGCAAGGTAATGGAGGAGACCCATGCAGGCGTCTGTGGGGCTCACATGAACGGTTTAACTCTGGCAAAGAAGATCATGAGGCAAGGCTTCTATTGGCTTACGATGGACAATGACTGCTCAAAGTATGTCAAGCAATGCCAGTTATGCCAACAGTACGCAGATTTGAGACATCTGCCAGTATTAGAGCTACACAACCTGACATCGCCTTGGCCTTTCGCTACTTGGGGGATAGATATCATTGGAGAGATTCGCCCTATGGCATCTAACGGACACAGATACATCATAGTCGCAATTGACTATTTTACCAAATGGGTAGAGGCAGAATCCTTCAAAAAGATTGACGCAAGGGATATGGCCAAGTTCATAGAGAGAAATCTGATCTACAGATATGGCCTCCCTCACCACATAGTGTCTGATAACAGGGTGCAGTTCATGGGGGAAACCAGGAAGCTCCTTGAGAAATATGGTATCAAGCACCATAGATCCTCTCTGTCACACCCCAAATCGGGCCTAGTCGGATTTGGCAAGTTAAGTCGGATAAGTGATAGATATTTCAGTAATTTATGCAGGTGAAATTTGGATGATAAGGACCTAATTGAAAAGATAATTAAAGTTTGTAAGGAAATAATTATGCAAGTGAGTAAAGTGCAAATTTGTCAAAGGATTAAAGAGTAAGAAAGCAAGATATTTTGGTTGGAGCCAATAGGAGGCTGCCATGTGTCTTGGCAGGTGGGCAATTAGTGGGAAAAGAAGAAAAAGAAAAAGAATGAGAGGGAGGAGCAGATCACGTTCTGCTCTCTCCTCTCCTCTTCCTGGCTCTTCTTTCTTTTCCTTTCCCGTTTCTTGTTCCCCTTCCTTGACTGTGTGTGAATTGGTGTCTTGGTAGAGCTTGAAGATTTCTGGAAGAGGTAAGTTGGGTTAAGGTTTCCTGCATGGTTTTCTTCTTCCTCTTCTCCCAGTTTTGCTATTTTGAGTTAGGGTTTTTGGAAGAGTAATTTGTGGGTTTTGGTTTGTGTAAGCTTTGGATTACAAGAGGAAGCTTAAGGGCAAGGAGATGATGGAGGATTGAAGTTTGAAGTGTGGGTTTGAAGCTAAGGATTTCAGGTTTGGGATTTGTTTGATAAGATTGCTTGATTTTGAACTTACTGTAATTTAGGGTTTATGTTCTTGAGAAGCTTGAATGCATTTATGCTTGATTTAGTTGTTTTAATTTCTGAATTATATTGTAATTATCTTGTTTATGCTGTTTGGGATGTCTTCTGGAAGGTAAGAACAGATTTGTGCGGTTTTGATTCAAGTTATAGAATTGATTTTTGAGTTCTAGAATTCTGGAAAATGGAAAATCGTATTACTGTTGAATTTTTCCCGTTTATCTGTGTTTGTCACGTGACTAGCCAAGAGAGAGGCCAGTCACGAGTCGTGACTCCCAGTCATGACTCGTGACCAGCCAGCGAGGCCAGTCACGAGTGGTGACTGGCAGTCACAACTCGTGACCAGCCAAGAGGAAGCCAGTCACGAGGCGTGACTCCCAGTCATGACTCGTGACCAGCCAGAGAAGGCAGTCACAGGTGGTGACTGCCAGTCACGACCCGTGACCAGCCAAAAGAAAGAAGCCAGTCACGAGGCGTGACTCTCAGTCACGACTCGTGACCAGCGAGAGGAAAGGGGCAAGTCACGACCCGTGACCAGCAAAAGAAGAAGCCAGTCACGAGGCGTGACTCCCAGTCACGACTCGTGACCAGCCAGTGAAGGAGGCCAGTCACGAGTTGTGATGCCAGTCACGACTCGTGATCGGCCAACCTTGTTGGTCACCCCGTTTGGCCTATTTTCTGAAATTTTCCGGTTTTAACTCAAAAATGAATTTTGTATTTCTTCCGAATGGACTTATACTGCTGTATGATTCATGTCATACTTTTATATGCTCTTATATGGCCTTTTCTATTTTGCCTTGTTCCCCCAAGTGACTAGTTTTCTTATAAAATGACTTTCAAATGCTTTTATGGCTTTTCCCCTACTGTGTGCTATATTACCTTGCTTATATGAATGGTTATCCCAATTTATTTGTGATTAACAATATGTTATCCATGGTAAGTTACATGTAGTATTTTTGGAATAAGTTTTGGATTATAGTGATCCGGTTAAATGATTGTGGGATTTCAGCTATATGGTTTGGATTTATATATGCTTATTGTTGTGATTTGTATTGCATGTCATATTAAAAGGTAAAATATGTTATGTATATCTTTGATCAGATCCTCCTCTAAGAATAACCTGCCATGCTTAAGAGTATATTGTATCATTCCACGATTAAGATTATGCGTTATTAATCATTGGCATAATATGATTCCACATGTGTTCCTGACATGCTTTAGTATATTGAGTAGTGCTAAAATGTGATTGATTGAATTATTGCATGCTTCAGAATATGAATTGTATGAGGTATGATTGATATTATGAATTTATGTAATTATCTATTAGACTCTGGATTATGCATAATGACCTTTATATGTAAATATTGTGAATCGACACATGATTTGGATGATGTACGTGGTTAGTGTGAACTTAATTATATACCTATTATACTCAGTATTGTGCATGATGAATTATGTCATGTGACTTGAAACATGCTGTCATTTATGTATGACCTGCGAGAGTCAGTCTAGTGGATAGTTAGGCATGCCTAATAGAGTTCAGTAGCTGTAGCCCTCAGTTCTGTTCTGGACCCTGATCAGGTCCCCTGTGTGGTTCCTCGCAAACCTTTAATGTGTTTGGATCTTGTTTAAGGTCCCCTCAGTATTGTACCTGTGAGGTACCCTCAGTATTCGATTCATACCCGTACGGTACCCTCAGTTCACTCGTTATCCACTATTTTGAGTCAGTAGGTATTCTGTCTGTTTTGTCGGATATGAACAAGAGAATGTGATATGCGAATGAGCACGATTTTGGACATGTGAATCAGTTATGTATCTGAATGTGATTATGAATCTCTGAATGGGTTGGGTGTGACTATAACATGTGAATTGGACATATTTATTTGTATATATATATATATATATGTATATCATATTGTGAATGTGTTTGTATGCTATCAGTTATGGATATAAGTATTGGAATTAAAAACGTGCTTGGCTGTGACCATAATCTTTCAAATGCCATGAGTATATTTTATTATGTTATTCTTATGAGAATGTGAAGCCGACTAGTTAGGTTATAAGCATGTGAAATAATATGTGTATGAATGTGATTCTGTACTGTTAACTATTATGGTAGCATGTGAATTAGTATGCATGATAAGGCGATCTGGACTATTGAATGATCACATATGTATTATTTGGGGTGCAATGCATGCGGATCGGCTTCGGTAAGTGTAAGTGCAGTATTGCATGGTAATCTTATAACATGTGAATGGGTTTTTAGTTAATGTATGAGTAATCGGCCATGATAATTGCACGTATAAATGTCATGCCACTATGAACGGTAAGGTGCTGACGTCCGATACCTTGGTAAGTATATGCATGTGAGATTACAAGTAGTTCTGCATGATGTTACCTGTATCGTGTACGGTGTTATGTCTGCTTTGGCTTATTTTCGACATAAGTATATGGATATGATTGTGAGTTTTCGAATGAATGCCTTTCTGTGCAAGCCTGATTATATCTGTGTTATGAATGTCTGTGTTTGCCATTGTGAATGTGTTATGCCTTGACAACCATTGTGAATGGTCGTCCATGTTGTTTGTGTGTTTTCCCCACTAAGCGTTTATCGCTTAGCACAGGTTTTCTTCCCATGTAGGTGGCAGGTTTGGTTCTGTTCGAGTCGCGCATCTGCAAGGTCGGCCACATAGGAGTTAGAAGTTTTGTACTTTGTTCAGCTTCTGTATTTTGGATCTTGTATTTCTATAACCTTTTAAATATGTAATCATTATGCAATCATCTTCATGTATTATGTCTGAAGATGTAGGCATTAAAATGCTTATGTATTAAGTTCATCCTCAGTTCTTTTATTCGCCTTAGGCTTCCGCTGATTGAAAGAGTGTATGTGTGTGTGTATGTGCTTATGCTTCCATGTAGTGGTTGCGGGTGTGTGAGATAATGCATGACCAGCTTTTGCTCGCAAGGTAAGTTTTTAATTATTCCACATTTATGCATGTATGTCTATGTATGAATGTATGCTTCCGCGTTGTGCATGTTCATATCTGTGTGAGTGAGCGTCGGGTAGCGCGCCCGCCGGCGTCCTTCCTACGGGGGCGACTGTGGGTGTGTTACACTCTCTCTACCGACCACAAGCTAACAGGGCAGTAGAGGCCGCCAATAAAAATGTGAAGAGGATCCTATCCAAGATGGTCCAAACTTACAAAGACCGGGCAAAGAAGCTACCCTTCGCGCTGTGGGGATACATGACAACGGTAAGGACATCTACGGGCGCTACGCTATATTCTCTGGTATACGGGACGGAGGCAGTATTGCCAGTTGAGATAGAGCTCCGATCGTTGAGGGTGATTATGGAAGCCCAAATTCCGGAGGCTGAATGGGCACGACAGAGGCTACAACACTTAAACTTACTGGATAAGAGTAGGCTGAAGGCTTATTATCACAATCAGATCTACCAGAAGAGGTTGGCCAGTACATTTGGGAAGAAGGTGAGAAAGCATCCGCTGAAGGAAGGGGACTTAGTGTTCAAGCAGATGAGACCAGGTATACCGGATATCAGAGGAAAATTCAAACCAACCTGGGAGGGGCCGTATATCCTTAAAAAGCTGTTGTCCAAAGGAGCTGCAATCTTGTCGGATAGCGATGGAATTGAATTCAAAGAACCGATCAATGTCGACAGACACAAAAGGTTCCATGGCTAAAGACCAAAAATAAAAAGAAGAGAATAAAATGCCCTGCAGGTTGAAAACCGAAAAAAGGCGGCCGTGCTAAAACTGGGCGCCTCGACAGGGTGAAAACCGAAAAAAGGCATCCTGTGCAAAAATAAGAGGCACGAGAGAAAATGTCCAATCGTGAAAACCCAAGAGGGCCGATTGGTAACAGGAGTTGATGCTGTTAAAATTTGGTTTCATGTATTAATAGGGCATACACGGTCGAATTAATGTCAAAACTGATCATGTATGCTGAAATTACATGGAAATATACACAATTTCATGAAATAGAACAAATATTATTCTTTTTATTTTCGTCATTTTCTAGTTCTGCATTAAAAAGAAATGTAACACCAAAAGAAATACATATGTAGGCTAACCTAAGTCCTGCCACTGCTCTCGCCAACCAGATGCTTGAGCCCTCTTGTCCTATTATCAGATGCTGGACTAAGGACCCATTTCTTGTACTCGCTGGTTGAAGCCATAGAATGATCGCCGAACCTCGGAATAACAGTCTTCACTGGTAGTTTGCTCCACAGCTCATGATACCTAGAGGCGAAGGCAGTCGAAAGAGCTCCTCCTCGGAAAGATAAGGGAACCCTCACCACATCCTGGGTCATCCCAAGCTGACGTGCACATCGAGAAATAATGCAGAAAGTGGCTTGACGGAGCCCACAGAGGGGAACACACCCCAATGGCCCATCAATGACCACATGAGACAGTGGGAGCCAGGCAGACATGAAACTGATATAGTCATCTGACAGGTCACCGAATCTGGTAATGCCTTCACCAGCAGTGGCACACTCATACAGCCGTCGACGTGGAAGAAAATGGCTCGGCGAGTACTGTAGGACGACCCGAGGAGGTGGCTCAGACAGCATCCTCGGTTTCTCTTGCAGCCAGATCTCAAAAAAAAAAAAAGCCGCTGGAGTAAGTAGGGTTTACTTCAGGCAAAAGTAAGGCAAAGGGTTGTGTGAAAATTCTAAAGGACGCACCTCCCGCTAAGAAAAGCTAGTGTGAAAATCCACAAGGGACGCACTACCTTTAAAACAATGACGTTCAATGCATGGAGCGATAAGGCGGCATTATTTCAGATGAGCCTCTTTCTATCAGATAACACACAACACAGAACATGAATCAGAATCCCGGGTAAATGATCATTGACCAGGGGGGCAAAGGATGCACACGGGACGTCTCTTTCAGAAAACTTGTCAACAATCCTCAGGATTTTGGGGGTATGGTAGAGCAGGCAAGCTATAACCTCAGCAAACCTTGGACCACCTAGAGAATGATCTATATATTTTTGCAAGCATTTGCATTCCATATCATATACACAGTATTTCTTGTATATCCCTACGCATGCAATATTACAGAGTTACGACACCAGTCCAAACGTCCAAAGGGGCACAGCTCCAAAATTCATAGAGGTTAGCGCACCTACAGCATCACTAGTCACAACCAAAAGACAACCTGCCTATAACACGGCAACAGCTATTCTCATAACTCCATCCAGTAGGAAGGTCACCGCTTCAGGTACAGAGAAACATTGATCCGGACACAAGCATCGATCAAAAGTCCGAACATGAGCGCCTAAGATTCATGTCTTCTTGGAAAGGGAACCCAGCGGGGTCTCCTCCTCCACAAGATCAAGATTACGGCCAGAGAGTACCTTGTCTCACAGTTCACGCGGTAGTAAGAGAGTACTACACACCTTGCAGCCGAATGGAGGTTAGCAGATCAGAAAACCGTACTAGCCAGATGGGGTTTAGCAGATCAGACTTTATACTGACCGGATGGGGGGTTAGCAAGGGAATGCCAACGAGCAGAGATTGTGGTCAGAGTGTACCGCTTCTCAACAATCGAAGTTGTAGTTAGAGAATACTACTCTTCACCTCGAGACTGTGGTCAGAGAGTACCGCTTCTCACCAGTCGAAGCTGCGGTTAGAGAAACACTACTCTTCGCATCGAGTTTGTAGTCAGAGAGTACTACATCTCCTCAACACTGCGCGAGCCGAAATGAGGCCAGCAGAAATAATCAAAGTTGTGGTTAAAGAAATACTGCTCTTCATATCGAGGTCGTGGCCAGAGAATGCTACAGGTCGAGACGAGATCGATAAAGATATCTTCACCCGCTGAACAGACTGAGACGAGGTCTACCCGGTAAAAGGCACGGAAGGTAAGAACCGCCACAGGTATGCTTTCTTCCTTTTTGTCCTTTCTCTGAGTTTTGGCTCATCTAGGCGCTCGTGCACTAGTTTCCCCAAAACTGGGGGCAACTGTAAGCACCGTGTCCCGGAGCGGTCCACATCAGAGATTACCCTATGATGAAATCGGCATCCGAGCCTGTACAAACGGCTTGGATTCGGAGGCTTTAGTCCCATGCTCCATGAGAAACGAGTCTTTTTACCTGTCGTAGGCAGAAGGGGAGAAAACGGAGAGTTTTTAAAGTCCAAAAAATATGTTTTCCTCGACGGATAGCCAGCCCGTCGGTCAGGTGGCAGGACCGTCGGATGAATCCTTATGTCAGAAGGATTCTTCCGACGCCCGTTGATCAAAATGGCAGGCCCGTCGGTCAGGTTGCAGGGCCATCGGATGAGTCCTTGTGTCTGTAGGATTCTTTCGACGCCCGTCGGTCATCCCTGGCCTATAAAAGCTTTGATTTTCCTCATAAAAAGGGGTTGGAAAAATTTGCAAAAATAGGGAAAACTCTACCAAAATTCACACGCGTTTTCTCTCTCTTCCAACAAACACATTTCTAAAAAGATCTAACTAATTCAAGAATCAAATCTTCAAAAGAAAGAGGATCAAGTTGATTTTTTCACGGGTTTTTGATTTTCGAAACTCAATTTTCGTCGAACTGTTGAAGACACATTCTATCTTCTACATTTGATCTTTTTGTTCGGACCTTCTCATGGAGCGTGCGGGAAGCCAGACAACAACAAGGAATCCAACAAAAAGGTTGTTCTGAGGGTAAATATTCTAGACCCTTTTCTGTCCCTTTTTTACCTTCATTTTCGATATTATCTTTGCTCTTGTCCCCTTTTTGTATTTCTTGCTTCTATTTTTCTTGGGTCTATGTAAAATTTGTGTTTTTGCTTTTTGAAAAGTTTTTGTTTTTTCTGGGACAGTGGTGACCGACGGGTCATCTACTTTGACCGATGCCCGTCGGTCACCTTTAAGCATAACCCGTCGGTCACCCTCATAGACGGCTCCCTTCGAGTGAGCGATGGGATGTATTGGTCACCTTGACCGACGCCCGCCGGTCATTCAGCATAGCCCGTCGGTGGGTTCTGTCCCACATTTTCAAATCTTTTTCTTTTCCTTTTTTGTTCACTCAAACATTTTTATGTTTATTTATAGCTTTTCTTCTGTATTTTAACATCCTTTTGGCTTATTTTGTGAGAGTATATTCTTGTTTTTTGGACTGGCTGGAGCCTGAGGGAGTTCTCTCCTATATGGAAAGTTCGCCTGGTTTAGTTCCCTATCTCCCTCTCTTTTGTATTTTATGTATTTATTTATTGTTTCTCCTGTATATGACAAAATTGTTGTATTTCTCGCTAATGTAAAAATTGGCCAAACGTTTTATATTTAATAAACTGAATTCTTCATAAAATCAAGGACCCAATGTCCTATTTTTACCCAATAAAATTCTCACAATAGAAATATCCATTTTAATAATGATGCATGCGAGGACCAAAGTCCTCAAAATAAGCAATGCCCCGATTTGTGTATGTATTGCATATTTATAAAAGGGAGTTGTATTCCGCTCCTTGTGTTATTGTAATTTATTGCTTTCATTATTTACTCATTCATTTTTCGCTTTCCAAATGTGAATAAATGCGCTTTGATTCAATTGCATCGTGTGGAGAGAGAGCGAATTAATGGAATTTAAAATTTGATCATAAAATAATCAAGGTAGAAATAGATGAGAAGTCCCGAACCCAGCTCTGGTCTTTGGGCTCAAAGAAGCGAGAGGTTTATCCGATCACTCATTGGAACTATGACCTTCAAGACACCTCTTGTGTCATGAGACTTTGACGTTAATCCTAGGCTCCTTAGGGCGAGTGGTTTACCCTCCAAGACCCTTTTGGTTGGCCCAAAATGGATACTAAGCGCAGTCTTAGGCTCTCCGAGGCGAGAGAAACTTTTCCAATGTTCTATTGGGTGGCGACTCTATGAAACCTCCTTGTTGCCCAAAATAGACGCACTTGTAAATATCTTTACAAGTTGCAAACGGATCCTCAATTGCCCGATCGCCCTCAAGCGGGCGGTTAGAGGGGCGGCCGCAGGGTCCGGCGCGCATCACACTAGGTTTGACAGGGCCTGCAGTCAACTGGTACCATGGACTGAAGAATTAAGGAAGATTGGGACTTGTTGATAGATGTATTTCTGACACAATGCGACTACAATACCAGAATAGAGGTCAGCCTAAAGGATTTAGAACTGCTATGCCAAAAGCCAGAAGAGTCTTTCCATGAGTACCTCACCAAGTGGAGACATAGGGTCATGGAAATGAAGCAAAAGCCCAATACTGTAGATCAAATTAAGCTATTTATCAGAAATGCCAGCCCATATCTGAAGGAGCCACTCAAGTTAAAGGGATTAAAAGATTGAGAATCTCTTAAAGATATAGCCATTGAGGCAGAAGGAGAGCATTTAGCAAAGAAGGCAATTATCGCCAACTATGGCTATGGCGGTGCAAAGCTTAAATGGGGCTCTAGCAATAATAACGAGAACGATGATGATGAGAGGGTTAAAGCATTGGTCACTGAGACAGATGTGCACTATAATTCTAATTCAGGTAAAACATTATCTTGGTATCTTGATCATTTCACCAAAGAAGGGAAATTGTAACCACTGTCGCAAAGGCCACTGACGAGCCAAGGAAGGCTAGGACATAGAATGGACTGGTATTGTGCGTATCATCAACATACAGGGCATAAAACAGATTACTACCGTGCTCTGAGAGAGTGCATACATAAATGGGTTGATGCTGATCAAATTTTGGGTCCAAGGAAGAAGAGAAAGATATAAAGCAATTATAAGGCCATGACATCATTAATCTGGGGGGCACCATTTAGAAAAAGGGGAGCCTGAGGTGTTAGAAGGTTTTCAAGTAATTTGTGTCAACAGCAGAGGAAGATATTAGCTACTTAGATGTTCTTTTTATTTTTGAACTACTTAATAATGACATTTTTAATTCTAGTTGCATTAATAAGATCAACATTTTTGCTTACTTGTGTGATATTTCTTATGGTTTCACTGTGCATAATCATGAGCATGACTCAATCATATTTGACATTGATTCAATTGATGCTACTCCATTTAATCTCAGAACTTTGGAGAACCCAAAGAAAATCTTGATAGCTTCTAATGTAACTCCTAAAGAAAGATCAAAATTTGAGAGAATTAAAACAAAATATGAAACAGTTTTTGCCTGGACCTATGAAGACATGCCAGGAGCCGATCATGAAACCGCTAAACATGCCATTCTGATGTATCCAGATTATAAACTGGTTAACTAGAAACTTAGAAGACTTAGACCGGAATGGGCAGAGAAGGTTAAAGAAGAGACCAGCAAGCAGAAACGTGGCCAAATTTTCTTATTGAAGTTCAACACCCGACTTGGTTGGTCAGTGTTGTCCCAATATCAAGAAGAGGAGGAGTGCGTGTATGTGTAAACTATCAGAATTTGAACAAAACTTAGCCACAAAAAAAGAAAAAAAAAGAAAAATAAAATAAAAGAGAGAGAGAGAGAGAGAGAGAAGGAAAAGAATTGATATGTAGGTGGCCGAAAATTATTGATATGGGGCAAAGGAAAGTCATCATTGGGACAAGCTCTGTTCAAATCCCATTAATCTATACATATCCGTACTTTGTCATTCTTTTTGGCTACCGAAAAATGACCAAAAGACTGATTCGCAAGCTGTCTATTTGGTTTATCTGCATAAGGGGTGTACTATACAAACGGCAAGTCGATGACATTTAGTTGAGATGTGTGGACGAGAAATGAGCTAAGAAGGTTATGGAAGAAATTCATGCCAGAATTTGTGGAGTCTATATGAACGGTTTAATATAGTTTCAATTAACAAACATTCATATACTCATTAGTTTGCTATTAATCTAAATCCCATTCATGTGTATTTTTCAAGTGATAACTATTCATATATTCATTTAATAGTCCTAAACATGCATCGGATAAATCCCAAAAAGTTTCGGTGCAATACGGGTTCAATTCGGGAAGAAAAACACATAAAATAGTCAAAACATGGGGGTCACGGTGGCAATGAATTAGTCATGATCGTGAGGCCCAAATATAGGAAATTCTGCCTTCTCTCAGCATTGGTCATGGTAGCAATGAATTGGTTGTCACCATCACATACCAAAATTATCAAAATAGAAGCAAAAACTCAGGACTGCTTCACTACTCTATTTTATACAGCATAAACGACTATCTAAACCTCAATTTTAAACAAAAGTCCCTCTTAACAATTGTTCCCTAGGATGTTAAGTTTCAAATGGAATAAATTTCAGGTCATTTGGGCATCTACAACATCAGATATAATCTAAACAACCTGAACTACTCTAATGAACCTGCCAAAGTAGAGAAAACTTTGTTTTGTCCACTTTTGGGATAATTAGAGCTAGGATTAGCTAAACCATATCTCAAAGACATTTTTATGAATGGATCTTAGGTTTCATATCCAATTTGAATCAACCAATTTGGAGCAATATAACTCTATTTATGGGCAAAACAGTCACTAAAGGTCAAGAGAGACCTACACAAAAACTTACCCTACAAGCACATTTTTTCTTACTTAGTGCATATGACTCCTAAAACCAATTTTAATGACATTTTTAACCAAAATGCTCTCTAATAATTTATTCATCTATGTATTAACTTCCAATTGACACAACTTAGATGTCATTTAGACTCAAATTCAAGGACCTATAGTCAAAGGAACATGACTTGTCCCAAAACCCTCCTACATAAATCTAGTTACACTTATGAGCAGTTTTGGAGACCTTAAAGTCTCCTAAACAACAAGACTATTTCTGCAACAATTAAAGACATAGACATTATGGATTAAACCCAATTAGTCTCATCCAATTTAGAGTTATAAAATCATAATATAGCATCAATAATTCACATAGGTCAAAATGGACCCCAAAGTCAGTGTTACACGACTAACTCTTTAATCGTGTAAACAACCAAATTGGCAACACCTATTTCACTATACTAAATATAACACTCCTATACACATGCATAAGCAACTTAAAACACTTCACTTCATGTTAGAGACCCTTATATTCACATCACACAACAATTTCACAAGCTTCCCCAAAAATTGGTGTTTCATGCATATACTTAATAATTACATGGAAATCAACTAACAATATCCTCAAACTACTCAATTACACATATCCAACTGTAGCATCTATCAACTAACATTCAAATACATAAAGTTTCCAAACCAATCATACATGCACATGCTTACAAATTAAACAAACATTCCCAAACCTCAACTCCTAAGCTCCAATATGCTCACTTGGCACCTTGATCTTCAACCCTCTTCTTTCCCTTTTCTTTTCTCATAGCCACCACCACATGCATAATCAAATTCCAGAATTGAGAACAAGGATCATTATTCCATCAATACACAAAGAAGGAGAAGAAGAAGATGAAGATCAAACTATCTTAACCACTTACCCTAACAAGATGAAAACCCGGCACAAAACAAACACCACATGATCCAATTTTGCAAAAATTTAAAGATTACTAACTAAAGAAGAGAAGAATAAGAGAAGAGGGAGAACAAAGGAGAGAGGAGAATTAGGAATAGGTGGCCGGATCAAGAAGAGAGAATGAGCCAATTTATGTATTTTCCCACTATATATTGCATGCAACTTTGATGTGTTGGCACAGCCAACAATCAACACTTGGATTCCACTATGACATGCTTAACTTAAGATAATCTATATTATCACTTAATTAATCTTTACTTAACTTATTCATGCACAACTACATAATGGACATTAAGCTTATTTTATTTATGCAATTAGGCCCTCAATTCCAATTACACTTAGATCCAATATTAGAATTCCAACTGCAACTCTTCTAATTACCCTATTTAAGCCAAAATACTACTAGGGTTTAATTCGAGCCGTTAAAAAGGGTATAAGCGTAATTGTATAAGTATTTGTAGACACCGGGTCCCGAGGCGGTTCAAGATCAGAATTACCCGATGATGAAAGCGATACTTGCCAGTAAAGGTGTCAAAAATGATGCTCCCCTTGTCGAATATTCCTCCAACAATTTCAATGCGAAAATTTGCATTTTTACTCTCATTTATTTATTTATTTTTATTTTTATTTTTATTTTTATTTTTATTTTTCATTTTTACTTTTTTTTGCGTGCCGTGTGTGCGGGCCGTGCCCGTTGTGGAGGCACAGGCGCGCGCGCGCAGTAGGGGACAGCGCACGCCCCTGCGCGTGCACAGCAGGGACGCTGCACAAGCCCCTTGGCGCGCGCATTGCTCCTCCTTCACGCAGGCATTTTGCCCTCCCGGTCACTTTTACCTAGTTTTCCTGCATTTTCAGTCCGATTTTTCTGCTTTCTTTCATGTTTTTATACTTTTCTCGGTTAATTAAAAATAAAATAGACTTTGTCTCTTTCCATTTTTGGACGAGGTAAAAATTAAAAAGGAGAACTAGGTTTTCATTTAAAGGGAGCTGCCATTTTATTCAAAAAGAAAAATTGAGCTTTTCTCTCAAAAAAGAACAAGGGCAGCCGTAGTTTCTTCAAGAAAAAAAATCAAAAAAGTTCAAAGTTTTCAAATTCTTTCTTCAAAAAACATATTTCATTCTTGGATTGATTTTGAGAAAGAAAAATTAATTTTCTTTGTTCAATCATCCACCAAAAATATTTTCATCAAAATATTTTCTTTGATTTAACTTGTTCCAAAACACAAATTTTTATATTTTCTTCAAGCATTTTATCATCATAAATTCAACAAGGAGGACGGATCAAGACATCCTATTTTCCGATCTATAAATTATGAGGGTAAACATTTTTGGGCCCAGTCTCGTTTATTTTTGTGTATAATTTATTGTTGTTAATATTATTATTTTCTGTTAATATTACCATATTCATAATTTATTTCTAGCATTTTAATGGGGTTAATATTTTTGATATGTTGAATGGTTTACAATTTGTTTTTTTGTTGTTATAGATTGCCCCTGATGTCGTCAACCTTATTATTACTATAACTATTGCCATTTGTGTTCATTGTTGACATTTGCTTGCTTGCTTGCTTACTTATTATTATTATTATTATTATTATTATTATTATTATTATTATTATTATTATTATTATTATATTTGTGTTTATGTTTATGATTACGTTATCATCATCATCATCATTATTATTATTATTATTATTATTATTATTATTATTATTATTATTATTATTATTATTATTATTATTATTATTATTTCATGGTATTATTACTATTATTATTATTATTTATACTTATTTTGCAATATCATTATTCATTATGGTCACTTTTATTATTATTATTATTATTATTATTATTATTATTATTATTGTTATTATTATTATTGTAAATATATTTGGTTGTATGGTCTTTCCCCTGTTGCTATCCTTATTATTACTATTATTAATATTATGTTATATTTATTTGTTTCATATCATTATTATTATTATTATCATTATTCTCATTATTGTCTTATATTATTATTATTATTATTATTATTATTATTATTATTATTATTATTATTATTATTATTATTATTATTATTATTATTATTATTATTATTATTAGCATTATGTATTTGTGTTCAATATTTACTTCGTATCTACTTGATTAATTTTGTTTAGAATTATTACTAATATTTTTGTGTTATTTTGCTGTCTGAGGATTAAAATTTGAGTCACTTTGCGTGCATAGCCCGTGACCCCCCCGATGGGTCACGACACGTAGATGAACACTCCAGTTCGGTGAGATCTTTTCAACCCCCTTTCATGTGTTTTGTGTTTGCTTGTAAATAATTATTTCATTTATGCACGCGTGCGATAAAAAGTCACAAAAATATTTCTATAATTAAATTGGAATTTTTACTAATAAAATTGGGACCAATGTCCCTCCTTTTAGCCAAAAAATGTAAAATGACATAATAAAACAAAGAGTTAGTTTTCTCTAAAAATGGGATCACTCATCCCGGTTTTTCAACTCAACAATCAAATGACTCTTCGAACCTCTTTTAAATAAACGCAAAGGAACCAATGTTCCTAAACCTTTAAGCAAGTACGAAGGAACCAATGTTCCTAAACCAAACAAATGTCCCGATTTGTGTATGTTCATTTTCTTTTGGGCCCTTGTAATTAATTTTGGGGTAACATTATTTAATTTTCATTTTGGGATTGTATTCCGCCCCTATTTATATTTTTAATCTTCTTTCAATGTGCCCAAACTCCTCTTGTAATTGTGTGCTTGCGTGTTTATTTGCTTTCCTTTATCGCTTTCATTTATTGTTTTATCTATAGCTTTCCTTTATTTGCTTTCTGAATGCTTGTAGTGCGCTTTAATTAAATGCATAAATCATGTGAGATAAGAGATAGAATTTTAGGAAGTTAAAAACTCATTTATAATTAACAAAAGCATAAATAAAAGTGAAGTTCCGAACACAAATCTATGTGTGTATGTATCTTTCTGTTTGCATGCTATTTTTCACATGTACATATCATCCTACGTACAATCTCATGCTGTGTGTGTATATACCTTTTCTATCTGCATGTTATTTTTTTCACGTGTACATATCATCCCGCATGTAATTTCTTCCATCCATCCCATCGTATTGTGGTAACCTATTGATCTCGCACTCATCAAAGACCATTTGCATGGCATGATCATGCATTGTATATGTCATCCATGTGTCATTCTAACAATCTTGATCTTTCAGCCACTATAGATTCATCCAAGTGGACTAGAGGTTCTGACGGTCGGCTAGTGCGGACAAACTCGCCCTTTGGATTGCTAGAATTAGTGCCTGTTTGGGATTATGAGTCACTCTCGACGACCAGTGAATCATCTTCAATGGCAGAAGAGACCGAAGCTCCAACCACTCAAGACCTTGCTAAGAGACTAGAGGATTTTGAGCAAAGGGTGTTGGAAATGATGGGCGCAATGGCCGAAAGGATCGCTCCTCCTCCCTCTCCACAAGCACCCACTACTCCACAACCGCCTCCTCGGGGGAAAGCCGAACCGCCTGCTAGTGGGGAGGCTCCCCTTATTAGAGTTACTACCCATCAACCTATAGATGAGCCTAAAGCCGTCGCTGTGCCCGCTGAGCCAAGAAGGGCAAGGGTCCCTGATCCTAATGAGGATTTTCTGATAGAAGAGGATGTTGAGGAGGTAGCAGCACATCAAACCATGAGGGGTAGAGCACCCAGGGTAGAAGATGAGGCCATGAGAGGAATAAGACAGCAAATTGAGGCAATCACTCGCCTTCTGACATCTGGTAAATGAATCAACCCCGAGGACAGAGATTTGGGGGATGAAGAGCTGTTGCCCCGAAGGTTTAGGATGCCTGAGCTGTCAAAGTCTAACAGAACATCAGACCCGTCTATGCACATCAAGTAATACACCCTGGTGATGAAGGGCACAGGGCTAACTAAGAGGCAAAAGGTGGATTATTTCTGCCTCAGTCTAGCGGGTTCGGTAATAAATTGGTATCATGGGCTGGATAGCAGATCCAAAGAGGACTGGGACCTTTTGACTGATGCATTCATGAAGCAGTATGACTGCAGCACTAGAATAGAGGTCACCCTAAAGGACCTCGAGCTTCTGTAGCAAAAGAGTGATGAGTCATTCCACGAATACCTCACTAGGTGGAGAAACAGGGTCATGGAAATGAAGCGAAAACCCGACACTGCTGATCAAATCAGATTATTCATCAGAAACTCTTACCCTTATTTGAGGGACTTGCTCAGTTTCAAGGGGCTCAGAGATTGGGAGTCGCTCAAGGACATTGCTGTAGAGGCCGAGGCGGCTTACCTGGCAAAGAAAGCAAGCCAGGGTAACTTTGCTGGGAGAGGCTTTGGGAACCAATTAGGTACAAATCAAGTGGGGCTGGGAGCAATAATGGCAGAAATGGTAAGACAGTCGAGGTTTTAGCCACCGGAGTGGGACAAGGTCAGAGGTACTACTCTAACTTAGGCTGCTCCCTATCCTGGGTACTGGAGAGGTTGACTAAGGAAGGTAAGCTGAGACCACTGACACCTAGGCCAGCTGTGAATAAAGGACAGTCAGGGCATAGGGATGACCAGTACTGTGCCTACCATCAACACACCGGGCACCTGACGGATTACTGTCGAACGTTGTTAAAATTGGGCGCCTCATCAGGGTAAAAACCGAAAAAAGGCACTCTGGGAAAAATTTGGAGGCTTGAGAGAAAATATCCAATCAAGAAAACTCGAGAGGGCTGATTGGAAACAGGAGTTTGATGCTTCTAGGATCTATTCCGAAATTAGATGAAGTCTCATATTTTTTAGGTATGATCATGTGTTATGAAATCAAATTGAAATGCATGCATCTATGCAATGACATATTAATGTGGCCTAAGCAGTTCATCTTGCATACTCAAAATTGTCTGGTTCCGACATGTAATCGGCACATTGGTACTATCTAACCTCGGCCACTCTCTCCACTCAAGCGTTTCAGTCGACTGTGGAACTAATACAGCAACACTTTCATGATAAGAGTCAAGCTTATACGACCATGATGTGGGACGTAAGCACATGCCGATCATGCTTGGAAGAGCTTTCGCAACAATTTCAACAAGTCTAAAAAAAAAAAGGCCGTTAGAGATGAAAACCGTAATTGGCGCTCTAAGCAAAAATTAGGCCAAAGGGCAGGGTGAAAACCTGGGAACAGGCAGTCTGTCCTACAAAAAATGAAATGAATAAAAGCCGCTGGATTGGGTTGGGTCCATTCCAGGCAAAAAATAAGGCACAGGGTTATGCAAAAATTCGAAAAGGACACATTTCCTGCTAAAAAAAGCTAGTGTGAAAATCCATAAGGGACGCACTACCTTAAAAGAATGACTACAGGTATTAGGTGAGAACCTCATAATCCCTGAAGGCACAAAATTCAAAAGCAACTTTAGAGGGCACAGATCCTACTACAAATTGCGACCAGTCCGGCTATCCCCCGAGTCCACTTGGATGAACTCTTACCTGCATTGCTGCATGACACATGCATTTCACGTGCATGCTTACTATTTTTCCTGCATATTTGGCTTTCTAAGTCTTGCAGAAAGAGAGAACCAATGCGAGCACCGACAAAAGCCAAATGGTGACATTAATCGAAATAGACGATTGCCCAAAGACCTCCCAGGGGGCACTGCTTCAAATCTCAAAAGGGTTTGCACAATGGCGGCACTACCATTCTACGGAAGGTTTGCACGACCACGGCACTACCACTTCAGAACGGTTTGCACGATGGCGGCACTACCACTCCATGGAGGGTTTGCACGATCATGGTACTACTATTTGAAATCTCAGAAGGGTTTGCACGATGGCGGGACTACCATTCTACGGAAGGTTTGCATGACCACGGCACTACCATTTCAGAACGGTTTGCACGATGGTGGTACTACCATTCTACGGAAGGTTTACACGACCACGGCACTACCATTTCAGAACGGTTTGCACGATGACGGTACTACCGCTCCACGGAGGGTTTGCACGGTCACGGTACTACTGCTTCAAATTTTAGAAGGGTACCATTCTACAGAAGGTTTGCACGACCACGGCACTACCATTTCAGAACGGTTTGCACGATGACGGCACTACCGCTCCATGGAGGGTTTGCACGATCACGGCACTACTGCTTCAATTTTCAGAAGGGTTTGCACAATGGCAGTACTACCATTCTACGGAAGGTTTGCACGACCACGTCACTACCATTTCAGAACGGTTTGCACGATGACAGCACTACCGCTCCACGGAGGGTTTGCACGATCACGGCACTGCTGCTTCAAATCTCAGAACGGTTTGCACGATGGCGGTACAACCATTCTACGAAAGGTTTGCACGACCACGGCACTACCACTTCAAAACGATTTGCACTGTAACACCCTCTGCGTCCCCGTCGGAAGGACGCGGGTGCGCTACCGACGCTCACTCACATACATGCACACATACACTAAGCAGAAGCATACATTCATACATAAAAACCTATGGAGATACAGCGGAAATTAAAACTTTAACGAAACAATAGCTGAACATACATTAACTCACATACATACATATAATCATTCAGCGGAAGCGTAGACAAAAGATAAAATGGAGAAATAACTGAAAACTTAATTACAATAAGATCCTTACATATAACTACATATACATGAGACTAGAGAAAAACAAAACCCAAAATACAGGGGTTGAGCAAAATACAAAACTTCTAACTCCTAAGTGGCCGACCTTGCAGATGCGTGACTTGAATGGAACCAAACCTACCACTTGCACGGGAAAAGAACCCGTGCTAAGCGATAACGCTTAGTGGGGAGAACACACAAGCAACATGGATGGCCATTCACAATGGTCGTCAAAGCATAACACATTCATAATAGCAAATGCATATAGTCCTAACAGATAGATATACATGCTTGCATAAAAGTCATGCATTCAGAAGATCATAACCACATTCATGTACACATTACCTGATTGCTCTTTCCATTATCATAATTATGCGGTTACCATATTTCTATAATCATACTAAAGCAACCAAAGCAGACAGAATACCATACAAGATACAAGCGATATCATGCAATTACACATACAAATTAACTTTCACTTACCGAACTCACGGGCATCAGATGTCAGAGATTTCACATGCATAGCTGCTAATTATCATGCCTTGAAATGTAAACACATGACCACACGCCGAAATTACTACAATAGGAAAAGCTAGAGAGAGAACACGTAACATAACACAATATTTATAACATTCCATGGTCAAGAGCACATTCATACGCATCTTGATTCACATACTTCACCATAACAGTCAATAGCACCAAAATCACGTTCATATACATACTTATTAACCATAGCATTCAGTAATTCAAGTTTGCATTCATATACCTATTAATTCATATGCTTATAAACATAACTAATCGGATTCACATGCTCATCAGCACAAATAATAAACTATAACCATGGCATTCAAGAGATCATGATCACAGTTGTACACCTTTCAATTCACATACTTATGTTCATGACTGATTATATACAAACACATTCACAATATGATATATATTCATAATCATGTACAATACACATGCTTGAGTCACATTCAACCTATTCAGAGATTTATAATCACATTCGAGTACATAACTGATTCACATGTCCAGAATTATGCTCATCCAAATATCACATTCTCTTAATCATATTAGATAAAACAAACAGGATACTTGCTGACTCAAAATAGTGGATAACAAGTGAATTGACAGTACCTTACGGGTACGAATCGAATACTGATATCACCTTACGGGTGCGAATCGAATACTGACATCATGTTACGGGTGCGAATCGAATACTGACATCACCTTACGGGTGCGAATCGAATACATTAAAGGGTTCACGAGGAACTAAACAGGGGACCTGATCAGGGTCCAAACGTAACTGAGGGCTGCAGCTAAGAGACTCTATTAGGCATGCCTAACTATCCACTTACTTGACTCTAGCAGGTCATGCGTCATTCAAATCATGTGTTAAATCAGACAGTATATAAATATAATCATACTTAATCCAGAGTATAGTAGACATATAAAGAAATTCATAATATCAGTCATGCATCATACTATTCGTATTACAAAGCATACAATATAATTCCATCAACATGCTTTAGCATTATTCAATATTCTAAAATTTATCAGAGTCAAATATGGAAACATTATCAGGCCAATCATTAACTTAACATTCAAACTTTACTTTTAACAACTAACCACTCTTTACAAAAATAGGGTAGGTCACGGTCACAACCGGATTGGTTGTCACCGTGACATACCAAAACTCTCGGCAGAATGCAATCTTGGGGTACCTCACGGTGGTAACCCATTAGGTTGTCACCGTGACATACCCAAACCCCAAAACAGAATGCTATTCCTCACACATTATTATATCATTCATACTAACTATTTATACATTTATATAAATACTTACTTACCCGGTTTTCCACATTATGGGTCTCCATTTAAAAGAGGAATTCATAAGCTAAAAGCATTAGATCACATTTATCATTATCATATTATATAATCACTCAAATATCCATATGAACCATAATAGCATCATAGATATCTTGCATACTAATACATTCCAATAACATTTATTATCAATGCATGCATCATAGAATATTGTTAGGCAATTACTTCAATCACACATTCACTGTTCATATCCCATATATATATATATTTTATTAATCAAACTCATATCATTTGATGTCTTTCATGAGTATATAACTTAAATCTCAATTCATAACTATGCATACTTGTTCATATCATACAGGTTTATATAAATTGAAGTATTATAATACTCAATAATGTCATTATACTTAATCCTATTCATGTACATTTTCCAAGGGATAACTATTCTTAAACTCATTTATAGTCCTAAACATGCATCGGATGGATCCTAGAAAGTTTCGGTGTGATGCGGGTTCAATTCGGGAAGAAAAACACATAAAATGGTCAAAACAGAAGGGGTCACGGTGGTAATGAATTTGTTGCGACCGTGAGGTCCAAAAATAAGCATTCTACCTTCCCTGGGCATTGGTCACGGTGGTAACCATTTTGCTTGCCACCGTGACATACCCAAAAATAGCAAAACAGAAGCAAAAAGTCAGGACTACTTCACTACTCTATTTTGTACAGCCTAAAACAATGTCTAAACCTCATTTTAAGCAAAACTTTCTTCTTAACAATTGTTCCCTAGGATGTTAACTTTCAAATGCAACAAATTTCAGATCAATTGGACATCAACAGATTAAGATATGATCTAAACAACCTATAGTGTTCAAGTAGCCCGACCTAAACAGAGACACTACGGTTTTGGTAAATTTCCAGGATCTTAGAGCAAGAATTTGCCCAAGGTCATTTCTGAGACTTTTAAATACATGGAAGTCATGGTTCTAATAGCTCTAGAATCACACGATTTAGAGATCTAAAACTCTACTTATGACAAAAACAATACATAGAGGTCAGATGAGAACTGAACAGAATTGCCAAAAATCACCATAAAACATCAAATTCAAAGAAATTCCCAAACTCATGCATTTCAATACCAACCCTCATATACATCTATCTCAATCAATAACATGGATTACTAATACATTTTCCAAATTAATTCATGCATAAACTCATATCAAAGAACTCAATTTCTGAAAAGCAAACACAAATACACACTCATGATCCAAGGAGAATTAGGCAATGACAACTCAAAACTCAAATGTAGAAATCAAAGCTCCCAAACCTCTTTGAAGCACAACCCAGCTGATCTTCACTCTTCAATCTTCTCTTTGCCTTTACACTTCTTCTTGACACCAACCACTTGCACAAACAAACCCAGAAAATCCTTAATCCAAACCCCAACTCACAATCAATCAAAACCAAAAGAAGAAGAAAGAGAACCATATGCAGGAAACCCTTAAAACCCAAACACATACCTCTTTAATCTTGTTCCAAAACTCTCTCAAAATCACTTCTAAGCATGTACAAATCCCAGCCAAAGGAAAGAGATGAAGCAGAAAATGAGCAAGGAAGAAGAGCAAGGGAAAACCGAGAGAAGGAGAGAGGAAAGAGCAAGGCAGAAATCTGCCCTTTTTTCTTTCTCCTCTTTTCCCTTCTTCCTCTTTCTTTGCATTTAATGCTCACCAACCAACATCCACATGGCAGCCTCCTATTGGACCAAACATTCCACCTTTGACTTACCAAACCTTGGCGCCATACTCCTACCTCATTAGATAATTCTTAAGTAGATATTTTCCATCCTTAGCACAATACACACAATCCACTAGATAATTGCCTTACATCCTTGTTACCAAACAACACACACATACTAGATAAAACCACAACAAATACCCTACATCCATACACCACATGCACACTAAATAATTTCCCACACTAACTTATTTAATAATTACTTTGCAATTAAGTTCTTATTATCCAATCTTCCTCATGCATAAATTACTGAAATACCCTTAAATTCCCGACTTAGCATGCAAATTCCGACCAGGCCTGTTTCCGGTTGTGACATGCACGATCATGACACTACCGCTGCAACAAAAGACAATACACCGACAATATGGTAACGACCACTCCAACAATTCCATCCAGTCTGGGAAAGCGACCGCCTCAGGTACGTGTCTCTTCCCTTCTTTTCTGAATTTTAGCTCACTTAGGCACCTAAGTCCTAGAGTTCCCCAAAATTGGGGGCAACTATAGACACCGGGTCCCAAGGCGGTCCAATATCATAATTACCCGATGATGAAAGTGATACTTGCCAGTAAAGGTGTCAAAAATGATGATCCCCTTGTCGAAAATTCCCTAAATTCCTCCAAGAATTTCAATGCAAAAATTTGCATTTTTACTCTCATTTATTTATTTATTTATTTATTTTTATTTTATTTTTTTATTTTTATTTATTTTATTTTTATTTTTGATTTTTACTTTTTTTCGCATGCCACGCGTGCGGGCCGCGCAGGTTGTGGAGGCACGGGCGCGCACACAGCAGGGGACAACGCATGCCCTTGCGCGCGCGCAGCAGGGAGGTTGCGTGCCCCCCCTGCGCACACATAGTAGGGACGACGCGCGTGCCCCTGCACGCGCGCAGCAAGGGCAGCACGCGCCCCTGCGCACCCGCAGCAGGGACACTGGGCGCTTGCATTGCTCCTCCTTCACGCGGCCATTTTGACCGCTCGGTTGCTTTCACCTGGTTTTCCTACATTTTCAGTCCGATTTTTCCGCTTTCTTTCATGTTTTTATTCTTTTCTCGGTTAATTAAAAATAAAATAGACTTTGTCTTTTTCCATTTTTGGACGAGGTAAAAATTAAAAAGGAGAACTGGGTTTTCATTTAGAGGGAGCTGCCATTTTATTCAAAAGGAAAAATTTAGTTTTTCTCTCAAAAAAGAACAAGGGCAGCCATAGTTTGTTCAAGAAAAAAAATAAAAAATGTTCAAAGTTTTCAAATTCTTTCTTCTTCTTTCTTCAAAAAACATATTTCATTCTTGGATTGATTTTGAGCAAGAAAAATTAATTTTCTTTATTCAATCATCCACCAAAAATATTTTCATCAAAATATTTTCTTTGATTTAACTTGTTCCAAAACACAAATTTTTATATTTTCTTCAAGCATTTTATCACCATAAATTCGACAAGGAGGACGGATCAAGGCATCCTATTTTCCGATCTATAAATTCTGAGGGTAAATAATTTTGGGCCCGATCTCGTTTATTTTTGTGTACCATTTATTGTTGTTAATATTATTATTTTCTGTTAATATTAACATATTCATAATTTATTTCTAGCATTTTAATGGGGTTAATATTTTTGACATCTTCAGTGGTTTACAATTTGTTTTTTTGTTGTTTTAGATTGCCCCTGATGTCGTCAACCTTATTATTACTATAACTATTGCCATTTGTGTTCATTGTTGACATTTGCTTGCTTGCTTGCTTACCTATTATTATTATTATTATTATTATTATTATTATTATTATTATTATTATTATTATTATTATTATTATTATCATTATATTTGTGTTTATATTTATGATTACGTTATTATCATCATCATCATCATTATTATTATTATTATTATTATTATTATTATTATTATTATTATTATTATTATTATTATTATTATTATTGTAAACGGATTTGGTTGTATGGTCTTTCCCTTTTTGCTATCCTTATTATTACTATTATTATTATGTTATATTTATTTGTTTCATATCATCATCATCATCATGATTATTATTATTATTATTATTATTATTATTATTATTATTATTATTAGCATTATGTATTTGTGTTCAATATTTACTTCGTATCTACTTGATTAATTTTGTTTAGAATTATTACTAATATTTTTGTGTTATTTTGCTGTCTGAGGATTAAAATTTGAGTCACTTTGCGTGCATAGCCTGTGACCCCCCGGATGGGTCATGATACGTAGACGAACACTCCGGTTCAGTGAGATCTTTTCAACCCCCTTTCATGTGTTTTGTGTTTGCTTGTAAATAATTATTTCATTTGTGCACGCGTGCGATAAAAAGTCACAAAAATATTTCTATAATTAAATTGAAATTTTTACTAATAAAATTGGGACCAATGTCCCTCCTTTTAGCCAAAGAATGTAAAATGACACAATAAAATGAAGAGTTAGTTTTCTCCAAAAATGGGATCACTCATCCCGATTTTTCAACTCAACAATCAAATGACTCTTCGAACCCTCTTTAAATAAACGCGAAGGAACCAATGTTCCTAAACCTTTAAATAAGTACGAAGGAACCAATGTTCCTAAACCAAATAAATGTCCCGATTTATGTATAATTTCCTTATGTTTGATTTTGTTTGATTGTTTAAATTTATGTTCATTTTCTTTTGGGCCCTTGTAATTAATTTTGGGGTAACATTATTTAATTTTCATTTTGGGATTGTATTCCGTCCCTATTTATATTTTTAATCTTCTTTCAATGGGGTTGTATTCCGCCCCAACTCCTCTTGTAATTGTGTGCTTGCATGTTTATTTGCTTTCCTTTATCGCTTTCATTTATTGCTTTATCTATAGCTTTCCTTTATTCGCTTTCTGAATGCTTGTAGTGTGCTTTAATTAAACGTATAAATCGTGTGAGATAAGAGATAGAATTTTAGGAAGTTAAAAACTCATTTATAATTAACCAAAGTATAAATAAGAGCGAAGTTCTGAACACCAATCTCTGGTCTAGACCAATAAGAGCTTAGAGACTTTTCCCAATTTCTTGTAAATTGGGTGGCGACTCCATGATACCTCAAAGGTGCCTAAAAGCGTCATGGGGCTAGATCTTCCTTTCCAATGTTTTATTAGAAAGGAAGCATCCAAGATGTCTCATGACGCCCATGATAAAAAAAGACACGAACTAGTCGCTCGAATCCCAAAAGGCGGATTTCGCCAGGGCCCTTATTGGGTTCGGCGCACGTCACAGTATGGAATTTTGGGTTAGTGAGGATGTTATTGAAAGGAAATTAAAAGTATTTGAAGGGAAGAATTTAAAGAGGGATTTAATGGGAGTTTACCAAAGGACTTAGTGGAAGTTTGGCTAGGAGTGGACAAGTGGCAAGAGGTGAGCTTGACACCTAGGATCCTACATGCAATATAAGAGTTAGTGGAGACAAGAGTGTCTTCTTTTTTTTTTTTTTTTGCATGTGGATTCGGTCTCTCTCTCTCTCTCTCTTGGTCCTTTTTCCTTCTTTTTTCCTTCGTTCTTCTTCTAATATTCTTTGTAAGTTTCCTTTTCTTGTTTAATTTCCTTGAGCTTTGGATCGATTTGAAGAGGATAAGTGATAAATTGGGAAGGTAAGTTTGGTTTAGAATTAAAGTTTCTTCTTCTTCTTGGTTCTTATTTACGTATTTGAGTGGGTTTGATTCATGGATTAAGTGTATGTTTTGTTGGATTTGTGCAAGAAGCTTCAGATAAGAGAGGAGACAAGGGTAAAGACAAGGTTTAAGCTAGAAGATAGAGTTGTCAAGCTTCTTTTTTAGGTTTGGGATTTTATGTGATTTCTGTTAGTAGATGAACGATTGATCTAGTTGGGAAAATTGTGAGCTTTGAAATAGTTCAACAGCTCTTTTAGCTATTAATTTGTGTTTGGAATTATTTTTGCTTTAGTTGCATGTTTGGTTGATTGGGAAATTATGGGTTTTGAAGAGTTTCATAACTCTTCTAGTGTTAAATTATACATAGGATAGAATGGATAAATTGATAAAGTCCTGTTTAGATGTATTTTGTTTGATTGTTACATGATAATTATGAGTTTGCTGTAAATTGTGCATAAAAAGTTACTTGTATGAGATTATATAGCTTGAAGGCCGTTTTGGCTGGAATTGGTGTTTGATTGTGTCAAAATATGAGTTTCATAACTCTAAAGTGAGTGTGGCATGGTTTTGGTTGATTTTGAATTCATTCATGTGAAAATAGGATAGACAGTTGCTAGAGATTTGTAAAGTTGGGAGTTTGAACATAGAGTTCAAGCTCTATCGTGAGCGAGACAGAGTGCCCTATAGGCAAAGGTTTGCTAGATCGTGCTCTATCACGAGCGCGAGGTTTCTCGCGAGTCCGATAGAAGGCAGATTGGTGTTCTATAGCATGCACGAGCTCTGCTGCGAGCACGATAGAAGGTATATGCATGGTCTATTGTGAGTGTGATAAGGGTCGTGAGCGCGACATAGTTAAAAGTCAAGAATACAAGTTATTTATATTTATTTGTGTGTAATATTGCGTTGGATTATGAAAGACTAATCGTATGTAAGTTAAATGTGTTAACATAAGAGAGAATATATGAGATGTTTGATGAGATTTGGTATACTTAGTGTGCAATGTGAAATTAAGATATTCATGTATACTATATGAACAAGTAAAATGAATAAGAGCATGATTAATAGATATAGCTTTGGCATTATTAACAAACAAATATGTATGTATGTTCATGGTTGCAAAGTTAACTTATAATGTGAGTTAGCTATGCTAATGGCTTGTTAAGGTCCTTAAGTACATGTAAAGTATATGGTATAGTGAATAGATTATATATATTAAGCCTGAATTAGACATAGCAGTGGATAGATGGGCATGCTTATAAAGGGTTAGAGTTACAGCTACCAGAGTGGCACCGATTGTGTCTAGAGTTTGATACCTTGAGTATTCAGATGTTTATGAGTTAGGTCTCCAGATGTTTGATACTATTTGTCATCATCCAGAGTACCCATATCCACCATTGATGTGAATTAAGGCTATGCTATACTATTGAATGCTTATGATTGTGCTAGAGATGAAATGAAGGCTATTGGATGTCTATGTTGTTATAAGAAATGCAATGATATGTATATATGTATTTGAATGCATAACAAATGTAATGATGTTATGTTATAAATTATCATACATGATGCTTGCTTATAGAGGGATTATGTGCAAGTTAAAGAGAATGTAATCGATAAAGGCATATTGATATCATGTTTATTTGATTGCTCTTTAGTAAATGGTACCAAATAAGCAGCATGTTGTATAATGTTATACATATTGCTTGATGTTTGTGACTTTGTTAGAAGTCTATTTGCTTTTGTTTATCCCCACTGAGCCTTCGCTCAGCACGAGTGTTTTCCCGTATAGGTTGCAGGTTGGCTATAGAGAGTTGTGCATCTGCTGGCCACTAGGAGTTAGAGCTTGATGTGTTTTTTTTGTATAAGATTCTTTTTGTAATGGATAATGTAGTGATATGTAAGAGAATTTTTTTTATATGATAAGGGTAATGCTGTTAAGGATAATGGTACATTGTAATATATATAACTAAATTTTGTATATATGATATTCCGCTTATAGTAATTAAAGAAAGTTTATTAGTGCTTATTTGTTTCGTATGTATTGTTTGTGTATGCATGCATAGCAACTCCAATATCCTTCCAGGGGTATTGGGGCGCTACAAAACAGATGTACCTCACGATGACAACCAAATGGTTGTGACCGTGACATAAGAACAACCCAAAACAGAATGGAAAACAGACATACCTCATGGTGACAACCAAATGGTTGTGACCGTGACATATAAACAATTCGAGGCAGAATAGAAAATAGGCATACCTCACGGTGACAACCAAATGGTTGTGACCGTGACATATGCAATTTTTGAGACAGAAGGGAAATCAAAAGCATTTAACTTATCTTTTTCAAACCCTTTTTCCTACCTTAATATACATGAGCATAAAACTCATCAAAACACCATTTTTAACTAACATACCCTTCTAACTAAATGACAACCTACATGTTAACTTTCAAACAACACAACTCTCATTACATTTGAACTTAAAATCAAGGAGTTGTGGCCAAGGGAACACAACCTGCTCCAAAGGCCCTTATACAAAATTTTGGCTACAATTATAGACACTTTTGAAGACCTTAGAGTCCTCAAAACAACAAAGCTATTTCCATAACAATTTAAGACATAGACAATATGGTATCAATCCAATTGGCCTCATTCATTTTAGATTTGTGAAACTCATTTTATGACCTAAACAATCTAAATAGGTCAAAATGGAACTCAAACCAATTCTACACTTCTAACTCATCAAGCTTCAAACTAACTAATTTTACACAACTTTATCATCAAACTCAAGCTAAAATTCTCTAACACAAGCATGAATACCACAACACTTGCAATTCCCCATTAGGAACTCATTCATTCACAATTACTCAACAATTTCTCAAGTTTCTAGAAATTAGGGTTACATGCTTAGGTCAATAAACTCATGGCAATCAATTTAGCTCATCAAGCTCATCTCTTCAATTCAATTCATCACACAACATAAACACACATTTCAGATACACAAGTAATCAATTTAACACACATAGCATTTAGTTTCTTAAACCTCTTCTCCTATGCTCCAATGTGCTCACTTGGCACTTGGCTCACCAACCTTCTCCTTTCCTTTATCTTTTCTTAATTCTAACCATTACAAACACAATCCAATTTCCAGAATTGGAACAAAGGAATCAATCTCAAACTCATCACAGAAAGAAGATAGAAAAAAAGGAGAAGAAATAACCACAATTACTTACTGTAAACACCAGGTTTCGAGGCGGTCCAAGATCAGGATTACCCAATGATGAAAATAAAGACCGATTCATTGACAAAAAAGTGAGGATCGATCGTTTCCTTGTCAACATTATTTTTTTTAGAAAATAAATAAAAAATGTATATATTTTTAAAATTAAGAATAAAAAAGAAGGTTGAAATCTATAGTCTTTTGTCAAAAAAGGTTAAAAAAAAAAATTTTTGGTAACTCGCAGCCGTGGGCACTCGAAGCACGGCCGCAGGCATGCGTAGCGCCCCTGCTCGCCTGTCAACACCCCCCTGTTTTCGCCGAAAATCGACTTTTTGGCCTTTTTTTGGGTTTTAACCGATTTTTAATTTTTTTTAATTTTTTAAACTATTTTCCTAATTAAATTAGGGTTTTCTCTTGATAATGGGTATAAATAGAATATTTTGGAGAGAGAAAAGGGGATTTTTTGTGAGAGAGCTTGGAGAGGTTTTCTTGAGAGAAAAAACCATTTTTGAGAGAAAAAAAATTCTTTCTTCATCTTTCTTGATTTTTCTTAGATCTAGAAAATATTTAGTGAGTTTGGATTAACTTGAGGAAGGAAAATTAATTTCCTTAGCTTGGATTTTCTCATCAAAACTCAATTTTTTGAGTTCTTGTGTTGGAATTTTTTGAGATAAAAACTTAAGATTTTTTAATCTTTTTGAATTTATTTTTGAATCTTGACCAGGAAAAATAGATTGAGATATCTTCATTCCAAATCATCAAATTTGAGTGTAAATATTCTTAAATATATTATTATTATCTAATTTTATTTTATTTTTTGTTGCATTTAAGAACATGTGTTTTTGAGATTTCGATTTTCCAATTTTTATCTCGTTTTTGGTATAAAAATGGGTAAATTTGTATAATTTGGGTGTGAAAAAATGGATTTATTGATTTTCTCTTTTTTGGTATGATTTTTATGGTAATCATTTTTTATGTTTGAATATTATTTTTGTTGCATGTTTATTTGTTCCTCACCCACCTTGTTTACTTATTTTGTTTTATTTTTCATTGTCATTTACTGTTGTTCTTATTGTTATTATTAATATTCCTATTATTGTCATTTATCATTGCTATTACTATTATTTTTTATTGTCATCATATTATTATCATTATTGTATTATTATTATTATTATTATTATTATTATTATTATTATTATTATTATTATTATTATTATTGTTAGTGCTACTATTGTTATTGTTATTATTATTATTATTATTATTAATGTTATTATTACTATTATTATTACTATTATTATTATTGCTATTATTACTGTTTTTATTTTTTTTCATTGTTATTGTCATTATCATTATATTTTTGCATGATTACTTTCTAATTCCCTTTACATGTGAGCTGTTTGCGCATTAAATTGGTGTGCTTAATTTAACCTATTTTATTTTCTACTTGTGCGTTAATATTATTCTATATTTTTTGATCGGTGATCGGCAAGTGTACCGAATCAACAAGTAATAAAGTGGGATATAGTTAGGACCCCGAGTTATCGTACCCAAGGGAAAAAGGATTGTCACGTTAAATATCTATAGAAGAGTGAATTTGAGATATCCCCAGTATGTTTGGTGGAGAAAACTAAGCTAAGCAAGAAAATAAATTAACAATTAAAAATAAAAGTGTTCATCAAGAAATTACTCAAGGATGAAATTAAATGCTTAGGAAATTCTATCCTCACAAATGTAATTGGAAATTGGTAAAACAATATAAATATGAAATTCTGGACAACCCAACTAAACCCAAGCATCCCATTCCGGAGCAAGCTACACTAATTGCATGACGTCCCATTCCGGAGCAAGCCATACAACTAGCCTAAGCACGGGTCTAAAGTCCTAGATTCGGTTTGCTTTCCCATTCCGGAGCCAAACAACCCAAAATCCATATATTCCTCACATTCCACTCTAGTCTTAAATCATAAAATCCTGCACTTTTAGATTCCCATTCCGGAGCAGTCCAAAAGACACAGCAAGAATAATAAAAACTAAGTATAAATAAATTATAACACAAATTAAATTTGAAATCAATCATCATTTCGGACTAAAAATCATGATCAAACCTAATAATCATTATAATTGCAGAAAATATAACAAGAGAAATAAAAGAAATCATGAAAATATTCATTAAATCCAAATATCCAAAATACAAATATGATTCAAGAACTCCTAATCAAGAATAACTACTCTAACATCAAGAATATAAACATAAAATATGAAAAATCAAAGTTTAGAATACACCCTTTATGAGAGAGAAAATAGATCTTGAAGCTCTTATTCATCAACCTGCGAATCTCCTTGAATCCCCAAAAATATAAATTTAAACTAAAAATAATCTAAATTAATTAAGAACAAAATTGCAATCTAAAATTAAATCTATCTAACAGAATTTAAAAGGAGAATTAAAACCTAAAATAAAATAAAAGACTGCTGGAAACTAAAAGAAAAATAATCCTAAATCTACCAGCCCCCCTTAGATGCAGCGGTGCTTTCATTTAATATCTGAAGAAAAGCACAGCTGTGTCTTGTAAAAGCACAGCTGTGTCCGTGAGTGTTAGGGCGTCGTGTGCGCGATCAGGTTGGAAAAGACGCAGCACAGCTGTGCTTCTCGCATAAGCACAGCTGTGCTTATGGGTGAGAGAGTGCGCGACCAGGTGGGAAAAGACGCAGCACAGCTGTGCTTCGCGCATAAGCATAGCTGTGCTTATGGGCGAGAGAGTGCGCGACGCTGTCCTCCGTGTGCGCGCATTGCTGCGTAGCACAGCTGTGCCTTTCGCATAAGCACGGCTGTGCTTCTAGCGTGATCGGCTGTCTGCGTGCTTCCTCCAAAAGCACGGCTGTGCTTTGCAAAACCACGGCTGTGCTTTAGGCAAAATCTGCCTCCTTGCACCCAATGCTCCTAAAATCAACCCCGAACCTCCAATTTAGCTCCGGATTAAAACAAAACACTTAAAAACATCCCAAAATTTATTAAAAACGATAAAAACATTAAAAACTAATAAAATGTCAAAAACTAATTAATTAATATTAAAATTAAATAAATAAAACACATAATTATGCCAAGAATTAATCTAAAATATTAATATAATTACAACTTATCAACTACCCCAAACTCAAACCTTTACTCGTCCTCGAGTAAACTGAATGAACCTCATTCTCAATTATTTCAATCTCCACAAAAGAAAATAAGGAGTCATTCTCAATTAAGGAACAAGAAAATAGGCTTGTAAATACCAATGCTTACTAAATAATAAATAAACACAAGAACATACCAAGCAATTTCTCTGTGTGTGTGCAAAAGGCCAAAACAGAATTTTTATCATTTAAAAACAAACCTTCTAGATACAATGTTGGGAACAAGAATCAACTCGAATGCATGAATGCACTAATGGCTTTCCACTCAAAGCTCAAGAAACACTATATGCCTTTTCTTACGTACCAAACCTTACTAGAAGGTCATCTCCACTAAATAGGACAAGACAAAACAAAGAATCAAGAGGTCTTACATTTTGGTTGTAACGTTAGGCTTAGGTAAATTGGCTAACAAAGAAAGATCAAGTCACTAGAGAAAAATGGCCACTACCTAAACAAAACCACAACCACCCAACTAGACTAGTGAAAATTCCCAACTCAATTACATACCATCAAAATAAAATTGGTCTTAAAGACACCTTAGCTCATCAACTCAGCTCACAATAACAAATGCCACATAATATTCAACACTGATCTTCACAAGGCACTAGTTCAAGTCTTACTAAATTTTGTACCCCAAACTCACATTTTGCTCAATTTGTTAGGAAAAACTTGCAATGCTTCTTCCTTTTCATTTTTTTTATTTTTTTTAAAAGAAGCATCAAAAACCAACTAGCCACTAAAAATTCATGAAGCACTTAATAAATCCAAAAATATCAACAAGAACTAAAATTGAGCTCTAATTTTCAAAAGACCAACAAACCACATAAATCACATTCCTCTTTGTCAACCCCAAACTCATATCTTTAAATGGGCTCAACTCTCCATTACACACACCAATCAATTCTCAAACAGAAATTTACATCAAAAATTGACAAAAACTAAACTCCTTTTTACCCAAAATACAAACCCAATCTTACTAGAGTGGCCACTCTTCAAACGGGAGGCAAAAATCATTTAAGACTAAAGGTAGTTTTAATATGTGTAACAATAAAACAAGCACGCATTCAGCATACTAAATAATAGGCTCAACGGGCTAACAAGAGACTATGCAATCAAGGTAGGAAAAGTCATTTAAAAGAGCTATACAAAGAAGGGTTGCCTAAATCATTTTCTAAGTTATGTCTCATCCGAGGGTCGCTTCAACGGGTAATCAGAAAGGTTCTAGTGCTCTTAGTGACTTTTCATCTAATCCCCTAATTGCAACTAGATTTTTCTCAATTTTTAAAAACAGGCCCAAAGTGCTCAAAACTTAGAAATTGCAAGGTATAATCAAGGTTTACATGCAGTCTAGCAAATAAAGATACAAACAAGACTATTTCTCACTCAACTTAAAATTGAATGAAACACAAATTTCTAAAACTGAGATTAAAATTATTCATAATTGAGAACCACTAGGACGAAATAAAAATTTAAATCGAAGGAAAATCAAAAAGAAACAACAATAAAAATATTCAGATACAAACTTGGCACAAAACACGCCACAAACAAAGCAAAACTAACTAAAAACCACTCAAACACAACAAACTAAAAAGACACATACAAAACAAAACTGGTTTTAGTTTGAAAAATATGAAATGGTACTCCACCCCAAACTCGAAATGTTGCACTGTCCTCAGTGCAAAGAAATGAAGTACACAAATAAATTTCTCAAAAATTTTCCCTTGCTGTGCAAAAAGCTCATTGAATTTACAAATTATTGCAATCATCTCAAAATGGCAAACATAAAATAATTACTGTGCAAAACTAAAAACAATCCAAAATTCCTACATGCCACCTATGCAAAAATAAAGAAACTCAAAACCTGTGCAAAAATCCAATAATCTCTGTGCAAAATGAAATATTCTGAATTATGTGATATTCACAGCCAACACAAATAAAATATCTATCCTATCACATGGCATTGGCTCAGCCACACAATTTCAAAATATAACAAAGTAAATAAAAATAACATTATGTCTTACTACATCAATTTCATTAACTACAAAATAAATAGATTATAAAATCTGTTATGAAAGAATCACTTTCTGAAAGATATACAATATATCAATGTTGTGGTCGTCTCAAATGTGGAGGAAATAGAGTGGAAACAGGTGTAAAAAATCCACGAATCTCACTGCTCAACCTGTCCAACTGTGCAATAATCCTCTGCTAAAACGCTCCTAAGAACGCGTCTTTCTGCTCAGCTCCTATGACCATATCTCGGCGCACCTGCTCCATCTGAGTCTTAATGGAAGACAAACGCTCCCAAGCTCTCTGCACTTACAGGTCCATGCCAGATATCAACTAGTCACTCTGAGAGGTAGCTGCCCTAACCTCCGCCAATCCTCTGCTCAACTCATCCAATCTATCCCAAACCCTCTCCTGGAAAGTTGTCTGCTCCCTCCTCAACTCACTAAAAGAAGTCTGAAGCATGCTGATAGAAGTCTCAAACTGCGTCATCGATGCTGTCATAGAATGAATCTCAGATATCAAAGTTTGGACCAAAGAAGCATCTAGATGTGGAGCTGAGGGTGGAGGGGCTGTGGAAGAAGATGGCTCATCATGCCCCTGAGCATAACGACTCATATCTGGAGGGGAGAATGGTATGTCAATCCACGGCCTCACCCTCCTACTGGACGTACTAGCTGTCGCTCTCTGTGGTGAAGGTGGTGGTGGAGCATCAACATTATGATCAGCTGGTGGGTGGGCATCATCAGAATCGCCCTCTCCATCATCACCCAAGTCATGGGCCTCCAACTCCTCTGCTCTCCTCAGTCTATATCCACTCTCGGGAGATGGATCCTCTATACCTATCCTACATCTGAGTACTACCTCCTCATCAATCAAATAAGATGATGTAAAGTGTCGTCCCATATCAGCAGTAGGCAGATGTAGGGCTCTCATGATTATGGTGATCAACCCACTAATCCCAATCCTCTTCCCTGAGGTGGCTGTAGCTCTCTTTAGTTGCTTATACAACCAGGGTATGGCATTGACTCTGATATCGGTCTCCATAGCATAAAGAAAAAATAAATCTGGTGTAGTCACATTGCTTGGACACCCTGGTCGCATGAACACTGAAGATGTCATCACTCTATGTAGGTACTGATAGACTGGAGAGCGGAGTTTTGTTGACTTGGTGTTTCTCGCCTGAAAGTCCATATTGGGCTTCCCAATAATTGCCCAATGTGCAGTTGATTCACCAACTATTTGCACCTCTCCATCCACCGGCAATCTCAAATATGTAGCTAAGTCTGAAATCGAAAGATAATAGGGAATATTGCGCACTCTAAACTGAATGGTATTCCTATCATCCTTAGATAACCTTGGAGAGTACTGAAAAGTACTAAGGAACTCCAATGTTATCTCAGGATAAGTCGAACCATTCAGAGAAAAGAACTCCTCCCATCCGATGTTCCTCAGCAAAAATAGCACCCTCTCTTCAATGCCCAGTTCCGTGAGTGTTTTCCTACTCATGAACCTACTGGAGATAATGATCTTTGAAGCTAACTTGTTGAACAAGGTGCGCTGTGCCGGAGTCAACCACTCAGGAGGCGCAATGGGCGCTGAAGGTTGCTCATCTCTATTGCGAACCATGGTCCTGAAAAAGAAAGTATAAACTTTATTCAAAACATCCTTAGGTTCATGAAGTGCAAACCACATCTATAACTAAATTGGAAGAATAATATCAAAACTCACCAAAACTTCACAACAGAAATTTGCAAAATAAATATACTTTCTAGCTAATGATGATGCAAAAATAGAAACATGAAGCATAAGGCAAATTTATAAACATATTGAAGTACAAAGTCTATGCACAAAATAGTAAAAATTGGAAGATTGCACAAATTAGAATTTAAAGAAATTAAAAATGAAAAGCACAAGGTGGAGAATAAAATACGCATAAGTAATTCATCATTGAAATGCAATTGCTAAGAATAAAATAAATGCAATTTAATGGAGAATAAGAGAGAGAAATGCAAAGTTTGCTGCATCAATGCCTTATTCATAGCAAAAAATATGTAGGATAAAATCAAAGTTGCATGTAAATAAGAATTTGAAAAATTGGCATCCAATACAACTCATCCTAATCCCATCAATTCGGGAGCTAGCAAACATGCATTTGTCTCAATTCAATCAAGTACAATAATCAATTGCATCTAAATTAAAAACTAAATCAGCAGCAAATACTTCTAAAACAAAATAATGCCAAGCACAATCTCAAATAACTCAAAATTAATCTTGCAACATTTCCCCCTATCCATGCTATGCCCAAATAAATCAATGCAATGAAAACATTTAAATTCCCCAATTGAAGTTCAAAATCCCATCTTCCATGATTCTCCCTTTCAAATGACCAATTAAAGAACAAATGCAAGCTAGATAATTGAAAAATAAGCCCAAAACTCAGTCAACATGGCAGCCTCAAAACCTAGCAAAGAATGACATAAAAATTAAGCTCAAGAGACTGACAATTCCTAAACAAACTGCTCCATTAAAACTGGACAACTTCAAGCATAATAGCATGTTAACCCAACTTCAACAGTGCCAATAATGATGAATTTTCATGACAAATAAGCACAAAGTTCCTGCCATCCAGCTCTAACATAAACCTCATAGTTCACATTGACAATTTCTACAAGAATCATGCACAAAAATTGTTGTACAGATCAAATAAAAGCACAAAATTTTCTTTGAACATCCATTAAGGCATTTAAGCAAACAACTGGTGTGCATGAATATAAACTGGATTTGTGTGCAAATTTAATAACCCCAACACCCAAAAATCTGTACAAACGCACAAGACAAGCAGCACAATTCACATAATCACAAATAAATATCGAAATCCCAGAGAAATTGAGTGGAAGTAAATGCACATTTACACAATAACATTTAGAACAGAGATGGGGGAAATATACATACCTGTAGCTTGCAAAAATTACTGGAATGCTAAAGTTAAAAATTTGAAAACCGCGAATTGAAGGAAGGGCTCAGTTCAATCTAACTCGAACTCAAGCAGAAATCTAGAACTTGTGCAAAAATGGGGAAAAATCAATATCGGGCAAGAATTTAGGGGAAAAGCGAAAATTACATAGAAAATGAGAATATATTACTAATTACAGCTCGGAATTAACAATTAAATTTAAATTACCTGCTAAAAGCTTGGATTGCAAATGAAGATCAAAGAGAAATATTGAAAGAAAATTTTAAATTGAAGATCAGGGGGAACAGAGGTGAAGGAAAGAGAAAAGAGCAGCAAAATGAGCACAGGTGTGTTTTAAGAGGGCTATACGAAAAGCACAGCTGTGCTTTTGAAAGAGGCACAGCCGTGTTTTACACAACGCTATGTTTCGGCGTGTTTCTTAAACGAAAGCACAGCTGTGTTTTCGCACTTTACCTGATGTTACTGCCCTGATGCACCACATCTCACGGTGACAACAGTTTTTAATTGTCACCGTGAGATAGCTGTTAAATGCTACTGTCCAGGAAATTTCAACTTGCAATTTTGGATGCTCAATTTTTTTTCTTCTTGTCTCCCTATTAAATTCCAAAACAATAAACCAAACCAAAACCAATTAAAAACAAAAATTAGAAATCAACAAATTAACCATGAAAAACGACAAATTAACATTCTAACACACCAAAAATTTAAGGAAAATTATAAAGACTCAAAAATAAACAATTAAAAATTAAAAACATAAAACACAAAAACACATATAAATGACATATAATTAAATAGAGAGGGTTAAGATGAAAAGTTCTCGTTTAATGAGTCCCAGCTCAACTCATGTTACTCTCGGGTGGACGAGCTTGTGAACCAAATAATGGTCTTTCCGGTTTTTGCTCCTCATTTTCCCCCGTCAGTAGGAAAAAATCATCGAAAGCCACCAAGGTGGGCAATTCCATGTTTTCGATGAAGTATGACTCCACCTTGGGTTCACTATAAACGAACTCTACCGGCTCTTCCAGCCTAAATAAATCCTTCAAATGGACTGAACCAGTGCTTCCATTTGAGAATCGCATAACTCTTGCTCCTTTGGTGAACTATCATGCACAGAAAAACTGAAATTAGTTTCCAAATAAACACAAGATTTGTCTTCAACAATAATTGGTTCCTTTTCTTCTTCATGCAACCCATCCTCAAAAATTTCAAAATTCTCATTAATCTTTATAGGTGCATGACTCAATTCACCACCATCTTTTTGATCACTCGAAGAGACAATTAAAAACTCCAACTTGGATTCCAAATTTTGGATCTCTAATGTTTGATTCTTTAATAGATCCCCTTCAGCCTTGATCCTCTCATCTTGAAAGTTGATTGTAGCCTGCAACTCCCCCCTTTCTGCTTGGTATTCCTTCTCTCTACAATAAATGTAGTTTGAAAGACGTTCGATATGGGCAAAGTGAGACTCTTGTGATACACATGAAGAGTGAGGATCTTCAAAAGACGGTGAATAGGTGACTGGTGAAGTTGAATACAATTGTCGTAACTCTTGCATCTCCCTCATCATATCATTCACTTGAGCTCGCAAAAGGACCAACTCATAATCTTGAACACTATCTTGCATCATTTTGAAAATACCTCAAAATATTCCTGCAAAGATAAACACCAAATTAAAACAAAAAGAAAAATATAAACCTCAAACTAACTCAACTAAAGATATAAAACAAACAACACCGTTTTCCCCGGCAACGGCGCCAAAAACTTGATCGGTGATCGGCAAGTGTACCGAATCGACAAGTAATAAAGTGGGGTATAGTTAGGACCCCGAGTTATCCTACCCAAGGGAAAAAGGATTGTCACGTTAAATATCTATAGAAGAGTGAATTTGAGATATCCCCAGTTTGTTTGGCGGAGAAAACTAAGCTAAGCAAGAAAATAAATTAACAATTAAAAATAAAAGTGTTCATCAAGAAATTACTCAAGGATGAAATTAAATGCTTAGGAAATTCTATCCTCACAAATGTAATTGGAAAATGGTAAAACAATATAAATATGAAATTCTGGACAACCCAACTAAACCCAAGCGTCCCATTCCGGAGCAAGCTACTCTAATTGCATGACGTCCCATTCCGGAGCAAGCCATACAACTAGCCTAAGCAAGGGTCTAAAGTCCTAGATTTGGTTTGCTTTCCCATTCTGGAGCCAAACAACCCAAAATCCATATATTCCTCACATCCCACTCTAGTCTTAAATCATAAAATCCTGCACTTTTAGATTCCCATTCCGGAGCAGTCCAAAAGACACAGCAAGAATGATAAAAACTGAGTATAAATAAATTATAACAAAAATTAAATTTGAAATCAATCATCATTCCGGACTAAATCATGATCAAACCTAATAATCATTATAATTGCAGAAAATATAACAAGAGAAATAAAAGAAATTATGAAAATATTCATTAAATCCAAATATCCAAAATACAAATATGATTCAAGAACTCCTAAGCAAGAATAACAACGCTAACATCAAGAATATAAACATAAAATATGAAAAATCAAAGTTTAGAATACACCCTTTATGAGAGAGAAAATAGATCTTGAAGCTCTTATTCATCAACCTGCGAATCTCCTTGAATCCCCAAAAATATAAATTTAAACTAAAAATAATCTAAATTAATTAAGAACAAAATTGCAATCTAAAATTAAATCTATCTAAAACCGAATTTAAAAGGAGAATTAAAACCTAAAATAAAATAAAAGACTGCTGGAAACTAAAAGAAAAATAATCCTAAATCTACCAGCCCCCCTTAGATGCAACGGCGCTTTCATTTAATATCTGAAGAAAAGCACAGCTGTGTCTTGTAAAAGCACAGCTGTGTCCGTGAGTGTTAGGGCGTCGTGTGCGCGATCAGGTGGGAAAAGACGCAGCACAGCTGTGTTTCTCGCATAAGTACAGCTGTGCTCATGGGCGAGAGAGTGCGCGACCAGGTGGGAAAAGATGCAGCACAGCTGTGCTTCTCGCATAAGCACAGCTGTGCTTATGGGCGAGAGAATGCGCGACGCTGTCCTCCGTGTGCGCGCCTTGCTGCGTAGCATAGCTGTGCCTTTCGCATAAGCACGGCTGTGCTTCTGGCGTGATCGGCTGTCTGCATGCTTCCTCCAAAAGCACGGCTGTGCTTTGCAAAAGTACAGCTGTGCTTTAGGCAAAATCTGCCTCCTTGCACCCAATGCTCCTAAAATCAACCCGAACCTCCAAATTAGCTCCGGATTAAAATAAAACACCTGAAAACATCCCAAAATTTATTAAAAACGATAAAAACATTAAAAACTAATAAAATGTCAAAAACTAATTAATTAATATTTAAATTAAATAAATAAAACACATAATTATGCCAAGAATTAATCTAAAATATTAATATAATTGCAACTTATCATTTTTCATATATTTATTTATGTTTAATTGATTTTAGAATTTTTGCTAATATTTTTATTGTTGTTTTTTTTATTGGGGCTTAAAATGTGATTGTGCTTGTGTGAGCATTTTCGTGACCAAACGGAGCGGTCACGGCGTGTAGGAGACCATATCATTTGGGTGAGACCTTACGAACCCTTTATTTGTATGATTGTGTTTGTTTATAAATAAAGTATTTTTATTTTATACGCGTGTAAGATAAAAAATCACAAAAATATTTTTATGACTAAACCGGGATTTTTATTAATAAATTAGGACTAATGTCCTCGATTTTAGCCAATGATTGCAAAATATCACGAATTAAAATGAAGAGTTAAACTTTCTAAAAATGGGAGCAATTCGTCCCGATTTTCAAGCCAATAACAGAAATAACTCTTTAATACCCTTTTAAGTGAGCATGAAGGAACCAATGTTCCTAAACCAAATAAATATCCCGATTTATGCATGTAATTCTTCTTGATTGATTTTGTTTGATTGTTCAACTTTATGTTTATATATATTTTATGGGCTCTTGTAATTAATTATTTTTAGGGCAAGTTTATTTAGCTTTCTTTTATTTAGGGATTGTATTCTATCCCAATTTCCATTTTAATTTTGCTTAGCTTTTCTTGTCATTTGGGGGATTGTATTTGTTCCTATTTCTCCTTTGTAAATGGTGTGGCTTTGTGTGTTTACCGTCTTATTTACCGCTTTCTTTACAGCTTTTATTTATCTCTTTCTTAGTGCTTGCAATGCGCCTTTAATAAAATGCATCGAATTGGAGGATGAGAGTTGGGTGTGGTTTCCTTTTGAGAGAGTGACATGTGGCAAGTGAGAGGATAAGTATTGGGAAAAGAGAGAGAGAGACTTCAACTGGTTTCCTTTCTTCTTCTTCTTCCTCTTCTTTCTCTTTCCCGTTACTTTGCTTCCTCTCTTCCTTTCTTCTTTTTTTCTTCTTGAATTCTTCCTTTTACTGCAAATTCTAGTGAGTTTTGGGTAGCCTAAGCTGGTGTGGTAAGTGATAAGTAATAATTCTTCTTCCTTTTGTTTAGATGAGCTTTTGTAATTGTGAGTTAGGGTTTAAACTTGTTTGGTGTTATTGGGTTTTATGGTTCAGAGAATCCTCCTAGAGAATCCAAGGGCAAGGAAGTAGCGAGCGGGAGTGGAGCCCCTTGAGTGGAGGTTCATTAATTCCAGGTTTGGGAATTTTCTTTGATTTGATGTTCATGCATGGGTTATGAGATATGTATGAAATTCTGGAATTTATGATGTGTAATTGGTTTGTATTGGTAATTATGATATGGGTTTTGAGTTTTAATGAGTTAGGTAGCACAATTATTGAATGATTGGATTAAATACGAAGTTAATTGAGATTTGCTTCATAATTTTCTAGTTTTGATGATTTTTAAAATCTTAATTTGTGAATTGATGATTGATTTTGGAATTAAGTGTGGAAATATGTTATTTTGATGTTGATTATGGTGTTTGGAAGGCCTAATTTGAGGTAAGATGGAGTAAGAAGTGATTTGGGTTAAAATGATTTTGGTTTGGAAAGGAAATTCTGGGTTTGCGTTTGCTGGGGATTGGAAATCCCGTTCCTATCGTGAGCACGATAGAAGAGGATTTCCAGCTCTCGCGCGTTTAGCTTGAAGAAGTGTTGGCCGTCCGACTCGTGCTCCCTTTTTGTGCATGCGAGTTGTGCATCTCAGCAGGGTGATGGCAGCAGGAGAGGATCATCACGACACGTGCTGATGAAGCACGACTCGTGCTCCTTTAGCACGACTCATGCTGTTGTGACTTCCTCAGCATGTCGTGCTTCGAAGCACGACTGGGGTGGAGAGACATCCGACACGAGTCGTGTCCCTCAGCACGACTCGTGTCCGATTCCTTTCTGTCGCGAGCGCGACTTAGTCGCGAGTGCTACAGAGACCCCCCATTCTGCTCTATTTTCTCACGTACCTAATTTTCCGAAAATGAATTCTAAATGTCTTTTTCTTGTCTTTTTCCTACTATTTATTATATGAATTGTTATATGACTATATTTATATGGATTATGCATGACAAATTATATACATTGCTAATTGAAACATGATTTGGTTTATGCATGACCTGCTAGAGTCGAATAAGTGGATAGTTAGGCATGCCTAATAGAGTTAGTGTTACTGCAACTAATGTATGATTTGGACCCTGATTAGGTCCCCCGACTGGATCTTCGTGATCCCTTTGTACCGAATCTACGCGAAAATGTTTTTGGAACAAAATTAAAAGATTGTTTTGATACCCTCGGGTATCTATGTGTTATGATAATAGTGTTAATACCTTCGGGTATCTATGCGTACCCGTTATCCACTATTTTGATAAAGCAGGTGCAATAATGTTATCTGTTATCATATGTTAATTGAAATATTGCATATTGGGAATAATATGATTATAGTGTTGTTATGCTTTAAGTTAAGTTATGAAAATCATAACATTTAACTGTGCCATGCGCTTATGATTATTTGTTGACGCCACTGTGAGTGGTCGTTGTGCATCTTTATTTCCCCACTAAGCGATTTCGCTTAGCACGGGTGTTTTATCTGTGCAGGTGTGGAAGGTTTTGAGCAACGCATTCCGCATCAGCAGGGCCAACACAATTAGTGGATAGAAGATTTTGTAGTTAGGCCTTGTATTCTTTTTGTATGTGTTATAGTCTTGTACTCTTGAAGCTATGTAAAGAATATTATGTAAATGATTTTGTTACTAGTTATATGTAACTATTCAGTTGTGCTGAGGCACTTTTGTATCTTTTTGGAATATGTAAAGTCACCTTTGTTATATTAATGAAATGCAATATTTTGCTCCATGGCCTATTCTCTGATGAATTATGAAATTTTAATTTATTTATTTGTATATGTAATTGGTGTGCAATGGTTGGTTCTATTTGAGCATCTGTGGGTGGCAACCCTCATCTATCGGGGGCCTTCATCCTCTCCATAGGGTGGAGTTCTCTACGTATAGGTAAGGGGTGTTACATTTTGTGGTATCAGAGCGGTAGGCTTAGACGTTTCTGGGCTAGAGTATTATAGAAAGTCTGTTAGAGTTATGTTGGCCTGATGCGAATTGTGGTTTATGTTTTGTAGCTATGTAGACTGCTTGTGGATCGCTTGAGGGGTCAGCCGAGAGTGCGAATCCCCAAGAGCAAGATCCATCAGTTTTGGGTCCGACTCAGCCTCCTAGGGTGCAACCTGAGGCCCCTGCGGTTCCTTTTGAAGCAATGCTCAAGATATCTCAGGATATGGCCAGGGTGTTAGAGAGAGTAACTGCACCTAGGGCACTTATTAAGAATATGAGAAAGTATGGAGCTGAGGATTTCTTCGGTACCAGCTTAGATGAATCAGATAAAGCCGAGATGTGGATTGATAAAGTGAAGGGGGTGTTAAGGGAAATAAAATGTCCTCCAGATAGGGAAGTTGAATGTGTAGTGTCACTGTTGCAAGGCTCTGCTTATGACTGGTGGAGGTTAGTGCTCAGTCAGCCCCAGCTTCCCGAGCTTTTGACATGGGAGTTCTTTGAGAAAGAGTTCCATAATAAGTATGCAACTAAGGCATTCAAAGATGCCAGATGGGCACAGTTCTTAAGCCTCAAGCAGAGGGTAATGTCAGTGGCAGATTATGAGAATGAGTTTAACAGACTTAGTAAATATGGATTGCCGGGAATTCTTACTGATGAGTTTCGGTGTCAACATTTCGAGGTGGGTTTGAATGAATCTTTGAAGGCAATGCTAATTTCTTTGATGTCTGCCCCGAATATTAGCTATTATCAGCTGGTCCAGGCGGCCTTGAGAGTGGAGCGATCGGAGAATGTTTTGAGAGAGAAAGCTTTGAGGAGAAAGACCTCTAGAGGCAGTTCTTCTTCAGGGAAAAGATCAAGAGAATCTCAAGGGAATCCTGTTGGTGAGTCTCCTGCTAGTCCGGCTACTAGAGGGAGGAGACAGGATTCTTCTAGAGGATTAGGCACGGGTAGAGGAGGTTCATGTGGTAGAGGCGAGGCTATGCCTGAATGCTCTCGTTGTAGTAGGTGCCATTGGGGCGATGTTGATGGTTGACAGGAGGGTGCTTTAGGTGTGGTAGTACGGACCACTTCCTTGCTAATTGCCCGAATCTGCGTGAGAATGCCCTAGATCAACTAGAGGGTAGCCAAGCAGGGTCCAATGCTCCTCAAGGAAGTCGTGGTAGAGGTAGAGGATGGGGTCGTGGTGGACGACCTCGGGAGAGAGAGTTATCTGAGTCTGTAGACCGCCCCGTTCCGACAGCTGGTAGAGCTTATGCCATGAAAGCCAGGGATGAGCAGAATGCACCGGAACTAATTATTGGTAAGTTTTTATTGTTTGATTCTGAAGTGTATGCTTTGATAGATCCGGGTTCTACTCATTCTTACTTGTGTTCTAGTAAGTTGGGTGATAATTTGGGGAGTGAGGAAAGATTGGATTATGAGATTCGTATGTCTAGCCCATTGGGTCAGAGTGTTGTTGTGAACCGGGTTTATCGGAATTGTCCCTTAAGAATTCAAGGCATGGAGTTTGCAGTTGATTTGATTCGGTTGCCTTTTCATGAATTTGATGTTATTTTGGGGATGGATTGGTTAGCTAAGCATCGAGCTATAGTAGATTGTCACAGGAAAGTTTTGATTCTCAAAGATAAAGATCAGTTACCCGTGATTGTGAAAGGCGAGTGTAAGCACCCTGTCCCGAGGCGGTCTGGAATAGAGATTACCCGATGAGGAATCAACGTCCGAGTCCGTACAAACGGTTGAGATTCGGAGGTTTTGGTCCCCTGCTTTACGAGAAATGTGTTCTTTCAGTCTTCGTAGGAAAGAGGGAGGAAACGGGGATCTTTTTTGGGCAAAAGGTGCATTTTTCTCCACCGACGGTCTGCCCGTCTATCAAAGGCAAGACCGTTGCTTGCTGCGGGTCACCGACGGCCTATGTGATTTTTCGACGCTCGTCGGAGGGACCTGATTTTCCGGAGCACGCAACCTTGTTTCCCGAAACACGCGACCTTTTCGACGCCCATCGGTAAGAGTTGCAGGCCCGTCAGTTGAATCCGTGTGTCAGTAGGATTGAACCGATGCCCGTCGGTAAGAGTTGCAGGACCGTCGGTTGAATCCTTGTGTCAGTAGGATTGAACCGATGCCCGTCGGTCACCCCTGGCCTATAAAAGCTTTCATTTCCCACCTAGAAAGGGGTTGGAGAAATTTCTAAAGGGGAAACTCTGTCAAAATTAAAACTTGTTTTCTCTCTCTTCCAACAAACACAAATCTTAAGAAATCTCCTTTAGTTTAAGAATCAAACCATTAAAAGGAGCTAAATCTAATTAGTTTTCCTAAGGCTTTGATTCCAAACTTCAGTCTTTTGAAGGATCAAGAAGGAAATAATCTGTTTTCCTCATTCTTGACCTTTCATTTTGTCTTCTCATGGAGCGTGCGGGACTTTAATCGACACTAAAAATCCGACCAAAATATTATCTGAGGGTAAATATTCCAGACTTCTTCTCCGTATTATTTCATCTTTATTTTTATTCTTGTTTTTTTTCGACTTTTTGCTTTTATCTTTCTTTATTTTGATCCTTTTCATCTCATTTTTGTGGTAAAAATCTGTTTGCTTTGAAAAAAATAGTTTCGCTGTCGTTTTTTTATAGACAGTGGTGACCGACGGGTCATCTGTTTCACCGACGCCCGTCGGTCACCCCTCCCACAGATGCCCTCTCTCGAGTGAGCGACGGGACATGTTGGTCACCTTGACTGACGTCCGTCGGTCACTCGGCAGTGGCCGTCCCTGGGTTCTGTCTCCATATTTTCAAACCCTTTTTTTTTCTTTTTCTATCTCTCTCAAGTCTTAGAGCTTTATTTATATTGTGCTTTTTGTACATTAACACCCATTAACCTTTTGTGAGCATATATGATTTTTTGGACTGTCCTGAGCTCGAGGGGCAATCTACCATGCTTGGAGGATTCCGTCCGATTTAGTTTTCTAACCTTCTTAGTTATTTCACTCATTTGTTTATTTATTAATTATTTTATGTACATGAATATACCTTTTTGTATCTCGCTAAATATAAAAATTGATGAATGTTTTATATTTAATAAAGAGATATTTTCATAAAATTAAGGACCCAATGTCCTATTTTTCATCCAATGAAAAATTTCCACAATAAAAACATCATTTTTATAGTAAATGCATGCGAGGACCAAAGTCCTCAAAATAAATAATCTCCCGTCTTATGTATGTATTACACATTTATAAATGGGAGTTGTATTCCGCTCCTAGTGTTATTGTAATTTTTTTTGATTTAATATTCCTTTACTTATCTATCGCTTTAACTCGTGAATAAAATGCGCTTTTAATTCAATTGCATCGTGTGGAAAGGGAGTGAATTAATGAGTTCAAAATTTAATCATAAAATGATCGAGGTAGAAATAGATGAGAAGTCCCGAACCCAGCTCTGTTCTTTTGGCTCAACGAGGCGAGAGGTCTTTCCGATCACTCATTGGAACCTCCAAGACACCTCTTGTGTCCCTTTCAAAGACCTAATCAATGAATCCTAGGCTCCAAGGGAGAGAGGTTCACCCTCCAAGACCCCTTTTGGTTGGCCCAAAATGGATACATGCGTTGTTCTTAGGCTCTCTGAGGCGAGAGAAACTTTCCCAATGTTTTATTGGGTGGCGACTCCATGAAACCTCCTTATTACTCAAAATAGACGCACTTGTAAATATCTTTACAAGTTGCCAATGGATCCTCAATTGCCCGATCGCCCTCAAGCAGGCGATCGTACGGGCGGCACGCGGGGTCCGGCGCGGGTCACAGTGGCGACTCCACTGGGGATTGGTTCGAGACTTCGATTTGAAAATACCTCGGTTAACATTTATGATTAAAGTTTAATTCATAAATTCACTTTCTCTCATTTCCATATACATCCCATTAGAGCCTTAGAATATGCTAGATTGGTCCCTTCTTAACCTCGGTGCATTCCCGAAGCACAACCCCAAGTTCACTCAATGTGGGGAAGTGTTAAGGATAATCACTAGCCCAAGTTTCGTACCTTTTGGTATATAAAATGATGACCCAATCGGTCGTTATACTTGTGATGAGCTAGACCCATCGGCAGGGATCATGCTTGGGTAGCCTTAAATTAATATCTCCCTCGACCAAATCTCATATAATGGCCGTAGATACTCTCCCTAGGTGATATGAACCGTAATATCATGCTTGCTGTATGGTTCATTATGTATTGAGTGAATCCAGATGTCTCGCTTGGTAACCTAGCCAAAGGCTTCCATGCCCCGGTAGGGCCATGTCGATATATTTGGGATGTCTAAATACATGATGATCATTATCCATGCGCTTGTGCATTAGCATAGGAGTGTTATGCTGTCAGTTTTTTGCCGCACACCATTCGTGTCCATTGGGTTCCCCGCTGACCCGTGGATTAATCTCGCCTAGGAAAGAGACCGTACGACCACGTGTGTGGGAGCAATAAGGGTGGAAGGACCTATCTGCTTGCCTGTGATTTGTGGATGTTGCATATCACGGCCATGCATTTCATGCATCATTCTAACACCTTATCTATGCTGCCATCATAGATCTGCCCAGGTGGACGAGAGGACCGACCGGACGACTGATCAGAGTTTCTATATTTGAGCTGCAAGAAAGAGAGAGTCTTCTAGAAACCCAATCAGAAACCAGTGGTATCGTATCAAAGATGTCAAACTCACCAAGGGAAAATGATGCTACCGGGGCTTTGATTGCTGAAGAAGTGGGTAGAAGGTTTGAGGAGTTTGAAGGCCGTATGATGAATATGTTAGCTGCAACGGCTCAGCAGGCTACTCCGCAAAATCCTCCTCCTCCTCCCATGAGACAAAATGAGCGGGAGAAGGAAAGAGTAGAAAGACAGGAGGAACCGTTTCGACCACCACCTATAGATCTGAGATCAGTGGCTTCCAGGGTCCACAGAAGGAGACAAGCGCTGAGGTTAGAAGATGACCGGGAGGATGAAGATGACAAAATGAGCATTGTATCTGAGAGGGGGAAGGCACCCCAGACCGAAGAGTTCATCTGGAAGAAGATGGAAGAAAAGTTTGAGGCTATGGCCCGCATGTTGGGTAGAGGCCAAGGGATGAACCCAGAAGATAAAGAGCTGGAGGAAGATGACCCGATCTCATACAATTTCAAGATGCCTGATGTTCCTAAGTTTGACGGCACTTCTGACCCGACTGCCCATGTAAAGCAGTATTCCTTGATCATAAAAGGAACTACCTTGTCCGCCATTTGCAGCTTGGGGAATAGATATAATAGGAGAGATACATCCTACGGCATCTAATGGGCATAGGTTCATTGTAGTCGCCATTGATTACTTCTCTAAGTGGGTCGAAGCTGAATCTTTCAGAAAGGTTGACGCTAGGGACATGGCCAAATTCATTGAGCGAAATTTGATATGCAGGTATGGTCTCCCACACCACATCGTGTCAGATAATGGGGTACAATTCTTGGCAAAAACTAAACAGATGCTTCAAAAATATGGGATCCAGCATCACAAGTCCTCTCCTTACCGACCACAGGCTAATGGAGCAGTTGAAGTGGCAAACAAGAATGTCAAAAGGATATTGGCCAAGATGGTTCAGAGTTATAAAGATTGGGCAGAAAAGCTACCTTTTGCACTCTGGGGCTACAGAACTACTATCAGAACTTCAACAGGAGCTACCCCCTTCTCTTTAGTTTATGGGACAGAAGCAGTTTTACCAGTGGAGATCGAGCTCCAATCGTTAAGGGTGATAGAGGAGGCGAAACTGCCAGAAGCAGAATGGGCGCGGCAGCGGTTACTATAATTGAACTTACTGGATGAGGATAGGATGCGGGCCTATTATCACAATCAGATTTACCAGAAGAGATTAGCCCGGTCATTTGGGAAGAAAGTCAGAAAGCACCCCCTAAGAGAAGGAGATTTAGTCTTCAAGCAAATGAGACCAGGGGTTCCGGACTTCCGAGGCAAATTCAGACCAACTTGGGAAGGACCTTTTGTTTTAAAGAAAATATTGTCCAAAGGAGCTACAATCTTAACAGACAGTGACGAAAATGAGTTCAAGGAACCGGTTAATGTGGATCGATTAAAGAGGTTCCATGGCTAAAGACTAAAATAAAAAGAAGGGAAATAAAAGCCCTGTCAGGGTGAAAATCGAAAAAAGGCATCCTGGGAAAAATTTAGGGCTGAGAGAAAATGGTCAATCATGAAAGCTCGAGAGGGCTGATTGATAATAGGAGTTTTGATGCTTCCAGGATCCAACTCGAGATTAGATGTGGTCTTGTATTTTGAGCCTAATGTTAAAAGTGATCATGTATGGTGAAATCACATGGAAACATTTACATGTATGCAATGGTATGCTCATTTTCTTTGCGTGATCAATGCGATTATGTTCCCTTCTGAAAAAGTAATACATTACTTTCCATTGGATGCATGCAATTGCCCACAGTTGCTTTTGCCGGCAAAGGGTTTAGCCCCTAAAAAAAAAAATAAAAACCACTAGGATTGGTTGGGTCCATCCTAGGCAAAAATAAGGCACATGGTTGTGTGAAAATCCCCGACGGGACGCATTTCCCGCAAAGAAAAGTTAGTGTGAAACCTACAAGAGGCGCACTACCTTCAAAATAATGACTTTCGATGCATGGGGGGATAAGGCGGCATAAACTCTGATGATTTCACTTAGGACAGGACAAGGCTTGATTCAGGACATTAACCGGGGGGCAAAAATGCGCACCCAATGATCCACTCTGAGAAGGTTATAAGTCAAAATCCCTAAGCCAAGGAACATCCCTATCCTTGAGAACCAAATTGTGCTTCGATACTCAGGCCACCTGGATGGATTTATCACTTGCATTTTGTATAAGCATGCACACATTCACCCGCATAATTTGCCTTTGGGTATTGATTTTAATTTTGTAGGAGGCATTAGGTAGCGAAGCTTATCTGGAAGAACACCTCAAGAATTCAGGGAGTATGCACAAGAATTATATATAAATAAATAATTGTGTAAACCTTTTCTTTGTTTTCAGGGTGCCTCCATAACTTGCTCCATCTAGAGAACCAGCAGATGCTCCACCTCCAACATGGATGGATGCTGCACAAAGGAAAAAGTTTAGAGCATTACGTGGTTCGCGATTCCTGTCCAGTAAATTCCTGTCCCAAATGTTCTTAGAGCAGATGGCCATGTGGGAAGAAGTTAGCAGGTTGTTAGTGGCTATGGGTTGGATGGATTTCCTCACACCAGCTTTCCTCACTTACCCAGGGGTTACAAGGGAGTTTCTGGCTACGCTTAAATACGGGGAGCTTTCAAGATCAAACACAGACCCTGAGGCTATATACTTTCGGGTCCAAAATGCGGAGCATACGATGAGTCGCCAGGATTTTGTACAGATCATGGGTCTTCCGACGGGAAATCAGGTACAGGCACCAGGCATAGTAGTTCTTGCACGCTAATGGGAAATGATCACGGCGCCAGGGGCTCATTATGATCGCAATACAGCAAAGAGCACCCTACTGGCCTCACAGGTATATAGGTATGTTCAGAGAGTTTTAGCCAGCAGCTACTTGGGTAGAACTGGTAGTCCTAGTGCCATCAGCACAGCAATATATATTTTAACCAAAACACTTTCAGAGCAAAGTCACAAACGGTTCCCTAGTGGAGTCGCCACTGTGACGCCCGCCGATACCTAGCAAAGGCCCTCGTTGAACCCGCTTTTAGGATTCGAGGGATTGGTTCGCGTCTTTTGATCTTGGGTGCCATGAGACACTTGGATGTCTCCTTCCCAATAGAACATTATAAAGGTGCATCTAGCCTCACGGCACCTTTAGGCACCTTTGAGGTATTTTGGAGTCGCCACCCAATTTACAAGAAATTAGGAAAGGTCTCTAACTTCTTATCGGTCTAGACCAGAGATTGGTGTTCAGAACTTCACTCTTATTTATGCTTTGGTTAATTATAAATGAATTTTTAACTCCCTAAAATTCTATCTCTTACCTCACACAATTTATGCATTTAATTAAAGCACACTACAAGCATTCAAAAACAATTAAAGGAAAGCGATAAAGAAAGCGGTAAATAAAGCAATAAAGGAAAGCAGTAAACACACCAAGCACACAATTAAAAGGAAAATTGGGGCGGAATATAACCCCCTTAAAAGAGGATTAAAAGTGTAAATTAGGACGGAATACAATCCCAAATGGAAATTAAATAATGTTGCCCCAAAATTAATTACAAGGGCCCAAAAGAAAATGAACATAAATTTAAACAATCAAACAAAATCAAATATAAGAAAAATATACATAAATCGGGACATTCGTTTGGTTTGGGAACATTGGTTCATTAGCACTTATTTGTAAAGGGATTGAAGAGTTGTTTGATTGGTGGATGAAAACTAGGATGAGTGATCCCATTTTTGGTGAAAATTAGCTCTTCGTTTTATTGTGACATTTCTACATTCTTTGGCTAAAATGAGGGACATTGGTCCCAATTTTATTAGTAAAAATTTTAATTTAATTATAAAAGTATTTTTGTGATTTTTTATCTCAGGTGTGCATGAATAAAACATTTACTTGCAAACAAACACAACACAAGGAGAGGGAATAGGAAAGGTCTCACCAAACAACGCGATTTTCTACGCGTGTGACCCCTCCGGGTGGTCACGAGAACGCCCACATAATGTAAGTCATATTTTAATCTCAGACAGAAAATAATATTAAAACATTAGTAATAATTCCGAAAAATTAATCAAGTAAAGACAAAATAAATATATGCTATAATAATTTAACAAACAGACAATTTGCACGCGAAGACAAGGGAAAAATAAGCCATGCCAAAATAAGGATAATAATAAAAACAGTGACAAAACAATAATAATAATAATAATAATAATAATAATAATAATAATAATAATAATAATAATAATAATAATAAGAGCAATGGCAAAATATAACATAATAATAATAATAATAATAATAATAATAATAATAATAATAATAATAATAATAATAATAATAATAATAATAAAGTAACCATGATAATAATAATAATAATAATAATAATAATAATAATAATAATAATAATAATAATAATAACGATATAAAATGAGCATGCAAAAATTAACAACAAATAATGATAATAATAATAATAATGGTAATAATACATATTAGTAGTATTAACAATAAAAATAATGATGATAATGTCGCAACATAATGACAATGATGAACAATAATAATAACAATGATAATAGTAATGGAAAGAAAAGGTGAAGGCTAACGGCAACAATAGATGAAAATAAGGCTATAAAAGTCAAATAAACCAACCACAAATAATAAGAAGCTAGAAAATTTAGGACGGTTCTAACGTCTTTACCCTCAGAATTTTATAGATTGAAGAAAACGGTGTCTTGATCCGTCCCCCTTGTTGAATTTACGGTGATAAACACCCGAAAAAATATAAAAATCTACATTTTTAAATAAATTATCTCAGGAAAATATTTTTGGTGGCATGAGTAAGCAAAGAAAATTAATTTTTCTTGCTTAAATCAAACCCAAGATGAAATATTTTTTTAGAGAAGAAAAACTTAAAACTTGAAAAAAAGCTTAAGAATTTTTTGAAGAAGAAACAAAAGGTTTGCTGGAGAGAAAACTAAAACTCCTTTTCTTGAATAAAATTGCCAGTCCCCTTGAAAATGAAGGGAAGTGAGCCTTTTTGTAACACTCCCTACTCATACGTAGGCGATCCCATCCAATAAGGAGTGAGATGCCGTATGAGTCAAGGTGCCACCACCAGATATAATGCAAAACATGCATTCATTCATAAATATATATATACATAAATACAAGGTAATTAAAAACTTTACGAAGCAATATAGGAAACGGCTGATCATGCATTAATATAACAATATTCGTTACATTACTGTTCTGATCAACTGGCTGAAACAAAAGATGATTACATATCCAAAATACACAAATGCGGAAGCTATACAAAATCACTGATACAGAGAGTTCTATTACAAAAGAATCATCAAGGACTACAAAAGCTAAGACCTACACTAATTTCTTCTGTGTTGGCTTGACTGGCGGCGACTCTTCCCAAAACACAGTACCTTCCGCACCTGCACGGGTAAAAACACCATGCTAAGCGATAAACGCTTAGTGGGGAAATGCACAAGCAGTATGGACGGCCATTCACAATAGTCGTCGAGGCATAACACATTCACAATGGTAAATGCAGATAATCATAGCGTGTAAAGATACAATCTTGCGTATAAAAGCCATACTTTCGATAACATATGCTCACATCCATATTCACATTCATAATTACATTAACTGATCATTCATCTCATTCGAGTGGCACATTCTGATAATTGTATCATAACATAAAAAAAACAATAGAACACCTGCTAACTCACAAATAGTGGATAACGAGTATACGGACAGTACCTTACGGGTATGAATCGAATACTGACAGTACCTTACGGGTACGAATCGAATACAATTTCCTTTTATCAATTACAAAACATTTTACTGAGGGGATCTTAAACAAGATCCAAATACTGAGGGGTTCGCGAGGAACCAAACGTGAACCTGATCGGGGTCCAAACGAAATTTGGGCTACAGCTAAAAGACTCTATTAGGAATGCCTAACTATTCACTCATTTGACTCTAGCAGGTCATGCATAAACCAGATCATGTTTTGGAGCACGGCATATAATTCATCATATATAATTCGCAATATAATAGACATATAAACACATTCATAAAGCATACAGTAAGGGTGAACCATGGAAAAGACATTTGAAGTTTATTTTTAGAAGAAAAGGCAAAATCAGAAAGCAAGGCAGACAAAAGGCACTGTCGCGATCGCGACAACGTTGCGCTCGCGACAGAAGCAGACTTGCCCAGGTCGCGACCTCAACACTCGTCATGATCTCGTGAGGGAACAAGGGCATCTCGCTGCCGCGCTGGCGACAAACATCGCGCTCACGACAAACGTCGCGTTCGCGATAGTGAGTTGCTAGCCCGAAACAGATCACCCAACAGATCGACAATCGAGCTCTCTGTTGCGCTCGCAACAGAGGCTTTGCTGCACAGCTCGGCGGAGAGCTCGGATGCGTGCGAGGGCTGCTTTCACCGGTCTCTGTCGCGACCTCGCAACAATGTCGCGCTCGTGACAGAGTCGTGAATTCTAGCCCTCTGCAGAAAATCCCTCTTCCACAACACCCACTCACACACATTCAACTCAAACCAATTCTTACCTCAATTCCAACAACCCATCCATCATCAACAACATAGTTCAACAATTAATTCCCATTAATTCATAAATTTAAACTCACAATCTCAAGGATCACAAAATCTGGAAATTTTGCAGTAACACTCAATCAATCCTCACAATCACTTCAATAAATCCATACTTATGCATAATCAATTATCACAACCAAAACCCATAACATGCATGCCAATATAGGTCCATTTACACAACCAAAATTCCAGAAATTCATGCACATACACATTTGAACATATGAACATCAAACAGCAGAAATTCCCAAACCTTATCTCCTTAGCTCCAAATCTAATGGGCTCCACTAGAACCAGCATTCTCCTTACCTTTCGGGTCACGGGGAGGCTCAACTAACCAACAAACCAACAATAACATACAAAATACAAACCCTAGATCAAAACCCCAAACCCAGAAAATGAAGAAGAAGAACAACAACAAAATGAACAATTGAAAGACATATGCAATGCAATAACTCACCAAAAGAAAAGCTAGGAGATGATTAATTTCGACCAACAATTCTTGGATCCATGTTAGGGCAATCAAATGAAGAGCAAAGGAAGAGAGGAGACAAGGGAGAAGAAGAAAACGGGAAAGATGGGGGGGGGGGGGGGGGGAGGGGGGGGTGAAAATCTGCCTTTCCCAATTTACTTTCTTTCTTAGCTCATCTCTTCCCAACCCTAACACTTGTCATTTCCCTATTGGTGGAAGCTAATCACTCACACCCAAAAAGCATGCACTATTTACACACAAAGACATCCCAACTTAAACACACCCTACTATGGAATGCTCAAGCACACCCAAATGCAACCGAACTAATTCACACCCTATCACAATATGAGCACCCACACTATAATAAACCCACAAAACATACAATTTACCTATAATACCCTTATGACATGCCAAAATACACTCAATGCATGCACACACAGATGGCTCATTCTACTAGGGGGCAAACAGGGTGTGACAGTTTTGATTTTCTGTCTAACCCCAAAATGGGAAGAGACAAAAGGCCCTTTTAATTTTAGTTTCCAAAAAATATCACTAAAACATGAAACTAAAAAAAAACAGACTGGAAAAAATTAACACAGAGAGAGAACAGGAGAAAGCGATAGTACTGGGCAAAATTGCCCGCGTGAGGAAGGACGCGAGGCATGCCCCCAAGAGGGCGTGCATTGGCCAGCGAGGCGCACCCTAGGGGGCACGCGCAGCCTCGGTGAGGCACGCCCGAGGGCACTCGCCTCGCCCTCATTGAGGCGCGCATGCTGCTCCCGCGCAGGCGTGGCCCGCACGTGTAGCACACGAAAAAAGGTAAAAATAAAAAAATAAAATAAAAAATAAAAAAAATAAAAAAATACGAGTAAAAGTGTAAATTTTTGAATTAAAATTTTTTGAAGAACAAGGGAGATTTTTGACAAGGAAAACATCATTATTGACACCTCTACTTGCGGCAAGTATCTTTTTATCATTGGGTAATCCTGATATTTGACCACCTCGGGACCCGGCGTCTACAATGACCTTTCCCAATTTCTTGTAAATTGGGTGGCGACTCCAAAATACCTCAAAGGTGCGTAAAGGTACCATGAGGCTAGATGAACTCCCCAATGTTCTATTGGGTAGGGATTCTAAGATGTCTCATGACACCTAAGATCAAAAAGACGCGAACCAATCCCTTGAGCCCTAAAAGCGGGTCTCACCATGAGGGCCTTTTGCTTGGTTCGGCGCGCATCACAATGGTCCTTTCCAAGTATTGGAAAAGATCAAAGACAATGCATACAAGATTGATCTTCTTGGTGAGTATCAAGGTTAGGCTACTTTTAATGTTTTTGGCTTATCTCCTTTTGATATGGATGCAGATTCGAGGATGAATCTTTTTAATGAAGGGGGGACTGATGTAGATAGCCACGGACATGTCATCAAAGAGAATGGTCCATCAAAGCTTCCAATTAGGCCGATTATAAGGAGTAGAGCCAAGAAACTCAATGAGAAGATTAAGGCTTTATTCAAGCATTCATTGAAGAAGAAATGAAGCTTCAAGGGCAGAAATATCATTGGATCAACTCCGAGACCATGGAAACTAAAAATGGAGATGTTCAAGAAGGTTTAAAGATGGTTCACATGTTAAAAGAAAAAGTGGACTATGAATGGAGCTCATAAGCCAAATTGAAGAAGGAGTTAAAATGGGAAAAGTCTATAAAAGGGTCACGTGCAAGTCATATGACATCTTAACATATGCAAATCATGTGCCATAAGCATGTGCACATCCTATGAGTTGCACATCCTTTTTAGGCATTCTTTATAACACTCTAAAATATACCCTAGTATAATTAAAGCAAGTTTGGGGTTGTAGCAAAAATGGAATATGTTTGATTTAGCGACGAAAGTGTAAAAAAGGACACAACCTTCATTAATTCGAAAGTTTCAGCAAGTTTCGATAAATTGGACAATTCTATCATTATGCCTTAAATGGCATTAAAAGAATTATTTTGGCAACTAAAAATGTGTAATTGACGGAATAAAATGGTTAAAGGTAGTTGAGGACATGTTTGGTATTAATGGATATGTTGAGGGCAAGTTGGGCATTTCACAATTATGGATTGAATTGATGGAATTAATTGGATTTTTGGGCCAATGCACTAAATAAAAAAGTTATTTGTTAAAGGTAAGAAGAATTAAGAGTTGAAGTATCAATTGGAAGTTTGTGATAAAAAAATCAACTTTGGACCAATAGTGTGGTGACATGTGGCAATAGGGATAAGTGTTGGTAGGTTGCCCTCTTTAAGCCATTTTAGCTGTTTTCTTAGGCCACTTTTGGCCGGCCTTAAGGGAAAAAGAAGGGAGCAGCCTTTCCTCTTCAAATTTCTTAAAAATTTCTGCTCTCTCCCTCTTTTGCTTATACTCCCCAAATGGGTATTTTGAAATTCAAGTGCCTAAATCAAGTTAAAAAGGTAAGTTGTGTAGTTGCATATCTTCTTCTTCTTTAATTGTGAGATTTAAAATTTATAGGGAAATTATGGTTATTAGGGATGCTAACATGTAATTTTGTGGGTTTTGATGAGGAAATTTGATGATTTTGATCATGGAAGAGTATGGGAGTAGCAGAGTGCAACCAATTGAACTAAAAGGAGCAAAGGAAGTGAGTTTTAGAAACTATTTTGATTTTATGAGTTTTGATGATAAATAATATGATTTGAGATATATTTGAATGATATGTGTTGAATCTATGATGATGATAGTGAGTTTTGGCTTTAGACTGTTAAAAATGTGCATGTGAACAGGATTTGATGAAAACTATGTTGGGACACACTTGACCACTCTTTACTTTTTAGGCTTTATTTGGAGTTTCATAACTATAAATTGAATTAAGCTAGTGCCTTTGGAAATCTTAAATAAAGACCTAAAAATTTCTTAGAAATAGACATAAGTTAATTATAGATTTAAGTGCTCCAAATTTGGCCACAACTTGGGTGTCTCTGCTTTGGCCGACTCATTGGAGCAGTTCAGGTTGTTTTGCTCATATATGGTGATTTAGATGTCAAAATGATCTAAAAGTTGTTCCATATGAAATCTAATATCATAGGGAACATTTATTAAGAAGGATGTTTTGCCTAAAAAGGAGTTTTAGATATTTGTCTAGGCGGTTCATGTTTGAATTGAAAAGCAGTCTTGTTATCTTGTTTTCGAGAGACACTTGTTGGAGGCTTCTGTCGCGAGCATGACCATGGTTGTAAGTACAACAGAACCTATTTGATGAGGGATTTTCTTTTTCTTTTGAACCTCATGGTTGGCATGAATCATTCCCCACCTTTACCCTCCTCTAGGTTGTGTATTTTGGTATGTTTATCCTTCCGAAATGCACCCAAACTTTACTGAAACTTCCTAAGACTTATCCATCACATGTTTAGAGTTTGCAAAAAAGTAAATAAATGGCTATCACTTAGAGATACAAGTGAATAAGGTTGTGCATAAGAATAATGGCTAAGATACCTAAAAACTTAATGAGTCGAACACCTCCGAATAAATCCAGAAGTGGCATGACATGATATGTTAATGGATTATAAGTGAAAATAATACAATTTTGTACATTGAACCTTTAGAACTACGGGATTCTGATTCCCAATCCCTTGGAATACGTAGGAAGCTTAGAATACCATTCCAAGTCCGAACTAAAGTATAGAAAGTTTTGGGCCATTAATGATTCGAGCCTCGAGTAGGCTTACTTATGGGTTAAAATTGTTAAAGGGTGTTAAGACTGAATTTAGTGATTTTGTTAAGTAGTTATAAACTGAGAATCAAACAAATCTTTCGTATATGCAATAGTTTTTGAATGACTTTCAAAATAATGAATAATCTGAGATGTTTGGATGTGTGTTATGTGGGCAAAGAGTTAGTCGGTGTTTTGGGAAGGTATTGTTTGATGAGAGCTATGCAGGACAGTGACGGAATGTGATGCTCAACTCTATCGCGAGTGCGATAGAGAACTTGTGTTATGATCTTCTATCAGACGCTCTCTATTATGAGCACGACCTTATGTGCGAGCACGATAGAGGCCGTCCTGCTCTCTATCGCGAGCACGACATGTAGTCATGAGCGCAACATAAGGTGTGATTCATCTCTGTCGCGAGCGCGACCCTGCTTTGTGTTATGAATGTTTACCTGTTTAATTTATTTTGCATAGTTTTTCATTTATGGATTATATATGATTCAATATGTGAATTATACTATGATATCGCTTATTGAAATTACCATGCTATATTAAGAAAATAATTGAACAATAATTGGACAAATAATTTAGCCTACAATAGTTGAGTCGTGGATAGATAGGCATGCCTATAGAGTTCTGTTAGCTACAGCCCCAATGTGTTTTGGACCCTGATTAAGTCACCATTTGGGTCCTCGCGATCCTTATAAGTTGGATCTTGTTTAAAATCATCACTGTGAAAACATTTTTGATATGAAAAGAAAAGAAATTGTTTTTGTACCTACGGGTACCAATGTGTTCACTCATTATCCACTTCATTGAGTTTGCAGGCATAATAATGTGTGTAAATATGACATTAAGTAAAGCAATTTGTGAAAATGATACTACATGAAATGTATAAGATGTATTTTGTTATTGTAATCTAAATGCTTTTTTGATTGGATAAAATAATGCGATAAGACATCTGTTAAGGAAGATGTGTGAAGTGAATGTTGGAAACCAGAATGAATGTGAACAAGTGATTTGTTAACATCGATGTTGAATAAAAGCATATATTAATTAAATAGATGTATATGCGAAACATATATTTATATTTCGATGAACTCTTTCAAAGTACCTAAATGGTTATAATCGGCATGATTATATTTTCTATATTATGCTTTTCTTTAAGCCTTTTTTATGGACATTCTTAGTGGTCGTCCATATTATATGTGTTTCCCACTAAGCTTTATGCTTAGCACATAATTTCTTTTAATTCGTGTAGGTGCAAGTGATCGGATCTTTTGAGAGTCATTCGCAGCAGTCCAGACCAATGCACATTTATAAAGAGATCTTACGGTAGGATTTATATAGTGTTAAGAATGTATTTACGATTTGTAATTTTGAAATATAAGTTTTGTAAAGTGTTAAATCAGTTATGGTCGATTTATATGTAATAAGCTATGGAATTTGTAGTTTACAAAGTGTATGTGCAACCATTTTCTTTATAATGCGGTTTTATGGTATTTGAAAACGAAAGAAATTTTATAACCATGATTTTCGACATAACTTTTGTAATCATTTAACCAACTGTTTCGGTAACACCTTGAACTGTCGTGGTGAACCCGTCGAACCTCGATACGGGTTACTACATACGGGTAAGGGGTGTTACATTCTTTCCTTTTGTTGTTGGATTCCAATTCTAATTAAGAAAACTAGAATTCCTATTCCTAGTATAAAGAGGAAATTGGCCACCAATCCTTTTCCAAGAAGGAAAAGACTAATTTTCCTTTCCATGACTAACATGGAATTAAGCCAACTATCCTAGTAGCCTTAGGATTTACTTTATACTTATTTAGGATTTATGTAATGCCTATATAAAGGCTTGATTTATGTTTTCTGATACTAGATATGACATTACATAATTTAAACATAATTTTATGTGTGATTTTTATTTCAAAGTGAAAGTTCTTTACTTTTAATTGTTTCAAGAATTGGGTTATTCAAGTTTTACTTGTGTAGTTCTATTCTTCTATTTTTCTGCTTTAGGTCTTGATTATCTTTGATATTAAGGATTGGAGTTTATCAAATTAAATTGTATGTTAACGTTTATGAATATTCAAATTGATTTTGGGGTTCGGGTTTGTTGTTAAATCTTGGGTTCCACATCAATTGGAAGGAGCGCTTACCAATCCTACCACAAGCTTAAGCTGTTAGTAGAAGCGCAACTCTATTCCTTTAACCGAGATTAGACTCGGGTCCACCGATATTTTTCAACTTTGTAGGCCACTTGGCTAAACCCAATCCTACTCCCCAGACCCGGGGTGTATCAACTAAGCTATATGCTTATCATAGGTTTTTCATCCGTGTAGGTTCAGTTATTTAAGCTATTTGCAAAGATAAGCTATAGAGGCCAGGGCCAGCACAATACTAAAAGAAGTTTATTGTAGGTCAAATTTTTGTATATGGATTATGTAATGCTCTTTTTGTAATGAAAAAAATTATAACAGAAATACTATGTAATATTGTTCATGACCTTATAAGCATTAATAATATGTATATATAAGTTTGAATAGCACCCTCTGTGATAAAAATTATTACTCTGGCATGATGTGGAAAGGATATTTTTAATTTGTGTGAATGATACAATTATTCGTTGCTGAAATAGCCTATGGTGTGACACCCTTTGCTTAGTATTAGAATATTTGTTCATGTTCTATTAGGTTCAGGTAGGAGGTGTTACATTTATCAGTATTAGAGCCTAGGTTTAGCCGATTCTAGACAACTAGTGTTTAGATATGGGTTCGTATAGTCTTGAGCCGGCCTAATGTAGCTGTCTTTGTTTTCATATAGATTAAAGATATGGAAGACTCCTGCGAAGTTGTTGAAGAGACAGCTGAAAGTAAAGATCCCAAGGAGCAAGTTCCGTTTACCTCTGAGCCCTTTATGTCTGTGAGACCTGAAATTCCTACACCGGCTTTGCCAACTAAAGCACTATTGAAAATTCCCCATGATATAGCTCAAGTGCTAGACAGACTCACTGCTCCTAAAGCTCCAATTGATGTAGTAAGAAAGCATGGAGCATAAGAGTTTTTTGGAACTACGCTCGAAGAATCTGTCAAAGCTGAGCACTGGTTAGAAAGAACCTAAAGGGTGTTAAATAAAGTTAAAATCCCACGCAATGAACCTGGTCATTTCTCGAGATCCTAACTTCTTGAAAGATTCAGCCTTTTACCCACTTGGTGAAATAGTCGATAGCCACCACAATGTATATATGCCCATTGGAAGCTGTAGGACATACCTCAACCATGATGTCTATCCCCCAAGCCGCGAATGGCCATGGAAACGTAAGATTGTGTAACTCAAAAACCGGCACATGCCTCAAATCCACATATTTTTGAAACTGCTTCACATACCTCGAACAGTTTGTATCCATCGCAAGCCAAAAAAACCCCTGTCACATGATCTTCTTGGCAAAAGTCAAACCGTTCATGTGAGCTCCATAGATCCCGACATGAATTTCCTCCATAACCTTTGTAGCCTCTTTTTCAGCCAAACACCTTAATTGGATAACATTAGCTTGCCATTTGTATAATACTCCATCTACGATTATGAACTGAGTAGTCAACTTTCTAATCATCCTCTGATCATTTTCAATGGCTTCTTCTGGGAAAATCGATTTCTCCAAATAGTTCTGAATATCGTAGTACCAAGGTTTCCCGTCAGTAATCTCGACATCCATTATTTGCTCAGTTTTAGAGCAAGGTTTCTCTGAACTTGAGATCAAAATAGGTTTCATGACAACTCCTCTAGGGTTATCGCACATGGACACCAAGGTCGCAAGTGCATCTGCAAATTTGTTTTCATTCCTAGGAATAAAATAAAAGATGCATGTCTCAAACTGACTACTTAGCATCTTCAGATATTTCACATATAATAACAGCCGCTCTTCTTTACCTGACCATTCACCTCGAATCTGATGGATTACCCATGATGAATCCCTTAAAACCTCTGCAATCTTTGCCCCCAAGGCTAATAGTGCTTCTAACCCAAAAGCGCATGCTTTATACTCAGCCTTGTTATTAGTGATCCTGTACCTTAACTTCTTAGCCAACAGGAGGTTCTCACCATATGGGGTTGTAAGAATAATTCCTACTCCTGCACCCTTGTTATTAACCACTCCATCGAATTGTAACTGCCAACCTTGTACTGCAATGGCCATAATATCTTCATTAGGAAAGCTAAATTAAACCTGATCTTCTTCAATGGGATGCTCAGCCATGAACTCTGCTATAGCTCGCTTGATACGGATTAGCCATGCAAAACACCATCCACTAAAGACCCTTTGAAGATGCCAAGTGGTTCAATTATAAGAGGGAGAGCTCAGAAATTAAAGATGGCTTTGGCAGCCTATGTGCAAGGAATTGTGATATAAGAACTACATGAAGATGCCTTTAAGAAGTGTTAAAGAGGACTTGAATGCACATATAAGCTATTTAGCCTTTTGGAAGCTTGTAATAGAGTTGGGCCAACTTAGCTCATTTCAGGTTTGGGTTTTAATTGTACAAGTCATATGCTTTATTTAAAAGGTCACATGACTTATTTAAGTTATAGATTGGGCTAGGCGTGTGGGGGCTGATTTGAATGGGTTTATTAGTTAGTTTGTGTCATTAGCTAGGATTTTGTTTTGGGCTTGTATTTCAGCCACTTCTTTTGATTATTGGGTTTTATTTTAAGTTCAGACTAGTACTTATTTAATTGGGCTTATGTTGCTTGTTCAACCCATTTGGATTTTGCCTACATGTTTAAAAGGCCGTATTTTCTTAATTAGGGTTAGGTTAACTTAGGGCATTATAAATACTTCTTAAATGCATTGTAAATGGGGACTTGATTTTGATGATATTCTCTTTGGCATAGCCAAATTCCTTTGCTTAGATTGAGAGTGAAATTGCTTTCTTTTCTATTGCATAAAGAACTTGAATTACTTATCAATTCTTTGAGTTGTGGTGTTTTTTTTTTTTTGTTCTATTTCCCGATTATTTGCTTTTCCATACACTAGTTGTTTGGGGGTTCAATAGGGAGGCTAATGTTTGGGGGTTCATACCGAATTTTATGTGTGGGTTTGTAGCTTGTTAGCTATTAGGTTCCGCATCATCGGCCTTTGATGGTTTTTCGCGTGATGAACTCCATATCAAACTCTTATAATAGTATCAGCCATCTCCCCATCTTTCCTAATAGAGAGGGTGCTTCTTGGAGATACCTAAGAGGATTGTATTTGGCAACTACCTGTACACTGAAGGAGTGGAAATAGTGTCTTAGTTTCTTTGAAGCCCATATTATTGCTAAACAGATCTTCTCAACCTCAGCATACTCGGTTTCATATGGTAAGAACTTATTGCTAAGGTAATAAACTGTGAATTCCACTCAAAATTCGTCTTCTTGAGCCATCATGGCACCCACTAAGCTGTCTTCTATTGCCAAATACAGGATTAGAGGTTTGATAGGTTGAGGTGGTCTCAAGACTGGCAGGTTTAGAAGGTAATCCTTAATAGTGTCAAAAGCCTCTTGACAATGATCATTCTACTTAACTGGCTAATTTCTCCTAAGAAGTTTTAAGATGGGCTTACAAACTGAAGCTAGTTTGCCAATAAATTGACTGATGTACTGAAACTTTCCTAAGAAACTTCTGACTTCTTTCTCTTTCTGAGGCACTGGCATCTCTCTGATAGCTTTGACCTTATCAGGGTCTATCTCAATTCCCCTCTGACTTACCACATGGCCTAATAACTTAACTGAGGTAACTCTAAAAATGCACTTCTTGGGGTATGCCTATCTATCCATTACTTGACTTGCAGGCTAAATTATTAATCCGATTATTGTTTAATATTCATAGAATATAACATTCATATATTCATATAAAACAATATCTTTAACATACACATATATAGCTTATCAAACACATTCCCACTTCACTGCATAAAATTACTTGAATCAACACATTTATAGTCTCATAGGCATGATTATTCATGTAACAGCCCGAAATTGACCCTAGAAGTATTGAGTGTGATTAGTATAATAAAGTGAGTGTTAATTTTATAGATTTGGATAGATTGTAATTGAAAATTTGGACTTAATTGCATAAAATTAAAGTATTGTAGTGACTAAAGTGTTATTGTGCATGATTAATGTAAGTGGAAGTTTAATTAAGTTACTCAGGATTAATTAACCTTAATCTTGAACTAGTGGTATCCAAGTGTTGCCTTGTAAGAGTGCCACCTAGCTTTTGTTAATTCATGGCTTGACACCTCTTGATTTCCATGCATATATAAGTGGTGCAAAGAGGAAGAATTTGACAATTTCATTCCTCTTTGGACCGGCCATTATCTCAAATATGCTCTCTCTCTCTCTCGTTCTTCAATCTTTTCCATCTCTCTTTCTTGCTCTTCACCTATTGCATTGGTTTCTCAAGACTTAATTTGAATTGGTTAAGAAGATCAAGTGATAAGCTAGAGAAGGGTAACCTTGAGTCAATTGTATTTCTTTTCCTTTGATTTGAATTTCAGTTTATAGTTCTAATTAAGCTTTAAATGTGCATGTATGTTGATTTGTAAGTTAAAGAAGCTAGTAGAAAAGCCAAGGGAAAATAGAAGATCAATTGAGTAGTGAAGTGAAGGAGAGCTTCAAGAGGTTTGGGATTGTACCTAAATTGATATGGTTGGGATTAGATTCTGTGTTAACTTTGATTAAAATGCATGATTGATTAGTTTGAGATTCATGGGTTCTTATATGATAATTGATAGATTTTATAAGATGAGATGTGTAATTAAGAAGGGTGTTGAAATTGTTGATTGAATTGCCATGAGTTTATGACCAAAGTATGAACCCTAGTTTTAGGGGAAAACTCTGCTCAGATTGTCCTAGACCTCTGTATGATGTTTTGGTCATAAGTGGAGTTTGAGAACTCCACATTAATGGTTTGTTATGTCATTAGAATCATGACTTCCATATCTATAAAAGTCCTAGAAATTACCATGAACGAATTCTTGCTCTAAGACCTTAAAAATGGCCAAAATATATGTGTCTTTACTTTAGCGGTTCATGGGAGCAGTATAGATTGTTTAATTTATATCTAATGCAATAAATGTCCAAATGATCTAAAATTTGTTCCATATTAAACTTAACATCCTAAGGAATAATTTTTAAGAAGGGAATTTTTCTTAAAATTGAGGTTTAGATGTCGGTTTAAGCTGAACAAAATAGAGTAGTGAAGCAGTCCTGAATCTTTGCTTCTGTTTTGCTAATTTTGGTATGTCATGGTGACAACCAAATCATTGCCACTGTGACCAGTGCTAAGAGAAGGTATAATTGCATGTAATTGGACCTCACGGTCACAATCAAATCATTTCCATCGTGACCCTCCCCAGTTTTGTGTATTTTGTGTGTTTTTCTTCCCGAAATGCACCTGAACTTCATTGCAAGTTCCTATAGCTTGTCCAACTCATGTCTAACATTATGAAATGAGTATATGAATATTTGTCAATTTGAACTATATGAAAATGATTCTATGGCATAGTAGTTTATTAAAGTAGTGAAATGTATACATGCTTTTTAATTACTGAACATGATATGGCATATAATATTGATCATATATGATTGAATCATATTATATTGAGTCTATAAATAAGCATGCTGGAGTGTATACTTGGTTTATGAGTTTGTTAAATCTAACAACATTTAATTGAACCTATAGTGTGACTCTATATAAGAAAATGTGAGCATGATGTAAACCTACTTATACTAGTGTATGTTAACTTATACTATGGTATAAATCTATGAGATTAATAATGTTTTGTGAGAATCATAATGTGTAAACTCTAGTGAATAAGTGTAGTATGAAAATGCATAATGAAATGTGAGTATGCTTTTCTAGCCATTTGTATATGCAAGGCATTAAATGATGCGAGCTTGATCTACGTGATGACTTGTACCATAATGTTACTTTAGGGAACTACATGAGTACCTTACTATGCGAATGAACAATACTATACAAATGACATTTATCATGTGAATGAACATTACTTTGTGAATTAATCGTTAAGCTTGTAATCGAGTCATGGATAGATAAGCATGCTTATAAACGGTTAGTGATTCGCAGCTGCCAGTGTGACACCGACGGGTGTCTAGTGTTTGATACCGATGGGTATCCAATGAATCTAGTGTTACTACTTCAAGTATTTAGTGTACCCGTATCCACTTCTGTATTGATTCAAGCTATAGTGAAATGGTATTGGCATGCATTTATAATAATATTGTGTTAACCTATGATTGTTATAGTTTGGATCATCATTGAGTAATGATAGTGTCATCCATGTTATATTGAGTAGTATTAATGCTTTATTGCATAGCATTCAGGCCATGATATCAAAGCTTACCGCAGTCAGTGAATATTAGTGATTGTTATTGGAAAGTATGAGCTATCGAATATTGTTAATGTAAAGCATGAACTATCGAACATTGGCATATCATGTAACTTTTGTGCTTGTAGTGACTAATGGTAGTGTTAGCGATGCCATTTTGAGTGATATCAATGCTATGTTATATGGTATGATGGTTATAATATTGAAATCTTCCGCTGACATTGAGTGTTGAATATTGTTATAGTATAGTATGAATTATTGAATATTTGACATATTAATGAACTATTGAGTAAGTGATATTACATGGTATATTGTTCGATCATAACCTGTTATATTGTTATATGCTAATTTATGAATGCTTGTATTAGACTTGTTTTGTTTACATCCCCACTAAGCATTATCGCTTAGCACGGGTACTTGTCTCCCATGTAGGTTTATAGCTTAGAGCTCGTGTTTTGAAAGGAGCATCTGCAGGCCACTATAAGGAGTTTGAAGTCTTCTAGCTAGGTTGATTTTGTAATGATATTGTATAGATAAAGTTCCATTTTTGTATAAGTAAAGCATGTAATGTAATATGTAATTTTGTAATTAAGAGGTAAGCTGTAATTAACTAGTGTTAGTAAAAGGATTAATGATAATTAATTTTCTTAAGAGTGTTAATTATTATTCATAGTAAGTGTAAGTATTGTTTAGTGTTGCGTAGCGTTCCTATATCCTCCCAAGGGGTATTGGGGTGTTATAATTCATAAGCAAATAACACTATTCACACAAAATAGAACATTTAGTAAGTGTTTCAAACTTGAGGCTCTGTCGCGCTCGCGACACAAGTCATGCACTCGACAGAACCAACCAGCAACTTTTGTCGCACTCATGGCAACACCCGCGCTCGCAACAAAACACAAATTGGCCAATTATGCCCGATGGAGCACTCTGCCGCTCTTGCGACAGAGCCTGAACTTCATGTTCAAAGCTCCACACCACATACCCCCTTTTCGTGCACTTAACTATATCCACACAAATGACTTCCAAAACCCAACCTAACATCATTTCCAGCCATCATGACCTTCTAAACATATGTTCACCCATATGTTAACTCTACAATGATATAAAACTCATAATAATTGGACTTAAAACTAAGGAGTTATGGCCAAAGGAACACCTCTTGATCCTAAAGCCCTCCTACATGATTTAGTCACACTTAAGTACACTTTTGAAGACTTTAAGGTCCTCCAATCAATATGACCATTTCTATGAAAATTTTAGGTACATACCTTAGGAACGTAAACCCATTAACCTCATTCATTTTAGAGTCATACAACTCAAATTATAATATAAACATATCCAATAGGTCAATTTACCCTACAAATCTAGTTCTGCACTATCAAGCTACTCAAGCTTGAATTCAACTAAATTGGAATGCCCAACACTCCCAACTCACAAAAAACACCCTGATATACACATTAACACCTCGGCATGTTCAATATCTCATTAAGCATCAAAATGTTCACAAATTATATAGCAATTCCACAATTCTTCAAAAACAGGATTACATGCTTAGGTCATAAAAATCTCTTCGCAATCAGTTTAGCACATCACATAACATAAATACATATTTTCACCACAATTGAACTCACAATTCAAACATGCATTTCAGGGTTCATATTATATCAATTTAACGTACAAAAATAGAGTTCCCAAACCTTGATCTCCTATGCTCTTATGAGCTCACTTGGCACTAGGTTCTCCCACTTTCTCCTTTCCCTTATCCTTTCTCGGTTCAACCACTACAAGCATAGTCCAATTTCCAAAATTGGAACCAAAGATCATTACTCCATCAATACACAAAGAAGAAGGAGAAGAAGAAGAAGAGAAACTCTATAACCACTTACCTTGATAGAAGAAAACACAACAAAACTAAGAATCACTTGACCAAATAGCAAAAATTCAAATGGATTAACTTAAGAAGAGAGGAAACGGAAGAAGAAGAAGAACAACAACAATAAGGAAAGAGTGAGCTGATCAACACATGCAGAAAATGGGAGTTTTCTCTCTCCTCAAGACTATATATTGCATGCATTAGGGTGAGGTGGCAAAAGCAAATGGTGACACCCGAATTTCCACTTCTAATTCCTTAATCTTGGTTAACTTAATTAATCTCCATTAACACTTAATTAATCCAACTTCTAATTAATCATGCACAATTACTCATTAGCCACTAAACTTATTTTACTTTATGTAATTAGGTCCTCAATTCCAATTACACTTAAATCAAAAATTAGCAAACTCAAATCAAATCTTACCTAATTACACTAATTAAGCCAAATTACAACTAGGGTATATTTCGGGCAATTACATGAAGGCTGTCTTAATCCGGTCTATCATCTTGTTGAGCATTTGATTGGACTCAGCATTATAATGGCCCAAAATCCTAATTTTTATGAATAGTAATTTTCAAGTCGGGAATAGTGACACTGGGGTGAATAGTACCTCCCGGAGTTAAAAAATATTTTATTTGACTATTGAATAGAGCATATCAGCAGGAGTCCGATGATGAAATTTAGGGTCAAACAGAGGTCAAATAGCCCTTAAAATAAAAAAAAAAGTAAAAACAAAAAATCATTTTGGGCATAAGTGGTTGAGGGACGGGCGTCCATCACCTTTGATCAGCAAAAAATAAGCCCGTTTGACAAAGATTAACCAAGTTTGACCGGATCATAACTTTTGCTACGTAAGTCAGAAAAATAATTTGAAAATATAAACATGCTCGTATTAATGAGTAAAATCTATTGGTGTTGAAAACTTAATTTTACGGTGACACTGAAAATTCGGTTATCAGACAGGTAAATAATTATCGAACAGGGAAATGATCTCCGATTGACCCAAAAATATTTATGGAGTCAAATAAATATATTTTGAGAATTATGGATGTATTTTTATGAGGAATTGAGCTTGGGAAGTGAGAGAAATAAGTTATACTGAGAAAGTGGATAAATAAATGCATTTGGGCTTAAGATTGGGTTCGCCCATTTGGAAGGCACTAGAAGAGCTCACTTTGAGTGCCTATAAAAGGAAAAAATATCTGCCTCTCTCTAGAATTCTCTCCTCTCTTCTCCCACCCTTTTCGGCCGAATGAAAACCTTTCCATTCTTTCTATGTTTTCTTCATTTCTCTTCTAAATTTTCCAACAAATCAAAGCTACTCTAGCATATTTCAGCCCTTCTTCACATTGGTTATCATCTTTAGAGTTCAAATCAAGGGAAAAAAGTGCATTAAATCAAGAATTAAAGCTTAGGGCATAAAATTAAGGTAAGAGAAATTGGTGAGTTTAATTTGATTCAAAGGTTCAAATAGGTAGTTTAGGATGTGTAGAGTGTGTTTTTGTTGTCACAAAATATTGATGGTTTCTTTGATGGGTATATTTGGCCACTAATGGAAAATAAGGGAGGTGAAGGTGTTTTAAGGGACTAAGGCAAGGAAAGGAAGCTTAAGAGGTCTAGAAAAAGAAATTGAGGTTAGTGGATACAATATCCTACTTTTTCCATTGTTTTTGTATGATTTTAGGTTATGTTTTTATGTGAGGTATGGGATATATGCATACTAAATTGAAGTAAACCATAAAGACATGTTTAGGGATGTTGAAAATAATGATTTGAATGTTTAAAATAAAAATAAATTAATTATATAGTATGAACCTAGTGGAGGCCGAATAGTATATATGGGTATACATGAGTATATTTTATGATTTAATGTAAATTAATGATGTATACATAATAATTAAGGAATAATCTAGCTAAATTAAAAATTAAAAGAATGAAAGATAATATTATGATGGAATTGAGACTTGGACCGAATGGTATGCTTAGGTATACTTAGGTATACTTAGTGAATTAATGCTATTTAATTGTTAAATGAGTGAAAAAAAAATATGTTGGAGGAGAAAAAAAGGAAATTAGGCCGAATGGTATACATGGATGAATTATTGTGTAATTTGATAATTTTTTAAGTATAATGGCTTAAAATGAAATCTTAAGGAAAATTGAATGTATATTAATTAATTAGGAATTTTTGGAATTTCATTGAATATTTTCTAGTTGATAACTATATTATGTTTATAATGCAAAATATAGAATATGTTACGTTTAAATGAGTTTATGGCGTGAACGATGTTAGAATGTGATTATTGGACGATTTGTTAATGGCCGAATAGAATGTATGGTTAAAATGATAAATGTATAATAAATATGGTTATGAACTTGACGAATCACTAAAAGTAATGCATACTGAAATTGCCCTTAGTAGTCTAGTAGTAAAATCTAGCTCAAGATATAGATGGCTAGCCATAGGGATACTATACCATGGTTCAAGTCATGACAACTCGCTCTGGAAGGCTAATGACGGTCTACCGTACTAATAATGTCATTGTTACTGCTACAAAAATGTATTATTATTACTGTTATTATATCACTGCTACTGCAATACTGTTAATGTAGCGGACCTATGGGGTCCACGTCCCGCATATCCGATCCAGAGATTTCTACCGGATTGATGCTAGGGGCAAAATAATGAAAGTGAATTAAGATGAGTGAATAAATTTTAATAAAGGAAAATGAAGTGAAAAAGAGCTAAAACGTAAAGATGTTATAGTAATATGGGTAAAATGGTAATTATGTAAAAGATTGAAATGAAAGGGTAATTATGGAGTAATAAGTGACTAAGGATAAACTAAGTAAAATAGTAATAAATTAAGAAATCAGAAGGTAATTTGACGTAAAAATGACATTTAGGAATTAAATAGAAATTTTACATGATAAGTAATGAATCTAGTGTGAAAAGTAGATAAGAAATGACATAAATGGCATAATTGAAATTATAGTGAAAATAAAGGGTAAAATTATAATTTGACTGAATTTAAAAGGACCTAAATGTAATTTAGCATGAGAATAATATTATATGGACTAAATGGTAATTTGAGTGTGAAATAATGATATAAATTTGATAATAAGGTTATTTAACGGTATTATTGTAAAAAGGTGAAAAATGGAGGGCAATACTGTAAGTTAGTGGAAGTCTAGGCATTAACTTGTAAATTGACGATAGTAATGTAAATCAAGGAATTATAAATGTAATTGGCAAGTATATGAATGCTAATTGTATAATTAAATGTTAGTGAAGGAATTGATAATTTAATAATAATAAGAAAGATAATGGTTAATTTGAAAATAATCATAACATTGGAATTCTTGGGAAAATAATGTGTTAGGTAAATTTAATTGGACATTGATGGTTTCATGATTGAAGTACAAATTTTAAAGAAGAAAAATTGTGTAAGAGAATAATAAATAAAAGATAGTTTAATATAATGGACATAAGTATAGTAAAATTGGGTTTAGCTATATAAAAATGAAAAAAAAAATGGAATTTAACACTGTTAGAATATTGTACATAAAAAATTAATAAAGTAATATTAATTAGTAACATGGATAATGAAGTAGTGTTAATGTTAAAGAAAATAATGGTATTATTAGTGATAGTAATAATGGAATTAACTATAAAGCACTTATTAATAAATATTTAGTCAAATAGTGTCAACAGAATTTACGTGTAAAGTTAACAGAATAATAATGAAAATATTAAGCATACAAATAAGTTAGTATATTGAATAATGGTAATGACGATTCAAGAGTATAATGTAAACGTAACTAATTGAAATGAAAATGTTAAAGTTTAGTTACGAAAATGATACTAAGGGTATAAAGATAAATGACCAAAGTAAAAGATTTAGTAAAACATTAAATTAAGGTATAAATTAAGTAAAAGTCTAAAGAATTAGTGTTCATGTAATGAGATTAAAGATTAATGCTTATGTGATCATGACGTAGATACGGTTATGGAAAATTTAGGATATGTATCCACCACTGGGCATTTTAATACTCTTGCGTGAAGGTTAAGAAGATAAGAAGTTTATAGTGACTGAGATTTTTGTGATAGTCAAAAAGAGGAGTGAAAGCAGAATGGGAAGATAGGCTGGCATGTATATTATTGTGACGGATAATACTGGTTTTAATTTTATATATTTGTTAAGTGTAAATTCTTAATCAGAGTTATGTATGAACTGTTTCATTATTATTGTTATTTTTCAGTATTGTCAATGTTTGAATGCGAAAAATTTTTACTAGACTGTCCTCTCTGTTGTAGCATGATCTTATGACTCTGGTACTGATGCAATGTCTAACGTAACTGATTACCGTACGTATAGTATAGCATTTATAAGGGTGTTATAGGCATATCCATCCACAAAACTGTACATCATACATGCAGTGGCACAGTCAACTAGAACATCAATGTGAGGGAAAGGAAAATCATCTTTCGGGCAAGCCTTGTTGAAATCCCAATAGTCCACACATACTCAAACCGTTCCATCATCTTTGGCTATGGGAACTAAATTGGCTAACCATGTCGGGTACTAAACCTCCACCAAGAACTTAGCTTAATTTGCTTGTGCATTTCTTCCTTTACTTTTTGTGCCCATTCCCACCTGAGCCTTATGAGCTTCTGCTTGACTGGCCTACACTCTAGATAAGTAGGGATGGCATGCTCGGCAATGTCTCGGTCAATACCCGGCATGTCCTCATAGATCTAGTCAAAGACTTTTTCATATTTTTTTAAGATTCTCTCAAATTTTAACCTCTCTTCAGGGGTTATATCTGATGCTATCAAGGTTTCTGTAAGCACCGTGTCCCGGAGCGGTCTGGATTAGAGATTACCCTATGATGAAATCGGTATCCAAGCCCGTACAAACGGTTTGGATTCGGAGGTTTTAGTCCCATGCTCCACGAGAAAATGAGTCTTTTCACCTTTTATAGGCAGAGGGGAAGAAAACAGGGAATTTATGAGTCAAAAAGGTATATTTTTCTCCACAGACGGCCAGCCCGTCTGTGAAGGCCAGCCCGTCGCTTAGGGTCACAGACGGCTTGTGGTATTTTTCGACGCCCGTCGAAAGTCACCGCCTCTTCCAGAGCACGCCACCTGATTTCCCGGAGCACGCAACCTTTCCGACGCCCGTCGGTGGAAATGGCAAGGCCGTCGGATGAATCTTTGTGTCAGTAGGATTCTTCCGACGCCCGCCTCCATACACCGACGCCTGTCGGTCATGTCTGGCCTATAAAAGCTTCGGATTTTCTCTTAGAAAGGGTTGGAAAAATTTTCAAGAGGGGAAACTCTGCCAAAATTGAAGCACATTTTCTCTCTCTTCCAGCAAACACATTCATCAAGAAATCTCTTTTAATTTGTGGATCAAAACCATTAAAAAGGAACTAAATCTAATTAGTTTTCTTCGGTTTTCTTTGATTCCAAAGTCAGTCTCTTTTTGAAAGGTTTAGAAGGAAATCATCTATTTTCCCTTTTCTGACCTTTCGTTTCGTTTCTCGTGGAGCGTGCGGGACTCTAATCACACCAAAAATCTCGCTAAAACATTATCTGAGGGTAAATATTCCGGACTTATTCTTCATATTATTTCATCTATATTCTTTATTTTTGTTGTTCTTTCGGCTTTTCTGCCTTCATTTTTCTTTATTTTGGTTCTCTTTATCTCATTTTGTGATAAAAACCCCTTTTGTTTCTGAAAAGAGAGTTTTTCACTGTTTATTTTCAGAGACAGTGGTGACCGACGGGTCATCTTCTTCACCGACGCCCGTCGGTCACCCCACGCACAGGCGCCCTCTCTCTGTAAACATCTTTTTTTCACACTAGCATCTTTAATGTCATAATTTAATGCCTTAATGGCCCAATAAGCTTTATATTCTAACTCAACATGCAAATAACATGCTTTACCAAATATTAACCTATATCGTGACATCCCAATAGGTGTTTTGAATGCAGTGCGATATGTCCAAAGTGCATCATCTAATTTATGTACCCAATCTTTCCTAGAGCTAGAAACTGTTTTTTCTATTATCCACTTAAGCTCTCTATTTGAAACCTTTGCTTGACCACTAGTTTGTGGGTGATAAGGAGTAGCAACCCTATGATGAACACCATATTTGTGCAATAATGAGCAAAAGATCGGTTAATAAAATGCGTACCTCTATCACTTATGATAGCCCGTGGCACTCTAAATCTTGAAAAGAGTTTCTTCAAAAACTTCACAACTACCTTTGAGTCATTGGTTGGTGTTGCTTTAGCTTCAACCCATTTTGAGACATAATTTACCCCAACCAAAATATAGCTTTGTCCAAAAGATATAGGAAAAGGACCCATAAAGTCTATCCCCCACACATCAAATATTTTAACCTCTAAAATGCTATTCAAAGGCATCTCATCTCTCTTCCCAATATTACCAACCCTTTGACACCTATCACATTGGGCTATAAAACTCCTAGCATCATGAAATAAAGTAGGCGAATAAAAACCACACTCAAGGACACGAGATGTAGTTTTTGTACTACCATTATAACTTGAATATAAAGATGAATGGCAATGTTGCAAGATGTTCACATATTCATCCTCACTCACACATCTACGAATTACACCATCGCCACCTATCTTAAACAAATAAGGCTCCTCTCCAATGTAATCTTTACATCACTAAAAACTTCTTTCTTTGTTGCCATGTTAAACCATGAGGTACAATCCCTACAACAAGAAAGTTAGCAAAATCTATATACCATGGCATGTACTTGTTCAATAGACATTAAAGACTCATCCAGAAAAAATTCATTTATTTCATTGCTATCCCCTAAAGGTCCTTCATCATTTTCTAATCTGACAAGTGATCAATGTAATTGCCCAAATACCGGTCTAGAAGTGTCATTTCATAATTTCAGTGTTACCATGATAATCGCAGTGTCGAACAGTGTAGGGAATGAGTTTACCAGTGTCAAATTTTAGTGTTAAGTGTGTTAAAAGTATAGTGATTTCGGGACGCGTGATACCGGGGTGGCTATACAGCAAACCTGGCTGTCCGATGCCCGAAAATTTTTAATTTCACAAAATTGATTTGTGAGTCGTCAGGAGTTTATTGGTGAAAATTGAGCTGAAAATGGAGTTAAATTAACCCCCGAAAGTCATTTTGAAGTTGGCCTCTAGTTCGGTCCAATTTGAACCAGGGATTGACTGAGGTTTGACCAAGGGGTTATTAATAGTTAAAATGGCCTAATAGATGTTAAATGTGTAAAATAAGACAGTGGGAATGTTATCTGTGAATTTTGATAGTTTTAGAGTTGTATTTTACGGCAGAAGAAAAGTTGGTCGAATCGAACCGGTTTAAGTGAACCAGTATAAAAATGGACTCCGATTGAGCTAAAAATTTGCAAGAAACCTATTTTTGATGTTATAAGAACAATGGAATTGGTTAGAAGTGAAAATAATGAGGGGGGACATATAGATGCTTTGAAAAAGTGCAAATGAACCGAAAAACTGAAATTTTGGTTTAAATAGGTCAAACCACCTTGGTTGGACCGGTTCGGTTCATTTAAGGTCTATATAAAGAGGGAATTGGCTGGATTTCTCTAGAGAAATCCAGCAGCCACCGCCTCTGTTCTTTCCTCTCAAGGCCGAATTGTCTTCCTCAATTCTCTCCTCCATTTTCCTCATTTCTCCATCAATCTTTCCCCAAATTTTCACCTCATAAAAAATATTCAGCTCCTCTACTATCATATTGAAGTGATTGGAGTCCAATTTGAGCACTAAAAGTTGGATAAATCAAGTGTACAAGGTTTAGGGTAAGTTTTTGGGTTTATGATTTAGGAGTTTTTAATTGAGATTATTGGTCCCTATAGGGGTTTTTGGGGCTGTAGAACACATTTATGAGGTTAGATTTTACATTTGAAGCTTAGTTTTGATGATATGAGTACCTTTATTTTCGGCCATGGTAGGTTCTCCAAAAGAGGAGGGATTTTTGCAAGCCAAAGGGAAATAGAAGCAAACCTAGAGTGATATAAAGCTTGGATTTGAGGTTTGTGGTTACTAAATATACATATTTCCTATGATTTGTGTTAATTTTTAGGTTATATTTAAGTATAGGTATAAGATAATGAAGTGATTAATTAAATCTAACTTTATATTCATGTTTAGTAGGCTTAAATTAGTGTATAAATATGATTAGATGAAATTAAATCAAAGTGGTATGAAAAACCTAAGTGTGGCCGAATTGAACATTAAGGAAACTATTGAATTCTAAGTTGATTTATGGCATGTAATTGGTATACAAGGTATATTTAATATGTAATTTAGGTGATAGAGTGATTAAACTAAATTATAGTACGTGGTAGGAAAAGTATATTTGGTAATATATAAGTGGATTTTGATAATACATGTAATACTTAATATGACTATTCAATGATAAATAAGTGTGTATGTGAAGTGGTATGTGAGAATGAGATGTATGTTGAAATATGCATATTGACATAATGTGATAATTATATGGATTTTTGAGAAAATATTGCCCTTAGTAGTTGCCTGATAGTGAAATCTAGTCCAAAATATAATTGGCCAGCCATAGGGATTCCACACCGCGGTATGAGTCATGGCGACTCACTATCAATAGGCCAATGAGAGCTTATCGCAGTGTAAAGTGAAATTCAATGTATAATATAGTGCAATGCAATGAAAATGGTCCTGCTGGGATAATTTTGTAGTGTAATGGGTCTGTGGGGCCCATGTCCCGCATATCTAGTCAGTAGATTTTCTATCGGGTCCATATTAGGGGCATGCTGGTAAATATGTGATAAAAATGGTTAAAATGGTTAAATTGGTGAATATAAGTGAAAACAAGACTAAATTGAAGTAAATAGAAAGCTTAGGGTTAAAACAGTAATTTTATAAAAAAGTTGATAAAAAGTGGTAAAAATAAGTTAAAAGTGTAAGTGGAAGGGTAAAATGGTAATTTTGGTAAAATATGGTGCTAAAATATTGAAACAGTGTAAAAGTGATAAATTAGGGTCTAAAATGTAATTTGGCTAAGTTATGAGTTAAATAGTGAAAACTTGATGCAAAGGGTAAAATAGTCATTAAGTAAATTAAATAAGGGTAAAAGTGAAAAAAGGCATAAATGAGATAAATAGTGTAAATATTGAATAAATAAGGGTATTTTGGTAATTTAGGTGTAAAATAGGGTCATAAATGTAATTAAGGTTAAAAATGGAATATAAATGGTATTTGTGTAATTAAGGGGACCTAATTTGAATTAATGGAAAAGTTAGGGATATAAATGGAACTAAAGTGTAAATAATGGAATTAAAGAAATTAGTGAGAATATTAAAAATATAGTTAATTAAGTGATTAAATAAATAATAATGTGGTTAATTAAGTGAATTATTAAGTGAATTAGGAGTAAATAATAATAAGTGTAAATAATAAAAAGAAGTATTTATATTATGTTAAATAAATGGCATTAGTTAGGAAATTTATAGATTGGTAACCACCACTGGGCATTCTAATGCTCAGCACGTAGTTGTTTTTGACTGCATGTAAGTACGCGTTAGGTGGAGCAGCATATCTCAGTCTTTTTGGGAGCAAGCAGAAGGAGCATAAGTTGATTTTAGTGTATGTTTTGGATGTGGCATGTATATACTTAACTTAGTATTTGAATTTGGGTTATGTAATAGAATAGTGTCTTATATAGTTTGTGCGAATTATTATGACTGTGTGATGGAAGGTGAATGTGATATGAATGGATGTGGATTATTATTATTGTTGTGTCCTTGCCGGGGCTGTGGCTTTTGAAAGTGCAGGTTTGGGTAGTGCAAAATATAAGCCATTATACTGCCGAAATTTATACCAAATGAATAGTAATTAAGACAGATATAGGTCAATTGGTAGCTAAAAAGTCTAGTGTAATTGTATAAGTGATATATAAAGTGAATAAGTGGTTTAAAAGATAATTGGCTTAATGAGTTTACTAACAAGTGTAGAAAAAAACCTTTGACCCGTAATTTCATAAGTAAGTAACTTTTAACCGATCATGGTAATCGTACAGTATTGCTAAGTCAGCAGTATACATATAGGGTATAAGGGTGTTACATTTATTTTGGTATCAGATCCAGGTTTAGGCGATTCTAAGATCGGAGTGGGGATTGTTAAGTGATTGTATATACATGCCATTTAAAGTGGATATTTTGTTATAGTATTGATGTATGCTTGCTCCTTGTTATAGTGTACCAATGGCATCTGATAGAAGTTTCACCGTTGGGGATGGCGAGAGTGGAGCCTCGGCCAGTGTGGGTCAAGCTGAGACTCCACGACAGCAATCTACTCAATCAATTCCACCTCCCCTGCCCCAACCTAAATTCTTGACCATGATGACAGATTATATTCGGCACTGAATCCATATTGAGATGGAACAGCATCAACAGCAACAGCAACAACAACAGACGGTGCTAGTGCCACCAGTAGCTCCAGCATAGAGAAAGCCAATCTTGGAGCAGCTTAAAAAGATGGGAGCTAAAGATTTCTTTGGTAGGGATTCAGTGACTTCTGAATAAGTGGAAGAGTGGTTGTTCTGTACTAAAAGGCTGTTCGAGATTCTCCATAGTACTCCAGAGGAGAAATTTGAGGGCATAGTGGCATTACTTCAGGGTCCAGCATACTTTTGGTGGGACTCGGTCAGAAAACATACTCCAGATGATCAGTTGAACTGGGAGTTCTTCATTGACCAATTTGAAAAGAAATACATTGGTGCGGAGTACAAATCTGCGATGCAAGATGCCTTCTGGAGGTTAAAAGAGGGCAACAGAACAGTAGTGGAGCATGAAAGAGAGTTTGAGAGATTAAGCGGTTATCTCGATGATGTGCTAAGGACTGGACCTAGACTGATGGAGAGATTTGAGCGTGGCCTTCACAACAAAATCAAGCAAATAATCAGTGGACATAATCATCCAAATTTGAGATCCCTTGTAGCTGCAGCCATTAAAGTTGAAACATCCCAGGCTGATGAAGCAGAGAGGCAGGCACGGTTTCAACAAAAAAGGAAACTGGGTGTGACGCACGCCGAACCCCGTGGTGGCCCCCAACTCCCGCTCTTAGGGCTTTCAGGAATGAGGTTCATGGAAACTTGCAAGTGAAATTGCAAGGGCGTCTATTTCGGGCAACAAGGAGGTTTCATGGAGTCGCTACCCAATAGAACATTGGGAAAGTTCGTCTAGGTACAGTGAGCCTAACACAGCGCAGTTATGTCTATCATAGGCAAGCCGGAGGTGTCTTGGTGGCCCCCACCCTAACATTAGGATGGCCCTCTCGGCCTCGCGCTTGGGCAAATCAGAGGTGTCTTGGAGGCCCCACCCTAATAGAACATTAGGATGGCCTTCTCGCCTCGTGGCACCTAGGACTGTGCAAATTGAGCCTTTTTATGGGACATAAGAGGTGTCTTGGAGGCCCCATCCCAATAGAACATTGAGATGGCCCTCTCGCGAGCCCAAAGACCAGAGATGGTTCGGAACTTCTCATTTATTCATACCTTGGTTAAGTTAAAATTGAGTTTTGAATTTAAGTTTTCATCCCTTTTCTAATACGTTTTGATTCAATAATTAGAGCGGAAGTTGGTCATCCAAGGAAAGCGGTGAATGAAAGAATAATTAAAATAAAGTACATGAAAATAAATTATAACAAAACTAGGGGCGAAATACAATCTGTGATGCGCGCCGAACTCTGGGTCACCTCGAACGCCCGCCTTTAGGGTGATCGAGAGAATGAGGTTCATGGAAACTTACAAGTGAAATTGCAAGCGCATCTATTTCGGGCAACAAGGAGATTTCATGGAGTCGCCACCCAATAGAACATTGGGAAAGTTCGTCTAGCCTCAGTGAGTCTAAGACAGCGCAGCTATGTCCATCATAGGCAAGCCAGGGGTGTCTTGGAGGCCCCACCCTAACATTAGGATGGCCCTCTCGGCCTCGCGCTTGGGCAAACCAGAGGTGTCTTGGAGACCCCACCCTAACAGAATATTAGGATGGCCCTCTCGCCTCGTGGCGCCTGGGACTGTGCAAATTGAGCCTTTTTACGGGACACAAGAGGTGTCTTGGAGGCCCCATCCCAATAGAACATTGAGATGGCCCTCTCGCCTCGTTGAGCCCAAAGACCAGAGATGGTTTGGGACTTCTCATTTATTCATACCTTGATTAAGTTAAAATTGAGTTTTTAATTTAAGTTTTCATCCCTTTTCTCATACTTTTTGATGCAATAATTAGAGCGCAAGTTGGTCATTCAAGGAAAACAGTAAATGAAAGCATAATTAAAATAAAGTTCATAAAAATAAATTACAACAAAACTAGGGGCAGAATACAACCCCCATTGTAAAATAAATGTAAACCATGCATAAAACGGGATATTTATTAAGGATGAGGACATTGGTCCATGCATGCATAGTTAAAAAAAATGTGTTAAAGGTGATGATTTATTTAGGTGTAAAAAACTAGGACATTGGTCTCATCTTTATTTAGAAGAAAAACCAAATTAATTAATATAAATATTTTGTGATTTTTTAACTAATGTGCATAAAAAATAAATTTATTACAAATTACATATTAAAACCAAATAAAGGCAAAATAATACTAAAAATGCTAAAAAAAAATCCCACGAAAATGGTGTCTTCAAACTTCTATGGGCTCCCACTTACCATTAAAAAAGGCTCACACATAAAATAATTATTAAAATAAAACAACACAAATGAAAGTGATGTTAGTAATGAAAATGAGTTAAACATGTAACATGTGAAAATAAATTAAAATAAGTAAAGTACATCATGCATGACAAATTAATTAGATGGCATAATAAAAAAAATAACTTAACACATGAACAATTGAACATGCATAAATAATAAAAATAACAACAATAATAAAATTCAACATGCATGAAAAACATGAAAATAATAATGATGATGACAACAATAATAAATTATAATAATAAAAAAAATTAATAAAAATAATAATGATGATAGTATTAATGACAAATAATAATAATAATAATAATAATAATGATAACACTAATCAGAATAATAATAACAATACTAATGATAATAGTAATGATAAAGAAGATGAACAATCCAATTAAATATGCAAGTAATAATAATAATAATAATAATAATAATAATAATAATAATAATAATAATAATAACATCAAAGAATATGAACAATCAAATTAAATATGTAAGTAATAATAATAATAATAATAATAATAATAATAACAATAACAACAACAACAACAACAACAACAACATCATCATCATCATCAAAGAATATGAACAATCAAATTAAATATGTAAGAATAAAATGAAGAAATAAAATAAGCCAATCATGCTAACACATGTTAAATGATAATACTAATAATAATAATAATATATGAACAAAAATAATGACAATAATATGAACACGAACAATTAAATAAGAAATAAGAATGAGAAATAATAATATGAACAATCAAATAAAAGATTAAGAAATAAAAAGTAAAATAAATAATAGATCTAAAAGAATTTACATGATAACTAATCAATTGTAAACAAAAATAAATTAAAAATTGAATTAAAAGTTGAGTCAAGAATGCTTACCCTCAAATTTGTTGTGATGAATGAAGTTGGATGATAAATTCCTTGCTTTAATTTGAAAAAACAAAATATATAATGAAATTTTATCCCAAGAACAAATAATTGATTTATTTGTCTTAAGGAAAAAATTGTAACAAATAAGTAAAAAAATTCACAAGAACAAATAATTGATTTATTTGTCTCAAGAATTAACTTAAAAAATCAAATTAGAACACTTAGAGAATTTTTCTTGAAGAAGAAGAAGAAGAAGAAGAGAGAGTATATTTTTCTTAAGAAAAACCCCCCCAAAATTCTCTCTAAAAAAACATTTATACTCCCCAAAAAATTCAGATTTTTAATAAAGAAATTAAATTATAACTCACATTAAACCCAAAAAACTGAATAATTTGAAGAGTTTAGAAGATAAAAGGTTTTTAGAATTAAATTCTATAAAAAAAAGTGAAGAAAAGTTAATTTTTAGGACCAAAAACGAAAAAAAAAAAAACAAAAATGGGCGAAGAGGGGGTGTCAGGGGGCCGTCTTTTCGGGCTGGATGATGTTGTTGTGATGATTTCGCCATGTTGTTGGCGTGTCGTCCATTGTTGAAGCGGTAGTGCCGTGATTATGCTAACCCTCCATGGAGTGGTAGTGCCGTCATCGTGCTGACCCTTCTAAAGTGGTAGTGCCGTGGTCGTGCTAACCTTCCGTAGAATGGTAGTGCCGCAATCGTGCTAACCCTTCTGAATTTGTGAAGCGGTAGTACCGTGATCGTGCTAACCCTTCGTGGAGTGGTAGTGCCGTCATCGTGCTAAACCTTCTGAAGTGGTAGTGCTGTGGTCATGCTAACTTTCAGTAGAATGGTAGTGCCGCCATCGTGCTAACCCTTCTGAGATTTGAAGTGGCAGTGCTGTGATCATGCTAACCCTCCAGGGAGTGGTAGTGCCGTCATCGTGCTAACCCTTCTGAAGTGGTAGTGTCGTGATCGTGCTAACCCTCCGGGGAGTGGTAGTGCCGCCATCGTGCTAACCCTTCTGAGATTTGAAGTGGTAGTGCCGTGATCGTGCTAACCCTCTGGGGAGTGGTAGTGTCGCCATCGTGCTAACCCTTCTGAGTTGGTGAAGTGGTGCTGTCTATGAGCCCTTTGGTTGATTGCCCCCTGAGAGGTCTTTAGTTGATTATTTGAATTTGATGTTTGATCTGATGTTTAGACTGATGTCGTCACTCGGCTTTTGTCGGTGTCTGCATCTAATCTTTTTTACTGCAAAACTGAAAAGCCAAGTATGCAAGAAAAATAGTGAGCATGCACGTGAAATGCATGGGTTATGCAGGAATACAGGATAAGAATTCATCTAAGTAGACTTAGAGATGACAGCCAGTCTGGCTGCAATTTGCGATAGGATCAATGCCTTTTGGAATTGCCTATGAATTTCATGCCTTTGAAATTGCAAGGTTCTCATCTGATACCTGCAGTCATTTTTTTGAAGGTAGTGCATCCCTTGTGGATTTTCACACTAGCTTTTCTTAGTGGGAAATGCATCCTTTTTGGATTTTCACATGACCCTGTGCCTTATTTTTGCCTAGAGTGGACCCAACCCAATCCAGCGGCTTTTCTTTTCTTTTTTTTTTTGAAGGATAGACCGCCTGTTTCTAGGTTTTCACCTTGTCCTTTTGCCTAACTTTTGCTTAGAGCGCCAATTACGGTTTTCATCACTAACGGCTTCTTTTATTTTGTTTTTTGCAAGTTGTCAAGGAGGCTAAAGCTGTTAGCAAAGATCAACATGTACTTATGCACATGTCATAACTGTATGAGCTTGATTCTTCTCTTGATGGTGCTATAGAATTGATTTCACAGATGATAGCAGGATAAGTCGGCTGAAGTGATTGAGTGGTGAGAATAGCATAGGATAAACAGTAAATGACTTTGATCACACAAAGTGAATTGCTCTGATCACATCAATATATTATTGCATAAATGCATGTGTTTCAATTTGATTTCATTAAACATGATCATTGTTTGGCATTAATCTCAAGAATACAAAACCTCATCTAATCTCAAGATGGATTTTGAAAGCGTCAAACTCCTGTTATCAACCAACTCTCTCAGGTTTTCATGATTGAAAATTTTCTCTCTACCCTTTTTTTAACTTTTTTCTGAAACAAATTCTAGATGTAACGTTGGGGACAAGATTTAACTCAAATGCATAAATGCACTTGTGGCTCCGCGCTTGAAGCTCAAGAAACACTATATGCCTCTTCCTACGTACCGCACCTTATTAGAAGGTCATCATCGCTAATTGGATAAGATTGAACCAAGAATCAAAAGGTCTTACTTCGATTGTAACGTTAGGCTTAGGGAGATAGCTATCAAAGCAGGATCAGATTGCTAGAGAAAAATGGTCGTTCAACTCAATGGCGTACTATAAAGGTATTCTCGGATTTGGATTTGATAATACTTTTAGCTCATCAAGCTCAGCATTACAATTAAGTTAAAGCGATTGCAACTGAAACTAATCAAGATGTTATTATCTTGAGCTCTACTTCTTTTTCTTCTTTTTTGCTCTCTTTCTTTTTCTTTTGTCTTTTTTTTTTCTTTTTTTTCATTGCTTTTATCTCCTATTTTTTTTCACGAGCTCATGTCTTTTGCGCATGACTAAAACCCTCTTCCCAAAGTGTAAACTCATCCTTATCAGAGAAATTTTTTATAACCCAAAGAATTGTCAATGATGATGTAGAATTATCAATGATGTACATCCATCCTTACTAGAATAGCCATTCTTCTAAGGGGAGGAAAAAATCATTTTAGGCGAGGGGATAGTTTTAACATATGTAACAACAAAATTGGCACGCATTTAACATACCTCCATAAAGGCTCAACAGGCTAGCAAGTGATTGCAAAATAAAGGTAGAAAATAGTCATTTAGAGAGCTATACAAAGAAAGGCTGCCTAAATCATTTTCTAGGATCCATCTTATCCAGATATCGCTTTGACGGGTAATTAGAAAGGTTCTAGTGCTCTTAGTGAGTTTTCATCCAATCCCCTAATTGCAACTAGTTTTTTTTCCACTATTTTTTTATTTTTATTTTTAGCTCTCAGAATTTCCTCTCCTTAGGAGTTATATCAGATGCTATCAAGATTTTTCTTTGAATTTCCCAAAGTTCTGAGATTAAATGTAATCGTATTAATTGAATTAATATCAAAAAATGAATGCATCGTGATCATGAGAAATGAAATCATTAGAGACACTATACAAATATGCAAGATTGTTCATTTTATTGAAATTATAAATACTGCAAATACTATCATAAAAAGTGTTCGTGGAACAAAAAAAAACAACTAAAAACATATTCTTCTTGTAACACCCCAAAATGTACCCTAGAAGGATTTGTATAATTCTACGGATTTTGGTAGTCGAAATCATAAGATTTGATGGTCGGAGTGATTAAGTAGGAGGAAAAGATGTGATTAGAATTAAGAAAAAGGGAGCTAAGGGTATTTTGGTCATTTTGCAAATATGGATTTGATAGAATCGAATAAATAACTACGAGGGATAAATTAGGAGAATGGAGTAGTATTAGATGGAATATATGTGAGTTGTGGTGTCAGGTGTGCCGAAAGGACGAATTCGGTATTAGCGCAAAAGTTTCGGCAAGTGCGGCCAATTGCAAATTTGTAAGGTATTAATTTAGGACTTAATTGAAAGGGTTAAGATTTAATTTTTGGCCAATGTATGAATTATAAATATGTATTATGCCAAGGAAAGGTTAAAGAAGAGTTGGAGGGCCAACAAGGAGAATTAACATAAAAATCTACTTTGGGCCAATAGGATAGTGCCATTTGGCATTAGGGATAAGTTAGGATTTATTATGGAAGAAAGAAGGGAGACCAACCATTTTTTTTTTGCTGGAAATTTGAGGACAGCCACGTTTTCCTCCTTCTTCTTCTTTAGCTTTCTTTGTTTGCTTGGGTTGCTAGGAGATTGGATGGATCAAGTGAATTTCTGGGCATGATTAAGGTATGGTTAATGTTAATTTATCTCTCTTCTCTTGTTCTTTCTCTTTGGCTTTGAATTCCTAATTTTGGGGTGATGGGTAACGTAAATTTTGGTATGGTTTATTTGAGGAATTAGATGATTGTGAAAGTGGAAGAGTAGGGGAGCAAGGAAGTGCAACCCTCACGCTAAATAGAGCAAAGGAGTTTGAGGTTTGGGAAATTTCTATGCTTTGATGTGAATTATTACTTATTGATTTGTGTATGAATGAGTTTCTGTTTTGAAGTGTATATTGGCTTAAAATTTGATTGGTTGTGTTGATGTGGTGGTGTGGATTGGCTTGGATTTAGAGAATCTGAATTTTCTGGGGATACTCTGTCCAGATTTCACTGGACCTTTAGTGAATGTTTTAGTCATAAGTCAGGATCTAGATGTCCAAATTGTATGATAAAAATTCCATTTGAAAGCTAATTCATATATCTAAAATTGTCTCTGAAGAACTGAAACCTAATTCTGGCTCTAGGATCCTTGAAAATGGTAAAAACCGGGGTATCTGTACTTAAATGGGTTCACAGGAGCAGTGTAGGTTGTATAGCTCACATCTGGAGTTATAGATGTTCAATTAATCTGACATTTGTTTCATGTGAAAGATAACATCCTAAGGAACATTTGTTAAGAAGGACGTTTTAGATACAAATGAGGTTTAGTGGGTCGTTTAAGCGATACAAGGTCGAGTATGGAAAACTGTCTTGTAGGTCTATTCCCGTAGGGCAAGTGGGGAAGGTCTCTATCGTGAGCACGATAGAACCTGATTGTGGAAGGTTTTTCCTTTCATTTTGAGCCTCATAGTTGGTAAGAACCCCTTGCCCCTCTTTCCTATTCTTTAGGATGTGTCTTTTGTAGCGTTTCTCCTTCCGAAATACCCTCGAACTTCATCGGAACCCTTGGAGACATATCCGTTATATGTTTAGAGTTTGAAAATGAGGAAATAAATGGTTATCACTTAGGAATACAAATGTCTAAAGTTATAAATAAGAATATTGACTTAGTTATTTAGAAGTTTAATGAATCGAACACTTTCGAGTATGTTCATTTTAAACCTGATTTATATTATGTTAGGCAATTTGAAGTGGAATTCCATAACTTACATTTTGAACTAATAGAGTTATAAGGTTTGGACTCCCAATTCTTTGGGATACACATGAAGTTTAGAACACTCTTTCAAGTTCAAACCAAAGCGTAGAAACTTAATCGGACATGAAGGAGAGAGTATTAATTGAACCCTAGTAGTGCCTTGGTGTTTATTAAGAATAATTGTGGCACATTGTGTAAGACCTATAAAAGTCTATGAGCCTTTAATGATTCAAGACTTGAGGAGATTTATTTATAGTTAGAATTTGTATGAGATGTTAAGAATGAAATAAATGATGGTATTAAGCGTGTTATAAACCAAAATTGAAATGAATCTTTTGTATCTCAAACGGTTTTTAGTTCGACTAGTTAATTACGGAATGATTCTTAATCAATTGAGTAATTTGAGATACTTGTGTTGAGATTCTTGGGTTCTATGTATGAATTTAGGGAAAATAATGTTCATGAAAATTAGTTATGGACATTATAAAAGTAAGTATGCTTCTATGTGAAGTGTATGCAATTGAGAAATGATGGGAGTGTGATGCTTAGCTCTGTCGCGAGCGCGAAAGAGGCCATTTAGCTTTCTGTCGCGAGCGCGACTCTTTTCTGTGTCATATATATATATATATATATAAGTGATTGAGCTTTTTTTTACATGAGTTTTGGCTTGTGGTTTACATATGACATTGTGTAAAATTTAAGATATGAAATACCATGCAAGTTATAGTTGTAATAATTTGTGAAGCATGTATTAAAAATTAAAATGTGATCGTCATTAAAGGTTATGGATTGTTATATTTTATGTGAACCATTACTTTAATTTATGAATAAATTATGCGTAGGATTATTATGCGATTATAATAAGAGTATGTGCTTCTGGAAAAAGGTATTAAATTATAGCATGAACATTATTAATGGAAGCAAGTATGTGTTAGCCTGCATTAGTCGAGTCGTGGATAGTTAGGCATGCCTAATAGAGTTACTGTTGCTGCAGCTACTGAATGATTTGGACCCTGATTAGGTCCCCTGACTGGATCTTCGTGATCCCTATGTACCGAATCTACGCGAAAATGATTTTTAAACAAAATTAAAAAGAATGTTTTGATACCCTCAGGTATCTATGTGCTATGAGAATAATGTTAATACCTTCGGGTATCTACGCGTACTCGTTATCCACCCCCTTGACTTAGCAGGCATTAAATGGATATCAATATGTGAAGTAATAATAAATGTGAATTAATAAAGAAATGAAAGGATTTGTGTAAGATTATGCACTCAATGAGAATGTAATCACATTGTACGCTGTAATTTACTTATGGCATGAGTTTGCGCTTCGCGCACCTATGTGTTTTGGATCATGTGGGATCTTTATGCAAAAATGTGGTAACATTTTTGAAAGCTTACATAGTCCAGCTTTGGATATTTCCTTTTGACATATTAACATGAGTTAATGTTACGAATGTAATGAAATTATTTGAAGTAAGTAATTAAATGAAAGTGATTATGAGTATAGAGTTCATTTATGTGTTGAAACATGAATTTAGATTATTAACAATTTATTCATGACCCCCTTTAACATGTGAGAATTATTGTATTTGGAGAACTGATTATAGGTTGAATAAAATGATGTGCATGTCATGCGATATGTGGATAGTAAAATATGAAAAACATGTCTTAATTAAGACTATTACCCTATTTAATCTTATAAATGATTATGACTAAAATATTCTATTTATGACCAATTATATATATATATGTTCAATGATTTGATGTTGGTTATTTATTGTGTGTTGTAACTGACGGCCATTGCGAATGGTCATCTATACTATGTGTTTTTCCCCACTAAGCTTTATGCTTAGCATGGGTGTGTATCCATACAAGTTTATAGTTGATCGTGTCGCCGAGGACAATCCGCAACAGTCTGGCCACCAAGTCTGTAGTAGTAGTTAGTGTTAGAAAGTATGGTCCATATTTTGTAATGTATTTCCTTATTAGTATTGTAATAAGTGTTTGAGATGTAATAGGATGTTAATGAAAGTGTAATACCAGTTATATGAATGCCTTTTGTATTTTGTGGATGTTTATATTTTGGAAAAAAAAATAAAATTATTATGTAGTTTTACGTTTATTTCTGATTCTGCATGTTTTGCCTGTAGCATTCCTCACTCATCGTCGTATACTGCCTATGTTACCATACGGTATGCTACACGTGGGTAAGGGGTGTTACACTTCTCCTCCGATCACATTCATGGTGGTGGAACTGCATTATATCCTGCCCTCTTCTTCTTGTCCCTCTTCTTAGGGTCGGTGATCTCCTTGGCAGAGTCTGGCAATAATCCGTTAAATGCCCGATGTGCTGATGGTAAGCACAGTATTGATCATCTCTATGCCCCGGCTTTCCTTGATTCATGGCTGGCCTGGGTGGCAAAGGTCTCAGCTTGCCTTCCTTTGTCAACTTCTCCAATACCTAAGACAGAGAGCGACCCAAATTGGAGTAATACCTCTGAACCTGCCCAACCTCAGTGGTTGAAACCTCGGTCGTCTTACCACTTTTATTATTACTGCTTCCTGCATCGCATGGTTTGTACCCTGATTGGTTGCCATAACCTTTCCCAGCAAATGCTTTCTTTGCTAGGTAAGCCCCTTCAGCTTCTACAGCGATGTCCTTAAGCGACTCCCAGTCTCTGAGCCCCTTAAAGCTGAGCAAGTCCCCCAAGTAAGGGCAAGAGTTCCTGATAAATAGCCTGATTTGGTCAGCACTGTCAGGCTTTCTCTTCATCTCCATGACCCTATTTCTCCATCTTGTAAGGTATTCATGGAACGAGTCATCATTCTTCTGCTGTAAAAGCTCGAGGTCCTTTAAAGTGACCTCCATCTTGGTGCTGCAGTCATACTGCTTCATGAACTCCTCAGTCAAAAGGTCCCAATCTTCCTTGGACCTCCTGTCTAACGCATGGTACCAGTCCACAGCCAGACCCACCAGACTAAGGCAAAAATATTCCACCTTCTATTTTTTGATCAACCATGTGCCTTTTATCACCAGGGTGTACTACTTAATGTGTGCAGATGGATCCGAAGTGCCATCAAACTTCGGCAGCTCAAGCATTTTGAACCTTTGGGGCAATAGCTCTTCATCTCCTAAATCTCTGTCTTCAAGGTTGATCCCCTTTCCAGCTGATAGCATGCAGGTGATTGCTTCAATTTGTTGCCTTATCCCTCTCATCGCCTCATCCTCTGGCCTGGGTGCTCTGGCCCCCACAAATTGAGGTGCTACTGCCTCTTCATCTTCCTCCTCCATCACAAAATCATCATTGGATTGGGGATTATTGCCCTTCTTTGCTCAACAGGCACAACAGCTATATGCTTATTAACAATCTGGCGAGGAGCATTAACTACAACGGGGCTTCTCTGCCAGCAGGTGGTTCAACTTGCCCCCAGTATGAACCATCGTGGGCTGTAGAGCAATGGGTGGTGTGGAGCAGGTGGTGTTGTGGAGCAGGAGGATGACCAATCCTATCAGCCATAGCTCCCATCATTTCCAACAGTCTTTGCTCAAATCCTCTAGCCTCCTAGCAAGGTCTTGAGTTGTTAAGGCTCCGGTCTCTTCTGCCATTTGTGATTCTATGGATGACTCTCTGGTCGTTGAGGGTGGCTCAGAATTCCAATTAGACACTAATTCTGTCAATCTAAGAGGCAGATCTATCCTCACCAACCGACCGTTAGAACCCCTAGTCCACTTAGGTGAATCTATAATGGCTGAAAAGATTTGAACTGTTAGGATGATGCATGAATGATATATACAATGCATGATCATGTTGATGCAGCACGGACAATCACATACAAGCAGATAGATCCTTCCAACCTTATTACTTCCACACACGAGGTAGTGTATTCTCTTTCCTAGGTGGGCTTGATCCATGGGTCAATAGGACCCATTGGACGCGTATGGTGCACGGTGAAAAGCCGACAGCATAACATCTCTTGCCTATTGTACATACGTATGGGTTTTGGCCTTTATGTATTCAAACATTTCAACCATATTAAGATGGGCTCACCGAAGCATGAAAGCCTTTGGCAAAAGACCATTTAATTTGGTTGATTTTGTTCAATATATAATGGTTCACATAGCAAATATTGTATTAAGGTACATGTCACCTAGGGGAAGTATCTATTGCCATTACATGAGCTTTGGTCATGGATGGTGTTACTTTAGGTCTACCCAAGCATGGTCCCTACCGACGGGTCTAGCTCATCACGAGCATAACGACCAATTGGGTCACCATTTGATATACCATGATGGTACGAGGCTTGGGCTGGTGATTATCCCTAACACTTCCCCACATTGAGTGGACGTTGGGTCGTGCTTTGGGAATGCACCGGGGCTAGAAAAAAGGGACCCAAACTAGCATAATCTAAGGCTCTAGCGTGGATGCATTGCAGTTTCGAAAAAGGATGAAAATTTTTTAAACTAAAACTCAATTATAAATTTTAACCAAGGTACTTTCGAATCGAAGTCTCTTATGTCCCCGACGGAGTCACCACTATGATGCGCGCCGAACCCCGAGTCACACCGAACGCCCGCCTTTAGGGCGATCGAGAGAATGAGGTTCATGAAAACTTGCAAGTGTAATTGCAAGGGCATTTATTTCGACCAACAAGGAGGTTTCATGGAGTCGCCACCCAATAGAACATTGGAAAAGTTCGTCCAGCTTCAGTGAGCCTAAGACAACGCAGCTATGTCCATCATTGGCAAGCCGGGGGTATCTTGGAGGCCCCACCCTAACATTAGGATGGCCCTCTCGGCCTCGCGCTTGGGCAAACCAGAGGTGTCTTGGAGACCCCACCCTAATAGAACATTAGGATGGCCCTCTCGTCTCGTGGTGCCTAAGACTGTGCAAATTGAGCCTTTTTATGGGACACAAGAGGTGTCTTGGAGGTCCCATCCTAAAAGAACATTGAGATGGCCCTCTCGCCTCGTTTAGTCCAAAGACCAGAGATGGTTCGAAATTTCTCATTTATTCATACCTTGATTAAGTTAAAATTAAGTTTTGAATTTAAGTTTTCATCCCTTTTCTCATAGATTTGATGCAATAATTAGAGCACAAATTGGTCATTCAAGGAAAACAGTAAATGAAAGCATAATTAAAATAAAGTTCATAAAAATAAATTATAACAAAACTAGGGGCAGAATACAACTCCCATTGTAAAATAAATGTAAATCATGCATAAAACGGGGTATTTATTAAGGATGAGGACATTGGTCCTCGCATGCATAGTTAAAAAAATGTGTTAAAGGTGATGATTTATTTAGGTGTAAAAAACTAGGACATTGGTCCCATCTTTATTTAGAAGAAAAACCAAATTAATTAATATAAATATTTTGTGATTTTTAACTAACGTGCATAAAAAATAAATTTATTACAAATTACATATTAAAACCAAATAAAGGCAAAATAATACTAAAAATGCTAAAAAAACATCCCACTAAAATGGTGTCTTCAAACTTCTATGTACTCCCACTCGCCATTGAAAAAGGCTCACACATAAAATAATTATTAAAATAAAACAACACAAATGAAAGTGATGTTAGTAATGAAAATGAGTTAAACATGTAATATGTGAAAATAATTAAAATAAATAAAGTACATCATGCATGACAAATTAATTAGATGTCATAATAAAAAAATAACTTAACACATGAACAATTCAACATGCATAAATAATAAAAATAACAATAATAATAAAATTCAACATGCATGAAAAACATGAAAATAATAATGATGATGACAATAATAATAAATTATAATAATAACAAAACTAATAAAAATAATAATGATGATAGTAGTAATGACAAATAATAATAATGATAACACTAATCACAATAATAATAACAATACTAATGATAATAATAATGATAAAGAAGATGAACAATCCAATTAAATATGCAAGTAATAATAATAATAATAATAACACATCAAAGAATATGAACAATCAAATTAAATATGCAAGTAATAATAATAATAATAATAATAATAATAATAATAATAATAATAATAATAATAATGACATCAAAGAATATGAACAATCAAATTAAATATGCAAGTATAAAATGAAGAAATAAAATAAGCCAATCATGCTAACGCATGTTAAATGATAATACAAATAATAATAATAATAATAATAATAATAATAATAATAATAATAATAATAATATATGAACAAAAATAATGACAATAATATGAACATGAACAATTGAATAAGAAATAAGAATGAGAAATAATAATATGAACAATCAAATAAAAAGTAAAATAAATAATAGATCTAAAAGAATTTACATGATAACTAATCAATTGTAAACAAAAATAAATTAAAAATTGATTAAAAGTTGAGCCAAGAATGCTTACCCTCAATTTGTTGTGATGAATGAAGTTGGATGATAAATTACTTGCTTTGATTTGAAAAAATAAAATATATAATGAAATTTTATCCCAAGAACAAATAATTGATTTATTTGTCTTAAGGAAAAAATTGTAACAAAGAAGTAAAAAAATTCACAAGAACAAATAATTGAAAAAATTCACAAGAACAAATAATTGATTTATTTGTCTCAAGAATTAACTTAAAAAATCAAATTAGAACACTTGGACAATTTTTCTTTAAGAAGAAAAGAAGAAGAAGAAGAAGTAGAAGAAGAGAGAAAGTATATTTTTCTTAAGAAAAATCCCTGATCGAGTTGTCCCTAGTGTAGACACCGGGTCCTGAGGTAGCTCAGACCGAAGTTACCCAGTGATGAAAATGATGCCCGTTCACGGGCGAATAGACAAATGGAAGTAATGGTTTCCTCGAAAAAATATTTTTCATTTTACTTTGTTTAAAAAAAAAAGACCAGTTTTGGGGGCCTGTAAGGTGAGGCCCATCTCACCCATGTGAGATGGAGCCTCATGTTTGTGAGGCCCATCTCACGTTGGTGAGATACTGGCAGAGATTGTCTCTCACCTTCCTCACGCACTTCTGATCTCCCTTTCTGTTTTTCATGGAGATTTGGTTTGAAAATATGGTTTTATGTGGGATTTGGTAGGAAAAAAGCGACTAATCCTGTCAAATGCATTTAAAGAGAAGTGAAAGCAAAAGAGGGGGGGGGGGGGGGGGGGGGGTGGGGAGGAATGATTAGGGAGAGCATTGGAGAGGAACGGGAAAGAGAGAGGAGAAACACAGAAAGAAAGAAAAACTTTGAGAGCAAGAAAATAATTCTTGTTTCTCAATAGGCATTCTCAGATTGTCTCTTAAGCTCAGGAAACCAATTCTTGAGTTGGAGATTCAATCACCTTTTGTTTTCTTTTAACGTAACTTTCACCAAGATTTTTTCAAGTCTCTGTTTTAACTTCCATCCCAAGAAAAGCAAAGAGGAAATCAGAAACTTCATTTACCGATCAAAGGTAAAAAATCTGAGGGTAAATACTGAATAACCGCCTCTCCTGTTTATTTTCATTCTCTTCTCTTCTTTCTTTTTTTTTTCTTTTCTTTGTTTTGCTGAGCTGGTAAGCTCTGTTTGTTGTATATATTATATATATATTGTATATATTATTGCTTGATCTTATTAACCCGTTGATTGTGTGTTTGTGGTTATCATGAATATATTAGCATGTTAGTTGCAGTATTTTGCATGTTTCGATCTTATTTTGTCATATCTGATAGCCTGTTCTTCTTCCTCTGTTCACCTTTGTTTTTCCATTTCTTTAATGTTAGTGATTTTGTTTTGCTTGCTTTTGGTTGCCAATCGAATTTTACTATTATTCTTGCTTGTATTGTGTTTTCCCGATCGGATTTCATTTTCTCGACCGGATTGAGCCGTTGAATCGATCGGACGTGTCAGAAAACCTCAACTTCCCGTTCGGATTGCACGAGCCGTGAATGCCTTCCACGACTCGTGAATGACAATCACGAGTTGTGAATGTCCTTCACGAGTCATGAATGCCATTCACGACTCATGAATGCCTCATCCCCACTTACTTATTTCTTTTACTTTTTTGCACTGCATTGTCCTTTGCTCTCACTTTGGCCATCTTTTGTTCTTTTAAATCTTTTCACTTCACCTTTCTTTTATTTATTACAAATCCTATTCTATTATTTTATGTTTTTTGTTTTATATTATTATTATTGTTATTATTATTATTTGATTATTCATATTTAATTAATTTAATTAATGGATTAATTTTTTTAATTTCTTTAATGGAATGTTTAACTGATTGTTTAATT